>CM014272.1:21484836-21543709 GCA_004135705.1 Alloteropsis semialata
CAAAAACTGTCTACATGGCACTCATTAATTGAAGAGAGAGACTGGTGCCGTCGTCTCGTTCGTCGACGACGTGGGCGAGTGCTCCGAGGCGAGAGTCGACGGCTTTCCTCGCCTTGTACGAGCGGGGTCGTCTCCTCGAAGGCGCGCTCGATCCGCTGCGATTCCTTTCCTTCGCGCGCGATTTTCACCTTGCCGGCAAAGCGCGCGCAGGATTCCTCTCTCCGCATCCATGCTCCTCCGCATCCTCCCGGCCTCCTCCCGTGTGCGCCCGCCCCGATGGGCCCGCCACTCAGCGTCCTCGAGCTTAGCTCCGGCACCGGAGCCGCGGGGCTCGCGTTGGCCGCAGCCCGCGTCGTCCTCTCCGACCTCCCCGACGCTTTTCCCAACCTCCGCCCTCGTGCGCTCCGTTCCTCCCGAGTGCCGAGCGCATCCGGCCGCTGCGGTCCTGCGCGGGTGCGCGCTTGCGCTTGCTGCCGTCGGCTGCCGCTTCTAGTGCCGCCGCTGCTCCTGCCCCATGGTGCTGCCGCCGCTCCTGCCTCCTGCTACTCGCCAAGCGCTCCTGCGGTCCTGCCTCCTGCTACGCTGCACCATCAGGTCTGTGAACAGAGTGAACAGAGTTGCAGAGTTGCACTTGCGAAGGTGTATCTCAGGTTCCAATTTCTCACCTTTATCAGCTCTAGATTTGTAATTTTGTACTGGAAAGTTCATCTGTGCTCTATTTTGTAAAATTTGAGGCCTAGATTTGCAGTTGCTACTAGAAGATCAGGAGGACTAAGACTTTGGCATTGTGTTTCTGTCCCACGACTAGATGAAGTGAATCATAGGATGATATCTGTATATAGGACTGAAACTTGCATTGGTTAGGTTGGCCCACAGACTGATTTGAGATAGTACTGATGGACTTGCAGTAAATCAAGTTGTCTTGCCTCTCTACAAATCATTATGAAAGATGAAAATACCTCTTAAAATAGATTATTCAATTGGTTCTTGTTAGAAGGTGTAACCTTAACTAAAAATAATTTGCTAAAAAGACATTGGGAGAGCAATGACCAATGTTGTTTTGTGACAATAAGGAACCCATCCAACATCTATTCGTTGATTTTCATGTTGCGAGATTTGTTTGGAGAGCTTTTACAATGGATTTTGGTTCACAGTCTCCTAGGGACATAGTGATTTATCTGGGTGTAGCTCGATCAAGTAGGCCGGCATATGTGATCTGAAATTTGTGTGGGAGCAAGTGTGATTTTTTTGTCTATTTGGGCATGTAGAAAGCTAGAAATAATTTTTTTAATAGAAAAAGATTATACTTAGGGCGACACACTTGGCATGTTTTTGGAGCACTCTATAGAATAAGAGCAACAGACCAATTTGAAGTGGGCTTACCAATAAACAATGGCTATGGAGATGTTCGCCAAGCACGGGCGGCGTCAATCTGTGAAATTTTGCCCTTTTTTTGGCGGGGCCTTGTGCTGGCTTTATGAATTGGGTGGGTTCACATCGAGCTGGTTGGTTATCCTGGCATCAAGCGTGTGGCTTCTGTAGCATTTGTTTCTATACACATGTTGCGGTTAGAATTACGTGATTTTGGGGTTCGTCCGTTTTCATCCTGTTTCGTCTTGGTACTTTAGTTTGATGCGGAAATGTGTACCACTCAGCATCATGAACTGTTAGCTCTACAGTTTCTTTTTTTACTCAGCATCATGAGTAAAAATTAAAAGAAGACAAAAGACTGAGGACTCTGACTTAATCCTTGCAGGCTGCTAGTTCACTTGCTTGTGCTCAAAGAGGCTGGGTGAACATTGATGTGGACAAGATTGAGTGTGAATCATGTGGTGCACATCTTATCTTTACTGCAGTGACATCCTGGTCCCCTGCTGAAGGTATGCTCTTAGTCAGCAAAATTTCCCGTGTGCTTTTTCAAGTTGGTTATATGGTTTTCTTACCATTTTTGGTGCAAAAGTGTTGTTATTAACCGCAGAGACTAATCAGAGCCTGTGAATATTGCAAATAAGGGAACTAGTTTTATTTCTAATGTTTCCTTTTATTGTAGGATCTGTTGCATATCACAAGCTCCCTGCTTCTTTTGTTAACTGTTGGGATTTTTTTTTTGCTTAAAAAAAGCAGAAACCATTTCCTGAATTTACCATTTATTTCTACCAATTCAGTAGAGGAAGAGAGATTATATTGTGTATTTTAGTCTAACCTTTGTGTGTGACATTAGGTGCAAGTTTTGCTTATCCTAATTGCAAATTAAAGTGATCTAACCTGTTTGCAGTTTATGGTTCAATCTGTTTTGCATGTAAAGCAGGAATCCCCAGCATTTACCTGTTTCTTCTATGTTACCCTGGGTATTTTTAATGTTTCCTTTTATTGTCGATCTGTTTCATTGGAAGTTATAGAACTTAGTTTAGGTTCCCAGAGCTAATGAACTTCTTATCATAAGTCACAAATCTAAATTTCTGTCTGGTGTTGTTTATGCTTTTTTTTTTGGCTACTTAGTTAAGCTAGACATATATTACTAGTATCTCCTCACAAAATGAAACATGTTTATCCTGTGAGACCTGACTTCCTTGTTGGGACCTTTATGTTATGTTGTAGTTGCAATTGCGAGGGAAGCTTTTGCTGAGCAACTCGATGCATCGCACCAGAATGATTGTCCTTGGAGGGGGAATAGCTGTGCTGATAGCCTGGTCCAGTTCCACCTTACCCCTTCAGCTCTTGTTACTGATGAGCGCAAGTCTCTTTATTAGTAATAAATTAGTATACTTGTGAGCACTTAGTAGTAGTAGTAATGTTGGACTACAAACTTGTATTAGACTTCATGTAATAAAGTTGATATATGGATTGCAAATGTACTATGTTGGTGATGAATTGTGAATGCATTATATATTTGTGAATTATTGTGCTGTGAAAATTGAGACATTCTAATTATTTTTTTTATTCTGGAAAAACATATCACAGCCGGTTCAAACCGGCTGTGAAAATGCCCTTTCACAGCCGGTTTTTATTTGCAGAAAACCGGCTGTGAAAATGCCCTTTCACAGCCGGTTTTGGTTGGAAGAAAACCGGCTGTGAAAATGCACTTTCACAGCCGGTTTTTTGACAAAAAACCGGCTGTGATAGCGCCTGACGAAGCGGGTTTTGAAGGTCTAAAACCGGCTGTGAAACTATTTTCACAGCCGGTTCAAGAGAAAAACCGGCTGTGAAAATCAGTTTTCACAGCCGGTTAAAAACCGACTGTGAAAATGCGATTATCAGCGCCACTTAACCAGCGCCACTTTTGAAAACCGCCTGTGATGTGGGCAACCGAACCGCCTGTGAAGCTTATTGGTAACGGACATTGTTTAGTGCACGTTACTGATGACAAGCCTTGTAACGGGCCTCATGGGTCCGTTACTAATGCCGCGTTACCTATTTGAGGTTTTCACGTAGTGTCTACTTCTATTAGCATATTGGATTTTGAGCCTCATGGTTATCATCCTTATTCTTGCAAACCAGACCTTACTGCTTGATGGTGAAACATCACTTCTGGGAGGGCTGCTTCTCAACACAATCAAGTTCCAGATGCTACTCATTCCAAAATTTGAAAGGCATGCGTGCTTTTTAGGTTTAGGAGGGATGGGAGTAAAAATTGGACAACATTGGCTTGTTGTATCTATTATACTAAGTTAGGGACATCGATCCAAGTCCTTCACTCTAGAGAAAGTGAGACAGTGTGTAGTATCATGTGTCATATGTGGCATGTATGGAAAAAGACTGATGCGAATATATGTAAGTCGTTTGTGGAGGGCAAGGGGTACGGTGTATACATTTGGGGTCAGGTCGATCGGATACCAGGCAATATAGTACACAATTACCATAAGATGAAGTCAATGTGTGCACAATTTGCTTGCAAAAATAATTTTATCAATGGTATTGGAAGGGGACCCACATTGTCAACAACATGTTAATCAATACTGAAGAATTGCACATGCATAGGAGGATACCTGAGTTGCTATATGTAAAATGGGACAAACGTTATGTGCACAACTACATCGCAAGCAAAATTAATTTTGAATCAAGAAAATGGATTTTACTTACCTCGTTTTTCAAGTCTGAACATTCATTTCAATATGTTATATACGTGCTACAATAGAAAACCATAGTACCGTGTTTCTTTGTCTTGGATATGCAGATGACGTGGGATAGGCATGCATTCATATGTTGCTTAACCATAATGATTCTTACCAACCCAAAGTTAGGAATATTGTCTGGAATCAAGCATTTATAAAGAAAGATGCAGCTAGCTAGTTCAACAATATAAACCGCAGCATTGCCAACTCAGAAACAGCCATTGCGATACATGTCAAGCTTTCATCATCGATATCTGTAAACATCACAATATTAGCCGCCAGAAGATGGATCGAAGGCAGCGGTGTTAGAAATACGAGGGCACAACGGTAAAACATCATATTATTACCCATGTCATCTCCTACATGCTACAGTTAGTGTAACACATTTCTTTTGTTCAGTTGTTCTTCATATGATCCGTGGCTGGCCCTCTGGCTGCTTGACTCCATATGCTTCCATGCTTCTCTTTGTCAGACGAGTTCTTCCCAATCAATCTGCTCATAGCGCCACATGCATGGTTCATGTTAGTTCCCCCAGATGAAAAAATATATAGGTGCACAATAATGTGGCTCACTGAATGTTTCAAGAAACGTGCATCATCATTTGCGGAACTGTACGTTCAATTCAATTAACAATTTACCAATAAGGAAAATTAATTTCTTGTACAACGTTGCCATGAATACTGCCTTTTTCTGATTTGTGAACTCATAACAGAAAAGTGTCTTTGAGAGGAAATTAAGTGCAAGGGAGTCAGAGGATTATTATTATTGACCATCTAACTATCTTCAGGTATGCACGCTTAATAGTATGGTTTTCTGCAAAAAACTAGCAAACTGTAAACACCATCGTGATGTAGCAGGAAGGGTGCAATTTTCTTAATTTTAACTTGTTTCAGTTTCTTGGTTTTCTGTATCTATGTGATATAACTAGGTTCATTAGTTATTACAATGTATGAATTTAGTTGCCACATATACAATAAAGGTAAAATAAGAAATTGTTTCAAAATGACAATATAATCTTCTGTAAGTTGTCTGATTCAAATAAAGAAATAATTGAAAGTGACCCTCTCCTCATAATTCATTTGTTACTATCTTTTCCCTGTTATCATACTTTTGTTTCCACGCCTTGAGAACACTCACTACCGGAAACTCCTAGTTTGATGTGTGCCCGAAACTTTGCCGTGTGCAATCTATCGGGCACACGGCATACAGGTCCTTTGCCGTGTGCTACAGAGGAGACACACGGCAAAGCATTGGCACAAAAATGGTGATGCAACCCATAAAAACTGATGGACGAAAGGCTATAAATACGACATGTAAACAAAGCCATGTAACCCTACTCTCAGTTCCAAGACTGGGACTTTGTTCCAAAATACATGCCCCGATACTTGTACGACGACTCAAATAATCCAATTCCTTGTGCAACACACTTTCCTAACACCTCTCAGTTGAAAATACATTTTCCCGCATGAAGCACATTTGCATGAGCCACACAAAGCTTTCCCCACATTCCATGTCCAAGGTGTAACTTGCGCTCTATTCTTGCTTGCTAATAAAAAACAATTTTTCTTGAAATAATATGAGGAATTGGGCATAGAGGTTGACCATGTGGATGCTGGGAGGCAGTTCTTCTTTTTCAATATATGTAGCGACCAGTGAAAGCGTTCGTCCCTCATGGTAGACAGAATAAGATGGTGTCTAAAGTCTAAACGCTAGGAATACATAGTACATGTGTGTGTGAACAGAGTACTGCTAATGGTCTGTCTATGTTCTCGGTTTCAGTATTGGCCATCACTTCCCATCGATGCATTGGCTCTTGCTACGACTCCATTCTTCTAGCAGCTTCTGATTCATAGTTCTGAACCGCGCTTTTCCGATGCTTCTAATTCCAAAATCGTGGACCCCATTGGAACACAACTTGATGCGCTACACAAACTATTTCCCACTTTCGGATATCCATGTTGTATTGATGCAGAGTGGTGGAAAAGTATTTTTGGGCTCTTCTTTCCAATCAATATAAAATTCTTCCTGTGGATAAAAGAAGACAAGTGGGAGGGTGCCGATCGGTGGTATATATTGTTAGCATGACTCATTTGGGAACAAAATAACATGGAGTCACGTAGCGGCGAAAAGACATCCATATACAAATGTTTGTGGTCGGCAGTAAAGTAAATGAGTAATTGATGTGCATATTTAATTACCCCATGTGCTCTGTGACCAACTGCACAAGCTCTGCCCAGCATATATACATGGCCTGATGTTTATCATCAGGTACAATTGTTTAGCTTGTGGAATTCTAGCAGGCACTACCGGCGAATGCTCTATCAGTACCGGGTCCAGAGGGCCATCGGTACCGATTCTGGAACCGGTACCGTGCATTCGTGACTAAAAGGGGTCGGCCTTTGGTACCAAAGGATGTTTTTTTTAAATGTTTGCTATTTGGGTTAGTTATATGCAATTCATGTACATGTCTATGCGTCTACGTGTCTACGCGTCATATGTCGTATGTCGTACACGATCTTTCACGCAATAAGATTGAAGTCGTCGCAATTGTTAATTGATTTTGACCTGACTTTGATTGCATTTTTCTCAAACATTCACATATAAACATTGAGATCAGCCAATACAAAAGTTGGAGATGGATCAATAGGCTACAACTTCTACAAAAACATTGAGATCAGCCAATACAAAAGTTGGAGATGGATCAATAGGCTACAACTTCTACAAAGAAAGTTATACCATTTGCTCAATGGTTTGAAACTTATGGTGCCGCAAAATTGGTCAAAAATCAGCCTTTTCAGACTTAGTTAGAAATTGTCTAAATGTTGGAAACAACAGTTTGACCAGTTTTTGACCATGAATTAGAGCAATTAAAAGTTGTTTACAATTGATGAGCAGAACTGGAAGAAGGAGCGGAAAGGGAGCGATATTGAGCGATATCGCGTCCGTCATGGTGGTACTCTCCGTTTGAATTTATAACTTGTTCCATAATGAATCCAAATAGTTGGTCCGCAATAGCTTTTGCTTTTTCTGTCATTGGGAGCTCTTCATGGTAAAACATCCTCTGCATTAATCACAAATGACAACATTTTAATCTCATTATACATTGAATAACACTAGATCATACACATTATAGAACAAGTCATATGTAAGTATGAATTGTTTTTAATTCATACCATGAGTTCTTTGTTAGTCTCTTTTTTGGGAGAAATAAAGCTATGGACCCACTGGCAGATGTAGTATCCGCATAGATTCGTCCCTTGTTCCTGTCTGGCACACTAAAACTAGAGAAGAATAATGTTAGACGTAACAACTATATATTAGTGTGATTTTATGAGATATGCGGGTACACCAGCCACATACCGAAAAGTCCGTCTTCACATCAAATTTTTTTTTGAAATTTTCCCAAATATTTGCACGAAAACATGTCCATGCCATGTCAATCAGGTCTAAAACTGGTTGGTTATCCTCTTGTGGTTTCCACATTGAGTCCAATACAAACATATGACCGGTGTTTATGATGATCACAAGGAGTATCCAGTGAAACCTGTAGATATATATATATAAATACATGCACAAGTACTGAGAAAAAAGTCTTAAAGTTATACATATATAGAGAGAAGTACTCACTTGAAATTGTATGGCAAAAGAATGTAATGCTTGCTTCTTTATCTCTCCAGATACAAGTATATGTTGTCCGCCGTCTCTAGTGGCTTGCCGGATACAAGTACGGCATTTACCATGCATGGATCTGTGAAGCCGACATCATCATACGATTTTTCGCGGCATGTATGGATCTCCATCCTACATGACAAGAATAGAATGTTATTGTTGCAAATTGTAATTAAGGAAGCAAGTATTGTGAGAATAGATCAGTGAAACAAACTTATACAACCCAGCAGCTCATAATGAGAGGTCTATGGCATCTTGATGGTACAACATATACACATCCTTGAAATCCAAAATTAAGAGACCCGGCCCACGGAAGTAATCACGGTCTTGTATCCAAACATTGAGCATCAGTCTACCCTGTTTAGACACCTTCATATACCACGTATGGAATCGGTACGCTTGAGTGGTAAGTAGCTTCACAGAAAATGGGGGCACCATTGGTTCGGCATATCGAAATTCCCAATGTGTCACTGGTGTTGCCTTAGGAATTTCGCCCTCTAAAAGTTCGTCGGTGAGAGGCCCGTATCCGCGACCATTCGAGCAAGTGCTTCTCGTTAACATCCTCTTGCACTTGTGTCCTCCTAGCAGAGCTCTAATCGACTTGTTTGTTCTTAGGAGTGGCCGCCTTCTTCCCCGAGGATCCACTGCTGGCTTGTTTCTGCTGATAAGACTTTGCAAGCTGGCGGTCGTAGTCAGATACTAAGAATCTCTTCTGATTCGCCGCGCTCATTGTTCTGAAAAAGGTCTTCGCTTTCGGATCTATTTTTACCGGCTTCTCTGGCTCATCTGGTTTGAAATGCTCTTTGACCTGGGGTTCGACCACCAAAGCAGTTGTTGGGTGTGCGGTAGAAGCCAATGGGCCCAAACAACGGATGAAACTGAACGACTGGGACAAGCAATAATATATTACTTATCAACAGTATTCTTGGAATCAACAACAACCCTTACATGTGGGAGGGGGGTCTCCTTTTATAGGGAGGCCAAGAATCTTTACATTCCCGTTGTACCCTGGAAATCAGGCATCATCCTCTAGACTATACGACACAAATAGCCCAGGGACACTTTGGTACATTTACTCCTCCCAATGTGAATGCGTAGACTTGCGATTCCGTGTTTGACTTGGCTTGGACTTGGTCTTCTTGGACTTGGTCCACGCCTGCTTCGTCAGCTGCAAAGAGCCATGTAGCTCCTTGATTTGGCTTCTTCTGAGTCAGGATGATCCGAAGCCGTTTCTCGGCGCCCAAAAGCCAATGGCTCCTCCAAGAACCTGCAATATAGAGCGAACCGAAGCTAGCCAATGACTCAATCATAGCTTTTGGCATTCAACAGTATCATTTCTTCACTATATTGGCTTCTAACTTAGTTTGGATAACGCCGCTTTGGAACATGGCCTGGTAAGCCGATTGGCTTTTTGGGCTTATTTCTCTGACCGAAGCCGATTGGCTTTTTGGGCTTATTTCTCTGACCGAAGCCGATTGGCTTTTTGGGTTTATTTCTCTGACCGAAGCCGATTGGCTTTGGCTTATTTCTATAACTGAAGCCGAATATGGGACTCATCAAGTAGAAGAATGCGATTGGCCTCTTCTCCCTTGTCAGTTGCCGTCTTTGTGTGTGAGAAAACAGAGCAAAACAAGTAGAAGGCGTTTGTCGGCGGGCCAAATCCCCAACAGTAGTCCCTCGAGGACGAGAGCTTTCTTCAACAGGCCGAGCTCCACGAACTTTGGATTGCTTGCCAGCCCGAGAAACGCCTCCTCCTTGTTGGAGAAAGCCCCTAGGTTGTTTTGTTTATTTTCAGTACAAAGAGGAGCTTGCCCTCGAGCAGCAGCAGAAAGCCGAAGCCGAAGCTGCAGCTACTGGCCCTTCATCATCTCATGCCGGTGCTAATGAGAGACATGATGGAGAGCCGAAGGTGTAGATTTGTTGAGGCTATCACCTTGTTTGGCTTTTGCTGTAAAGTAACACTTTAGCTTTTGCTATAGAGCAACACTAAGTGATGTGACATTTGTATATACTCAGATCCCTGGCGAGGGAGTTGTTCTTGAACTCATGCCAATCACCATGCGCGATGGCCCCTTGTGTGTGTCCGGCTTCGCATGGGAACAATATCAACAACGTTATCCAAGTCGAAGACTTTGTGATTTCTGGGAATTTTGTCACGAGTTTTTCCGTCATTGCGAATTTGATGTGTTTGAATTTTTCAACTCTTTCATCATTCGACACTCGTCTCATGTTGAACTTGCTTGTGCAAGAAACGCCGAAGCTGCCCGTTTGCTTCCTGTTAAGGTCGAGCCAGAAGACTTAGATGGTGTTAGGGATTTTTCTTATGTGTTTAATGCTCCAAGATTTAGGAGATCAGGCCAGCTTTTTGATGGCTATGTTTTTGAGATGTTTTAAATCATCTCTTTGTAAAACACACTGTAATTCGCTTGGTCGTTGTTTTGATTCGAAACACTTGAATGAATGTAAGCTCGATTTGGCTTCGTTGCGAAAGAAACGCCTCCTCCCCCCCCCCAAAGCGGGGTTTTATTCGTTCAAGTGTTTTGTACTTGTGGTTCGGAGCCACCTTAGCTTTTTTTGAGCTTTGTACTTGTGCGTAAATATGTGTACGGGGATGTGTTTTGCGTGGGTTGCCGAAGCCCCTATTATTTGTGCTTATATAAGCGAGTTTGCTTTCAAGCGTTTAGAATACTGTTATCCGAAGCTGTTTTTGATTTAAAACATTTGTATGAGCCGAAACTCCTTTTACTTTTATTTAAAGTGAGCGTTTTTGGACCAAAGCCCCTTTTACTCTGTTTAGAGTAAGCATTTCTGGACCGAAGCCCCTTTTACTCTGTTTAGAGTAAGCTTTTGTTAGATCTGAATTGGCCTTACCTTTGGTAGGGTCAATTTAGTTCTATTTGAATAATCGAATACCAGCGACTTGGTCGAAGCCAATCGCTTTCGAATACCAGCGACTTGGTCGAAGCCAATCGCTTTCGATGCTGCTTTTGTGGGGAATACCTCGTTCATATATGTTTTGACAAGTTACAGTAGGCACCGCCTTGTTAAAAACCTCGCCCTTTGGTCAGGGTCAATTCAGTTCATATATGCTTTCGATACTGCTTTTGTGGGGAATACCTTGTTCTTTCATTTTGGTTTTTGAGGTGTTTACCTTCGTTTTACAAAGAGAAGAAGCCAACGCCTTCTTCCTTCATTTTGGTTTTTCAGGTACTTACCTTCGTTTGACCATGAGAAGAAGCCAACGGCTTCTTCTTTCATTTTGGTTTTTGAGGTATTTACCTTCGTTTGACCATGAGAAGAAGCCAACGGCTTCTTCTTTCATTTTGGTTTTTGAGGTATTTACCTTCATTTTACAAAGAGAAGAAGTCAATGCCTTCTTCCTTCATTTTGGTTTTTCAGGTACTTACCTTCGTTTGACCATGAGAAGAAGCCAACGGCTTCTTCTTTCATTTTGGTTTTTCAGGTACTTACCTTCGTTTCACCATGAGAAGAAGCCCTTTCATTTTGGTTTTTGAGGTATTTACCTTCGTTTGACCATGAGAAGAAGCCAACGGATTCTTCTTTCATTTTGATTTTTCAGGTACTTACCTTCGTTTGGCTTCTTCTTTCATCTTGGTTTTTCAGGTACTTACCTTCCTTTGGTATTATCATGACTTATACGAAGCCCTTTTTACTCTTTTTGAGAGTAAGCCTTTGAGATCTTGAGCTTGTCTCTGAAAACGAAGCCTCTTTTACTCTTCTCAAGAGTAAGCATTTTTTAGGTTTTGAGCTTGTCTAAAAATGAAGCCCCTTTTACTCTTCTTGAGGGTAAGCCTTTTGTACTTTTTGAGCTTGCTTGTCTTATAACGAAGCCCCTTTTACTCTTCTTGAGAGTAAGCATTTTTAGTGATGAAAAATGAAGCTAGATCTGAATGGAACTCGTTTCGCTGAGGTTCATTCAGTTCTATTTCTCTACGTCGAATGTAAAATCTGGCTGAGGCCAGTTGTTTCGACACTCCGAATGAAGCTAGGGAGATACTTGTTATGTAGCGTGAAATAGTAAAACTGGGACACTTCATATATTATGCCCTGCTATCATAGAACAGCTTCGTTTGATGAATTTCAAATAGATCATTTTAGAGAATTGCTTTCCGGCCAGCCAACAACGAAGCCATTGCTTCCTGGTTAGCTTATTGTGTCTTGACCCGTGGATGTCAGGTCTGAAACATAACCTTTGCAGAATTTGATAATTGGATTATTTATTTTTCTGAACCAGCCATCATCGGCTTCGCTTTGGCCTGCATGGGCCTTTGGGCTGGGAGCGAGCTTGCGTGATGCCCTAAGCGATATATATTGCTTGCTACCATATATATCCGTGCGAGATGGGAGTTTGCAGCTTCGATCGACGCATGCAAGTAGATGGACTCTTGCTTGCTACCATGCATGGCGTTGCTTTCGTATAAGGGTGACATGCGCGTGACGACAGCATGCATGCATATAACTGTAATCATCTTTGTGTACAGGATTTAAGTATTAGTTTTGTGGTGCACGAAGCCGGCATGTGCATGCATGCCTTGTGTATCTTTGTGGTGGTGGGGATTCAGTTTGCCTGACGTACCCACGGAAGTTGGGAAAATTGATTCAGTTGCACTAGTAGCTTCGCGGCATTATAGTGGACTGCTCTTTGGTAGTTAAAACACAAGAGGCACTTGCCAGTTAACGAGATATGCAAATGCAGAGTATATATATAAATATCGGAGCTGCTAGCGCCCGGACGTCCGACGTCCGGGGCTGGCGTCGGACGGTCGTCATCTCATCTAGGGAAAATTCCCACCGCAACATTAGATGCTTGTGTTTGATGTTGCACGCAACATTGCGGCGTCCGCGATGAAAATTCCCACCGCAACATCACGTAAATCTGTTTAATGTTGTACGTAACATTCGGACGCCCTACACCTCGTTTGGTCCTAGTGGCAATAAGCTCCCACCGCAACATTAACCCCATGTTGCATGAAACATTATCACGAATCTAACATTCTTTTTCTCATCTCTTCTTCCTGCTCGAGCAAGAGCGCACGGGCGAGGCGGCCGCCCAGGTCTCCGCCGCCATTAAAAACTCGAGCTATGTCACATATACTACAGAGAATCGAGTTGCCTCCATTGGGTGAAGCAAACGTCGACCATCCACCGCCAATTGTTGCAAGAAATCCTTCGGATCCCGTTGTTCTTCCCCTCCCCATAAGATCCGGTGAATCCGACACTTTTCAAGGGTTCTACATCAAGGGGTGGAAATCGCCATGTTGCAGGGCATGTTGGAGAGCACATCACTTGTCTATCCGCACATCTGAACCTCAAGTTAGATCTGCACCTCGAGTATTTGAATTTGGATGGATTTGTTCCCCACTGATGTTCATGACGAATATATGAGGATAATTACGTGCTTTTTTTTCAATCGTTTGGGCTTGCACAATAGATGCAAATTGTGTTTGTACTATTGCAACATTTTGTTATATCATTTGCAACATCTAATTAATACTTTTGCAACATTGATTCTGCAGCTCCGTGGTTCCATGCAACAACCAAAGAGTGAAGCGAGCTCAAGCAATTACTTTGTCAGCACACATGATGTTGCAAGTCAACATGTAGTTTCAACACAAGTAAGTAATACTTGGCCCTTGCCTTGTGCTCTTTGCTTTATGTTTGCAACGGATTCTATGATTTGTAAAACCGGTTCAAAATTTGATGTATAGGTACGTGAAGGTTTAGGTGGTGCTGCTGCAAGCTTGTCAGTAAATTTAAGTGAGTTTGTGCAAGTAGAGCTTGGGTCTGATCAAGAGGTGTACTTCGATTCTTCGAAGATGAGGATGTTGTATGTTCACAGCCAATGGTTCCATGTGTTGGGATGGAATTCTTCACATTAGAAGAGGCAAAAAAAAAGGTGTATAATGACTATGCTTACAAGATGGAATTTAGTATAAGAGTGGCATCATCAAGGACCAGCGCTTTCAGTAAAGAATTGATAAGAAAAGAGTGGGAATGTTCACATGCAAGGGAAGCCCCTAATGTAGAGGAAGAGAATGAAGAGAACAATTTAGCCAACACTTCAACCAACGAGACCACAACACAAAAGATGTCGAAGAAGAGAATTGTGGCAGCTGTATTGACAATGTCAACCAGGAAGCGCGAGACCATAAAAAAATTTGACTACAAGGCTCATATGGCAGTTGGCAAGCGCGATGGCAAATGGAGGGTGATTGTAATGCAGACTGAGCATACCCAAAACTTAAGATCTCACCGGAGCATCAGTTGGACTGATTATGAGTAGTTGAAGATGCCACACAATCGAAATATAAGCACCACTCAGATCATGGGGATAATTTCTGATTTCCACGGAGGGGTTGGAAACCTGACTTTCACTAGCAAAGATGTGTCGAACATGAGGACCCACCTAAGAGGAGGGCTCAACTATAGAGATATGGACGCGACACTTGAGTATTTCTAGTGGTAGCAGGCTGAGTGTCCTTCGTTCTACTATGCAACAATGATTGACTGCGGCAATGTGGTCAGGGGCCTTTTCTGGGTGGATGGAAGGACGAGGGAGCTGTACAAGAGCTTTTGCGATTGTGTATTCTTTGACACAACCTACTGTACAAACAGGTATGACATGCCGTTCGCGCCAATTGTCGGTATAAACAACCATCTTCAAAGCATACTCCTCGGATGTGCGTTGTTGCCTGACGAGACAACAGTGACATTTGTTTGGGTGTTGCAAAGGCTCAAGGAGGGCATGGACAGGTAGGAACTGGTCAACATAATGACAGACCAGGATAAGGCAATGAAAGCAACGATCGAGATAGTGTTCTCCAATGCAACTCACAGATGTTGCAAGTGACATGTGACCAGTAAGGCAAAGGACAAGCTTGCCTGGCTAATCAGCAAAGAAGAGGACTTTGCCGGTGAATTTGACCATTGTGTGAACCGGACCGAAACACCAAAGGAGTTTGAGATGGAGTGGGAGAACTTGGAGCAAAAGTACCACTTGCAGGGCAACGATGTTCCTAGGAAACACCGGAGGAGTTTTCCCATGCCCTCCTTGAGCCTTTGCAACACCCAAACAAATGTCTCTGTTGTCTCGTCAGGCAACAACGCACATCCGAGGAGTATGCTTTGAAGATGGTTGTTTATACCGACAATTGGCGCGAACGGCATGTCATACCTGTTTGTACAGTAGGTTGTGTCAAAGAATACACAATCGCAAAAGCTCTTGTACAGCTCCCTCGTCCTTCCATCCACCCAGAAAAGGCCCCTGACCACATTGCCGCAGTCAATCATCGTTGCATAGTAGAACGAAGGACACTCAGCCTGCTACCACTAGAAATACTCAAGTGTCGCGTCCATATCTCTATAGTTGAGCCCTCCTCTTAGGTGGGTCCTCATGTTCGACACATCTTTGCTAGTGAAAGTCAGGTTTCCAACCCCTCCGTGGAAATCAGAAATTATCCCCATGATCTGAGTGGTGCTTATATTTCGATTGTGTGGCGTCTTCAACTACTCATAATCAACCCTTTGTGTAGATGTTGCATTGCAAGTTATTGATGTTTCAAAATGCTCGCCAGGATGTTGCATGTATGGAAACCATGTCATTGTGTTTGAAACATTGGAAGAAGGTGGATGAAACAGTTGGTGACAAGATTTGAAACATAAAGAGGTTGTCGAGTAGCAGAGTAATGCACTTAGAGTATGATGTTGCATTAGGTATTATTCAATGTTTCAAATATGGTGCCAAAATGTTGCAGGCATATATACCTTGTCACTGAATTGAAACATGGGAAGAATGTGAGTGAAACATTTGATGAAACATATGAAACATATAAAATTTTTCAAGCATGATTATAAGACCAATGTTGAGATGACGCAATGCACCATAGACAACAGGTAGAAATGGGCTCAAAAGTTCACACATTTGAGCACATGATATCGTAAACATAGTATTTATGGGATTGCAACATATCAGCACACTCTCTGAAACATTGTGAAATTACTAAAGCAACATAAGTAATTACATGGGGATGCTCTCTACAAACTATAGGTCTTTGCTCAAGCTGTACAGACTCCATGAGCCAAAATAGAAAGTGAGAAATCATTTCCTAGAACTACAGCAGAGATTTCATTCTTTGGCGTCCTCCTTGTAGCAATTGTTCTTCACAAGCTCTACGGGGTCGATCTCATTGCATTGAGAGAGCAACAACGACACTGCAACCAGCTCCTATAATCTGGAATCATGTTCTACAAAATATAAAAGGAAAATCATAAGATAAAAAGCATGACCTAGAATCCTTGAAAATAAGATGTGATACAAATGGGAGGGGTAAATAGGGGGGATGTAGAGTACCGGCTCGACCGTTGTCTCCATCTTCGTCACATGGACAGCAGGGAGCCAAAGCCAGCCTCACGGATCCACTACTTCCGATCATCATCCATATCACATACATGTTCACAAATCCTGTAAACTGAAAATCTGGTCTTAAAATGTTGAGCCTTGTCCTCATTCATGTATGTCGCACCTGAAAAAACAAAAAAATAGTTCAGTATAAGGATTGGGACTTTCTGATCAAAGAAAAGATTTGCAACAAAAATGGAAAGGCAACTAGTAACGGCTGATTATAATCTCATAGTGATCCTACTCGTAGTCTTATCACAATGGTGCTCTAGTGTCTAATCTCAACAACACATATACAAATGAGAAACATTATGCAATACATAGAGTGGTTCTCCCAACCTAAAAATTCACATAGCCATATGACACAAAAAAGACATAGGATACATAAAACACAACAGCCACTAGAACATAGAACAAAATTCGTACATATTTATACAGTAGCTATATGACAGTAAGCATAGGACAAAAGTTCTCACATATGACAGTAGGCATAGGATTAAAACTCATATATATTTAACCAGCAGCCGTATGACAGTAGGCATTTGACAATAGCCACTAGTAGAACATAGAACAAAAATCATACATATGATTGCAACAAGGATCACATATCCATATGGAAGACATAAATCACACACCACAATCTTAGAAAACGCAGTTCATGTTTCAACTAAAACATACACAGTTCATGCCTCATCAGTGCCTCAGTTTATGAGTTCACACGGAGATACCTCGATCACACAAAATTAACTCACAAAATAGTATGCTATCTACATGAGATTAACCGATAAACAACTACATATCATGGCATTTATGCCAACCAGTGCTATCAAATTAAGGTGAGGTCAAATTTCAGTACATAATTGTCATAGATGAAACCCTAATCCCTAAATCGACATTGATTTCCGAATATATAGGCATGAGATGTAGCGGGAGCATGGATTCAGCACAAAACAATTCCACACCCGAATCAGATTGCAAGAAAAACGAACTCACCGCTTAGCATCTTCGAATGGGGCCGAAGCGCATCGGCGCCATCAGTCGCCTCCCTTGCGCAGGGCTGGTGCGCAAGGGCGGCCACACGAGGCGACAGTCGCTGCGCCACCGCGGTGGGTGAGGACGGCCGCGCACGGCGTCCGCGCGCGCGCGAGGACACCCCGAGCTTCTCCGGGTCGCTGGAATCGCCGCCGGTCTCCTCCGCCGCGGAGCTTCTAGTGCGGGCGCACGAGCTTGCCTCGGCGTGGGGGTGCGCCGCCGCGGTGCTTCTCGTGCGGGCGCGTGGGCTTGCCTCCCCGCGGGCAGGCTCCGCCGCAGGCATTCTCGCTGGCCGGGCATCGACCGCGCCATCGCCACTAGCCGAGGAGGAGCAGCGATAGGTTGAAGGTAGAGGCGTACGGGGAAAATGAAGGGCGCGCGGAACCGCCGGTTCAGCGGAAAAACGTCCGGTCCAGTCGAGAAACGAAGGCGCGCCGCAGCACACCGTAGGATGACGGTTTTGTGGATGGACGACGGATACAACGTCCGACGGAAGGATCCGGCGTCGGACGCCAGATACGTAGCATTACCGTATAAATATATATATATATATTTGGAATTTAAGTGAGAAGCAAATTGCTTGTCTCACTGTATGTAGAGTACGTAGCTTCGCTATTGAATCTGTCATAAACTTATTTGTTTTATGTGTGACATTTGCGAGCCTAAGCTGTTTGATTGTCACCACAGCAGCTTCGTTTTGGGCCTGTATGAGCCTCGAGCAGACTTATTTGTCCTGCATAGAGCAGCTACCGTTTGATACCTAGCCGGTGGCTTGTCTCTGTCTGTATTTTCTGGTGGCTTCGATCTGGCAGCTCTGCATGGCGACTTCAATTGCAGGTTGTCCGGCGGCCTCTTTGCTGAGCTAAGACAGCAAGCGTCTTACCTTGCCTACGGCTTCGATGGCGGGTTGCCCGGACGCCTCAGTGCCTAGCTGAGATATTAAGCGCCGGACCTCGCCGGCAGCTTCGTTTGAAGTGGGCACAAATGATGTGCAGGGGCGGAGCTAAGGGGTGGTCCCTGTGGGCCATGGACCACCCTGAAATCCAGCCCAAGTCCATTAATCATCATGTCTATTCTGATCAAAAGCAAATTATCTTCTATTTCTGTGCTGTTCACGTTTGGTCTTCCCATGGTTGGACCTTGTGAGTAGTCAAAAACATGCAACAATGGCAACGGCGGCCAACGAGTTGTAGCCAGCATAGGCCATTGGACCACCCTAGCTTAAGATCCTGGCTACGCCACTGATGATGTGGAGCTATCCTCACATGGAGGTAGTAGGTGGCATCAAATGGATGAACGAAGCTGTCGGTCATGTTCGTAGGATATAAATAATTGTTATGCCTTCTGAGAAAGCGTGTTTCTTATCCTTTTGATTGGGCATGATGGCACTTTTTAATAGTTGGTGCATGCTTGCAGAGGTGGTGCATGCATGCGCATGCCTTCTCGATGATCTGTGGTTATTACTCAGCATGGTTGCACTCTTTTAATGAGACGTCAACTTAGCAGTTGTGTCGTGATGATTATTTTAGTTCATAAACCACTAGGTCTATGTGCGTCACAATTACATGGGGCGCACATAGTCCTGGCATCGAAAGATTCATGTCGAATGTATCAGCTTGTGACAAGCTGTTTCGACTTAAACATCTAATGAGGTCACTACCTTAACGAAGCCACTTTTACTCTTTTTGGGAGTAAGCATTTTAAGGTTTTGAGCTTGTTTTTTGAAAACGAAGCCCCTTTTACTCTTTTTGAGAGTAAACATTTTAAGGTGTTGAGCTTGTTTTTGAAAACAAAACCCCTTTTACTCTTCTTGAGAGTAAGCATTTTAAGGTTTCGAGCTTGTTTAAGCATTGTAAGGTTTTGAGCTTGTTTTTGAAAACAAAGCCCCTTTTACTCTTGAGGGTAAGCATTTTAAGGTTTCGAGCTTGTTTAAGCATTTTAAGGTTTTGAGCTTGTTTAAGCATTTTAAGTTTTTGAGCTTGTTTAAGCATTTTAAGGTTTTGAGCTTGTTTTTGAAAACAAAGCCCCTTTTACTCTTCTTGAGAGTAAGCATTTTAAGGTTTTGAGCTTGTTTTTGAAAACAAAGCCCCTTTTACTCTTTTTGGGAGTAAGCATTTTAAGGAATTGCTCTCAAGGACAACCAAAAACGAAGCACAGGATTGTCATTTAGCTTAGTGCAGGAGATCGAAGCTCTGCACATGCATATTTTTTGCAGAATTGAAAAGGTAGATAAATTACTTGCCTCATTGTAGAGTATGTGGCTTCGTTTGGTGAATCTCATGGAAGCTTTTTTTTTTTTGAGAGGGTGTCCAGCGGGCCTAAAGGTGGGATTTCACCTTGGCAGCTTTGCTTGGTTTTGCATGTCTGAGCTTGCGTGTCGCAGACAACACAAGATGCCTGTGTTGGGTTTCGATCTTTCATGCTGCTGCATGAATGTTACCGAAGACGAAGCCTTTCTTCAAGTCGGTCATCGATAACGGCTTCGGTTATTGATAGTAGGATTGGGTCGTCCCTTGCCGGTTGGGCCAATCCGCCTTCTGGGTACCCCTGGGGGTCTACCCCCGACACCCAGCGGCTATTGCGTCCTCTGTTTCCTTTGCCCACAACTCGACCTTACCAATGTAACCACCCGGCCCAAGGCGAACTCGATGAATGTTTCTCAATGCCAGTTCTCTTTGCTTCTGACTAAGGGCTATAGCATCCAGAGAGGTCTTTTGCCGTATGAACTCGGCCCACTGTGCATCTGTTATATTGTAACCCTCAGGCTTCGGCTTGCCATCCTGGACTAACTTGTTCAGTTCACCCTTCCATCGGCGGAAACATTCACCCAAATTCATCAGGGTGCGCGCACGTACTTTTTCCATGTCGGTGTTGCGAGGAAACTTGAATGATTTAGCAATGAGATGCCACATCTCCACTTTCTTCCCTTCAGGCACCTTTGACCAATCTTGGATCGTTGGGTCCACATGCACCTTTGTTCTGATTATTGCTCCAAGGGCGTTACGGAACTTTGCACGAACTTTTGGAGGGTTCTTAACCTCTCCTGATGGGCTCAGTTCTTCAACCATCCAGGTGCCTGTGGGGTATTTGTTTCTGCCTCGTTGCCCCCTTCTTTTTTTAGGTTCACTGGTTGTGGCGGTGCATTCAGCCTCTGGCGCAGATGACTCCAACTCAATTTCTTGTACTGGTTGGGGGCTTACTCCACGTCGGCGGTATCTCCTTTTCCTTACCGGAGAACGAGGCACCTAACACGATCATAAGAGTCATGAGTACATGAGGTGTTCATCTATCCAATCAAAATGTACATGAAAGCGGATCAGTAGGGATCGCCGTTACCTCACTAGCCGAATCGAAATCCGGGTAAAGCTCTGTCTCCATACGACCTACACGAGGTTCAGTGGGGTGTGGATTAAGAGGGTCCATCCACACGCCGCCTACCCACGCGCCTTGTCCTATTTGAGGTCCGTCTCCATCTTCCCGGTTCTCCTCATCCCCGGAATCTTCTTCTTCATGGTCATCCTCAAAGACATCATCACCGTCCCACTGGGTCTGGGACCCAATCACGTCCAAGTCGAACCCATTCTCATGATCATCATGATTGGATGACGATGGCTCATCCATCCTCTAGATGAAATCACATGTGACAATCAAAAACACAAAATATGTTAAACTAAAAATGTTCTTTTCATACACATGTGTATCATATATACATCAAGCCAGGGGCGGATCCAGCACCGGGTCGGCCGGGGCTGGAGTCCCCCCTACCGCTGCCGAGTTCTTGGAGCCCCCAACAGCCTCTTCTCAAAAAAATCAGCCATTGTAGCACTGCTAGAAGGGGCTAGAGGTTGAAGATGATATAATTCGTCTCCTATGTCAATTTTTTAGTGTTGTGGCTTGGTATGGACCGACAAATTGCATAATCTACTTGACTCATGTTGTATTGTGATATATTCATCTATGTATCCATATAAGACTCCTTTAAATTACAACACTGGTTCTGTATTGGATATGATTCGGACAACTAGCTTTTTTGTACAGTATTGAGTCCCCCCTATCAATTTTTTCTGGATCCGCCACTGCATCAAGCACTTGCTAAGCATTTCATCGAGCACTTAGTTGCATGATGGAGGACCTCCTCTCACCTTCGACTGGAGCGGCACAGGGGGGTGGCGAGCGGTCGTGGACGGCGGCCGGCGAGGACGGCCGGCCGTGCTGGCGCGGGGAGGGGAGGTGTGGCCGTAGCAGGAGCAGGGCGCGCCCGGCCCGGCGGGCGAAAGGCGGAGGATGCCAACTCGGGGAACGCCCGGGGGACGGCGGGGTGGAGGCCGCGCCGGCGTAGAGGCCGCTCCGGCGGCGGTGGTGGATGTTGCGGGAGGGGGAGGCGGCCGGAGCGCGGAGAGGCAGTGGCGCGCGCGAGGCGGAGGGTCGCAGGGGTGCGGAGGGCCGGCCGGAGGAGCGCGACGGGGGACGACAGCGGCGCGGCCGGATGAACGCGGCGGGGGACGACGGCGGCGCGGCCGGAGGAGTGCGGCGGGGGACGACGGTGGCGCAGCCGAAGCGCGGGAAGGCACGAAAAATTTCGGCAGCCTGTCTTAAAATTTTGGCCAAGTCCCCCGGTCGCTCCAGTTTCTATATGGAGTCCATTACCAGGGGCGGGTGACCGTCACCCGCCCCTGGAAATGGCCAACAAGAAGGCAAGGATCTAACCACCAGAGGACCGCATGATCATCCGCTCCACACTATATTACAACCACCGGATCAAACTGTGCGCGGCCTGACTATATAACTGCTGCTTGTGACCATAGGATGATGCATGTGTGTCAAAATTGTAAGATACATTGTACTATAAGTTGTGTCTCAAGGTTTGTAAGATAAGTCTCAAGTTTTGTAAGATAAGATCAGTGTAATGCATTCCAACAGGCTCATTTTATTGTATGAATGAACGGTGAGGCTTTTCTGTAGGGTCACCGTATAAAACTATGGGTTAGGAAACTTAAGCATTCGAAATGTTCACACTCCGCATAATGCCCTGTTTCGAATCATACTTGCAACATCATACATATTTAAGCGAGGTAGCACAAAACTCAAAGAAGTAAGCCGCACAATACAACTAAAGAGGTAGCACAAAACTCAAAGACATAACTAAAGAGGCAGCACTTTAATTTCTCCAATTCACATACAACCATCAACCATGCATCAGTTTGGACATGCCATCTGATCACGCACATCACCAAAATAACAGTGACCATACTACCATACCATAACATACCAAGTTCATAGTTATATTTACAAAGTTCGACTACTACATTTAACGACAAAAGCATACCATCACTTGCGCTCCAGCGAGAACGCCAGGGGCATGTCTCACATCTTGCTGACGGCGTAACTCACACCGCTTTGGAAGTCCAACGTCCAGAGGTCGAACTCATGACGGATGCGGCACTGCGGGCTGCAGTACAGGATGATATGCGTCCCATCCGCCCAGCGCCTGCAGTGCGTCCATATGCAGACGTGCGGATCCTGTGGGATCAGGTCCGTGTCGTCGTCGCGGTGAAGAAGATAGCAGTCGTACGCAATGCGGTGGAGGTCCTGCCTGACATTGTAGCGCAGCCGCGCCAGGCCGCGGTTCTCCCACCGGCCATGCGGGGGCGACGGGCTGCCGCTGATGCGATGGAGCACCGCCAGTGCATCAGGGTCCGCGGGGTTCCTACGGTACTGCAGCATCGCCAAGAAGTAAGCCGCACAAGGGTCCCCAATGTCAGCGGCCCTCTTGACTTGCTGCATCCCGAGGCTCCGGGCGCGGCGCAACAAAAGCTCCAACCCATTGTAATATACGGCCCCCGGATTTTCGCCATCGAGCAAGCGCTGCAGGATGGGTGACCTGATATTGGTCGGGAAATGCTGGCAGGACTCGTAAAGCAATCGGTACGATAAGCGCTTGATTACCTCGGGGGAGTGGCAGATGACGCGGAAGGTGCGGCAGACCCGACCAAGGATCATGTACTGATTGATGGCCCATGCTTCCCCGCCATCAAAGATGTAGCGACGGATGATGTGGCCAACCAGCTCTTCCGGCAGGTCGAGCAGGGCGAAGAACGTCGCAAGAACCGGCGCCTCCAGTCTTCTCCGCGACGACGACGAGGCCCCGGCGCGATTGATCTCCTCCATAGCCGCGGGCGGCAATGCTTGGCCGGAGGTGGGCAGAGGCAGCGGGGCGAGCGCGAGCGGCGAGGCGGGGCGAGCCAAGAAAAAACCCTCCCCGGCCGGAGAGCGAGGTGGGCGCCGAGGCAGCGGGGGCGAGCCAAGAAATCCCCCGCGCGTCGGAGGTGGGCGGCCGGAGGCGGCGGGGCGAGCGCGAGCGGCGGACGGGCGGGGCGAGCGCGAGAATGCAAGCGGGCGGGGGCGGTTCGCCGGAGTTGGGCGGAGGGAGCCGGGTGAGGGCGAGCGCCTGAAATTAGTACTACTAGAATGGCAACTGTAGCTTGAAATTAAAACCGCCGCAGGTATTGGGGTAAGTATATTGGGAATCGCAACCGTCTGCTCGGGTGCGCCGACGGTTTGTAAATATTTCTTTATGTCTCCAAATTGATTTATTTTTGTCTCCAAATTGATTTAGTATGAAGATATATTTCGTGCTTCATCTGATGATACAAAGGTACATATTCATTCGGTGAATAGCAGTCGACACCCACAGGATTGATGTGTGGCCACGCGTGAAGTTCTGTGAAAAAACCCTTTACACCGGATGAAAGGCCGTTCGAAAGATCAGATCCAGGGATGCCATGCCGTATAAAAGGGTGCACCGAGTCAAATGCTGGCAATGATTAAACAAACTATGCCAAAACCTTTAGAGGTTAGCACACTTACAGACCTAAACCAACCCATTCACTAGTTTAACAAAACCAATCTAAACCGTTTGGCTTTTTCCACCCAAAACAAACAAAACTCGTTCAAGTATTCATAGTCGTACTTAGTCATTTCCAACAAATTTTAGTCAATGTCGATAAAATTTCCTTGTGTGAACGCAAGGTTTTAATTCTAGGGTCCCGCATTCGATGTGGGGCCCACGTGTAGGTTTAGTAAAGATAACTTGCACAAAGTAGCTCATGGTTGTACTTAGTCCATCCCCAATGCTCCTACTAGGATGGTTTCCATAGCATTAAGGCCATCCCCAACCCTCCAACTAGGATTAAGGCTGCTAATGGTTCAAAAACCAAACCAAAATAACAACCAAACTGTTGAAACCATACTACACCTTAGAAACCAAACCAAACCAATCCATTTATTTCTCCATCCAAACCAATCCAAACCATTTAGACTCATTTCTCCAAAGAAACTAAATCAGTTCAATTTTAGGGTCCGACTTCGGATGTAGAGCGCACATGTAGACATAGCTACACAAACATGCATGGAGTAGCGGACCGTTATTCTGATGCACCTCCAACAAATTTCGGTCAAATCCGCTAAAATTTTAAAGTGTGAACGCGAGCTTTTAGTTTTAGGGTCTGACTTTGGACGTGGGGCCCACATGTATATATGGCTACACCGACTTGCACAGAGTAGTGGACCGTTATTTTGAGGCATCTCCAACAATTTTCGGTCAAATTCGCTAAAATTTTAAGGTGTGAACGCGAGCTTTTAGTTTTAGGGTCCGACTTTGGACGTGGGGCCCACATGTAGATATAGTTACATCGACTTGTACGGAGTAGCGGACCGTCATTCTTAGGCATCTCCAACAAATTTCGGTCAAATCTGCTATAATTTTAAGGTGTGAACGTGAGCTTTTAATTTTAAGGTCCGGCTTTTAACCGACACATAGCCTTTATAATTGTTAAACCATTCTAAACCGTTTGACTATTAAACCAAACCAAACCAAACCATTGTATATGACAACCCATTATTCACCAAACCAACCTACTCCAATTAAAAAACCAAACCATTTAAACCGGTTTCAAACCAAACCATTACCAGGCTGAACTAGGATGGATTCCATATCATTAATTACATTGCCACCTAGGACTATTAGCTTACATGGCACTATATTAAATAAGAGAGAGAGTGGAGAGAGGAAGAAACCGGGTCTCATGCAAGACCCAATTTCCTCACGAGAACCTATGCATTAGACACCACCAAGTCATGCATTGAGAGATGTAGTTTGTAAACATAGTGTCTTGCTTAGTTGGCAACATAGACACTATCTATGGACACCATGGATTGGGGATGGCCTAATGAAGGTGCCAAGAAATGAAGGAAGAGGATAGGGTGAGAAAGGAGAGAGAAATGAGGAGATAGGATAATAATTTCCAAAGAATTTCAGTCAATTTCAATGAAATTTTTGTGCGTGAACGCGAGGTTGTACGGTGGCCCCGCAGCGGACGAAAACGTGGAGCCAATTCCATAAACAAGTAAGACCGGATGAATGGCCTTTCGTCCGGTGAGTGCCTCTGGAATGTCACCGTATAATACTGACGACCTCCAACGGTCATATTCCTCTCCGGCCCATCTTACTAAACACACGGGATGAAAGAGCATCCGTCCGCTCATGTTAAATTTACCAGTACCGGATAAATTTGTTGCCGCACGGACCGTTACATGGTGGACCCCGCGCGTCGGTCCTTCTTTCTTCCTCGGTCAGTCGGTCTCCCCCGCGCCCGAGCCCATATGCCGTCGCCGCTCTCTCTCGCCTCACCGCCCTCCGGCCGTCTCCGGCCAAGCGCCGCCGCCCGCCGCTACGCTACTCCATCCCGTCCCTGCTCCGCAGCTCCTCGACGGCGCCGTACCGCTGCCTCACGCGTATTTCGCGCGCGGGCGCGCGGAACCATAGCCTAGGGTTTCCGCCGCCGCCGGCCTTCGATTCGCCGGCCACCGCCGGTCTGCGCCGCCGTCCCCCGGCCGTGCGCGATGCCAGCAACCCCCTCCGTCTCCCTCGTCGATTTCATCTGCAGTGGTGAGAAACTTCAAACCCGCCCAAATGTGATTCAATTTGAATGGAATTCGTTAAAATTTCACTGTTTAGAGCACAATGTTTCGAGTTTAGGAGCATATTTTCATGAATTAAGGTTATGTTTCACGGGAATATCATGTCCTCCACATAATGCTCACTTGTTTCGGTCAAATTGCACTATTCAGAGGGTTTAATGTTTGATGTTTAGGATGTTTTGTTCAATAAGTAGGGTTGTTTTCTCATGAATATCATGTCATCAACCCAATGCTCACTTGTTTAGGTCAAAATCGAGCTTGTTGAGCCGTAGTTCATGGTCGTCGCCTTTCATAGGTGTTTTCGGTTCACTTCCACCTCTTGTCGAGCACTTAAGGACACTCCTAGCATTCTATGTTTTTGTCCTCGAGCATACTTTGTTTACTATATTATTTATATATCTTATCTTTGCCATTTTGTAATCTTCTACCATATGATCTCTTGCAGATGGCTGGGGACAAGAGAAAGGGAAAGGCCATTGAGGTTTCGAAGCGGAAGAAGAGTCAAGCGCAGAAGGACACTCCACGGTAGGGGATCAGGATTCGAGAGGGACAGCCAGAGGGAGCAGCCACAAATACAGTACAGATGGAGCAGCCGTCTACATTGCGTCGCTCAGGACGCCACCATAGCACAGAGACACAGACACCGACACAGGGACCACCACCTCGGCACTCGGGTCCACGTGTTCGTGGTGGTGGCATTCGGAGGCCACGCAGTCGCAGTGCAGGGGAGGATTCACGGCAGCACGAGGTGATTCAGCAGGAAGAGCAGCAAGAGGAGGAGCAGGAGGAGCAAGAGTAGCAGGAGGAGGCACAGACGGACTCAGACCCTGGCATGGAGATCTCAGCTGCACGCCGGATCAGACGTGCATAGACACCACCGGAGCCAGGAGAGTTGCTTCTTGACTTGACGCGGATTTCTTCCAAGAGGGTCAAGAAGTACAGGGCTGTTCAAATCCTTGACTGGTTCCCTGAGCGTAGACAGGCGTACACCGACCCTAGGTTCCTGACACGGTTACAGGAGAGCTTCTATACCTCGTACATCAGGGGGCGGTTTCCGATCGCCGAGCACAAGATGCTAGATTGGCCTTCTCTGAGAAGGGCTGCAGGGGGAGTACCTATACGGCCCCACTTTGCGTACATGCCAGGGGTCGAGGCCTTGGTCACTGACTACAGGCTTTGGGTAGAGGAGTGGGTGAGAGTCTTCTTTGCCACACTCTACATTGACATGCACCGGACCTTCATTCAGTTCATGTTCAACAACGAGGTTTGGCGGCTGTCCAGGGAATCGATTGCAGCTACCTTTGGTCTACAGCTTGGAGGTACGATATTGCACCACGTCACTTACGGTGAGGAAAGTCGTCCTCCCCGCTGTCCTCGTTCTACAACGTACCCTACAGACAAGGATATGGCTCCACTGTTTCATCAGCCGTTCGTTCCTGGCAGCCCGAGGACTCCCGACCAGCTGACAGACGAGGCGTACACTGTTCACATGGCCTTACGGAGGTCACTTTTGCCCAGGAAAGGGAACGCCGAGATGATCACCGCCTTGCAGCAGTGGCTCCTTCTTCACATCATGAATCATGAGGAGTTTGATATTGTAGATCTGATTATATGTGAGTGGGAGGATGTTATTTTTGATGCGATGTCAGCGCAGCGACAACAGCCATATGCTCATCTGATTAGCTATTTGATCGCCAGCCTGGGGAATGGAAGTTGGAAGAATGACCTTTACAGTGCCAGGGGTCAGTTTGGCACATATTTCGCCACACGGCCCGATGACAAGCGCCGACGCCCTAGAGCGATGTTGGTAGCAGAGGAGAGGTTGCAGCTGCAGGTAATGGCAGATGCAGCTATGACTCAACTTGAGCGTGAGCGGGACACACTAGCTGTAGTAGAGGCTCAGCTTCCGACCTACCTTGATACTGACACCGAGGACTCGGACGAGGATCCGGACTACACGCCTTACTTTCCAGATGAGCGTCGTACTCACGACGACGAGGCGGGTCCGTCCAGAGCAGTTCCAAACGAGGAGTCATCTCCTCCATCGCCTCCTGTGACAGTGACACCACCGCCTCGAGTGACTAAGGCACAGGTTACTCAGCCAGATTATCTTGCTACTATAGTACAGACACTGGTCGATCAGCAGCGTCGCTCCGAGGCTGAGCACGCACGTCACAGAGAAACACAGATGATCTTTCTTCAGGAGATGCACCACCAGCAGCAGCAGTTCAGCGCATAGCTTCTTCAGCAGCAGCAGTTGGCTTCACATATGTTCGGTTACGTTACTGGCTGCATAGGACAGTTGTACCAGCACTCAGGTATCGAGCCACCTCCTCGTCCTCCTATGCCACAGCAGCTCCAGTATGACCCGCTCACTCCACCTCCTCCAGCTGGTGCTTTCCTGTAGACACCCTTGGCTTCTCTTCCGATGATAGCACCTGTAGAAACTGGGGTGTTATCAGTTCCACCACCGATGTCTGAGCAGCAGCAGCAGTGTGCCTCCCTTGAGCAGCAGAGACAGAGTCAGGCTAACTTCTCTACGGTGTCTCCTTCGATTTCCACAGCTGCACTCTCTGTCGAGACGGCACCTGAGGAGACCCTCTCGACCCCGAGGATGACTTTGCCAGTCACTACAGTGCCTACTCCTCCGGATGACCGACCTCACGAGCCCGACTCCACTGCCGGAGCATTTACTGAGGACATTGAGCAGCAGAGAGAGCTTGAGGGTGCGGGTGGTCCCGTGTCAGGCTGGAAGGCTGAGGAGATTGAGAAGGAGAGAGAGCTTGAGGGTGCGGGTGGTCCCGTGTCAGACTCACAGGCCGAGCAGATTGTGCAGGAGACAGCTCTTGATAGTGCAGGTATTGCCATGGTAGGCTCACAGGCCAAGGAGATTGAGCAGGAGACAGAGCCTGAGGGCGCGGGCGGTCGCGTGGGAGGCTCGGAGGCCGAGGAGATTGAACAGGAGGCAGAGCTTGAGGGTGCGGGTGGTCCCGTGGCAAGCTCAAAGGCCAAGGAGATTGAGCAGGAGACAGCTCTTGATAGTGCAGGTGGTCCCGTGGAAGGCTCACATTCTTCTCCTTTTGTCACGTCTTCTTCCGAGGTTGCCCCTGTGGTCCCTGCTCCTACTACAGTCACACCAGTCGACCCCATCGACACCACTCTCGTATCAATTAACGAGCAGATTCAGGTACAGATGGATCTTGACGGTGCAGATGGTATAGTGGTAGGCTTATAGGCTTCTTGCCCCTCCTCGGACTGCTCCTCCTCTGACCGTGTCGACACGCCTTAGTACGAGGTTAGGGACAGTACTTGGGGGGCGTGAGAGTGTTGTATCTTTTATAGTTTCTCATATATGGACATGTCATTTGGATTTGTTTATGCCCTCATGATGGTCATTTGTATCTAAGTGTGCACTCTCATTTTATTTCAGTTAATGCATTCTTGCGCGTTCATTATGTCTTTTATCTCTACTCATTTGTGTTGTAACTAACCAATGGTACACGAAGATTAGGGACCTTTGTAGAATCGAGTGTCACTTCGAGATGAAGATTTTGTAGAATCGAGTGTCACAATTAACGGGGTACTTGAGCTAGGACATACTTTGACAAAGCTAAGTGTGTAGACATGAAAGAGAAGCACACTTCAGTGAAACTAGGACCTGCTAGCTCAAAAGGCACAAGACATGGCATTAGAAGCAACGAAAACGACCAACGACTCAAAGAAGTGTGAATCAGATTAGTTTGAACCAATACCATTCACAACAATATACGGTGCACCATATTTTACGCGGGCAGGAAGAACGTACGTTGAAGCGGTGGCTCCAAAAAGCGTTACACGTTCGTCCGCTCCGAGCAGTTTACCGGCAGAGGATGAAACTGTGCTCGCGTGTGAAATTGGTGCCGAGTTTCCACCAGATGAAGGTCTGTTCAAGCGGTCGTCTTCATTGTGGCATCTCCGGACGAAACCGTTGCTGCAATGAGCTTTCAAGCAATTATGGATCAAGTCCTGGAGGTGTTTGATTATATTTGCGTCGAGGGGAGCCCCGTATGCACCAGATATTCAAAGTACCAAGCTTGTGTCTCTTTCTAGAAGCCACATGATTGGATTGGCCCTTACCTACGTTGTTCGAGGTTTATGGTAGTGCGTATGACCGTCCATGTGAAGCAACGTCGAGCGCACTAAATCATGCTCTACTTTATTTTGATGAAGTTCTAGGCTTCACGATCGGAGACCTAAACTATGTTGGATTACTAAGGACGTGAAGCAGTGTAAGAAATGTGTATCATTGATGTACCTTTATCCTTTTCGTATGGATTTGAACTTGTCTTTAGCATTGATGTAAGAACCTGTGATACTTGTTATATATATTTCATTGCATTTACTTTGTTATCTGAATGTTGGATGTGAATGGTGCCACCCGCCCAGACTGCGATAGAAATAGGAATGCAAATAGATATTAAAATGGAGGCCAAATAAACAAGATAAAAATAACTACATAGAGAGAGTTGCACACTCGAGTTAGACCAGTAGTCATCGTAAATAACTCAAGACACATGGCTAGAAGCAAGGAAATAGACAAGAGACTCAAAGAAGGATGTGGTGGACGAGTTAGATCGGAAACAATGTCACAGTTTCAACAGCTGGTCGTTATCTAGCACAGAGCGTTTTAATGGCCGTTCATCCTGTGGTGGCTTACTTGCACTAGTACACAGGGTGATGCCGTGATCGTTGGGTCTGTATTACGCTTCTAGCACCGAATAAATGTGTCGGCTGTGTAGCGCTGCAGCCTTCATCCTAAGATCACACAGGATGGACACAGGTCCGAAAGGTGAATCCTGTCGTAGGCCGACCGGATGAATGGGTGGCTGAAGTGGCGTCGGGCAACTCCGAGCGCGGCACCAAATGAAGAGACATTGGTCCGTTGCGTTCTGTTTTACCCAGACCGGATAAAACTGTGCCAAAGGGAAGTCAGACCCAGCTACTGTCGTGACCACCGAATGAATGGGAATTCGTCCGGTGCTCTCTATTGGGGACTCACTGTATAAAACTGTCGTTTAGGCAACATCACGGTCAACTATGTTCGCGCCACCATATGAACAGTGTTTATGTAAACGTTGTGTGATCGTGCCGACGGAATGAAAGGGCATTCAAACGCTCCTGTCTATGGTGTGACGAGCGTATAAAATGTTGGTCATATAGTCGATTAATATGCAAGTGCTTACAAATTTCAAATTTGAATATAAGTTAATATAGTAATGTGAAGACGTCCCCGTTCATACCCTCTGAGGCAATCAATCCTTACAATACACAAGCATACAAACTGAAATTTGAACAGAAGGTAATATACATGTCATATCTAGCCGGTGACAATTCTTGGTTCTCCATCATTCCGTGCCCATGGCTTTTCGCCCCTTTTTATGCTTGCTTCTACATTCTGTATCTTCTCTGGTAGATCTTGAAAGAGGTTCATTTCTTCGAACTGATTGTATTGTTCGACGTCCTCAACTCCGTCAGCTCCTATAATAGCTTGTTTTCCAGGGATCACAATGTGCTTCTGTTTTTTAGAAGGGTCGATTACATAAAGAACCTGTGCAACATGTGAAGCAAGTATCCAAGGGTCATCTTTGTATCCAATATTTTGGAGGTCAACAATTGTTAGTCCATATTTGTCCACCTCAACACCTCTTGGGTGGTTCACCCATCTACACCGAAAGACGGGGGACCTAATATTACAACCATAGTCTAGTTCCCATATATCATCTATGATGCTATAATATGTGATGTTTTGGCCGGTATTTCCATCTAAGGCTTGTGTGCGAACACCGCTATTTTGAGACACACTTTTCTTGTCTTTTTTGGCAGTATAAAATATGTAGCCATTAATATCATAACCTTGCCATGATGTGACCTGAGCAGATGGTCCTGATGCCAATCTTTTGATTGTTTTTTCTTCTATGGTTTCCCCATCTGGTATGTCCTGTTCCTTCAACCAATCGACGAATCGACGCTTGTGCTCCTTCATGATCCAATCTTGTGAGCGGCCATGACTTTCTGCTCTTACAACATCCAGGTGTCTTTGGATGAATGGTCCCATTAGTGTGATGCGTTGCAGGACACTGTAATGTGCTAGTTTTATCTCATTCATGTCATTGTCGATGAATGTTTTCCTCTCCGCTATGCCGATACCATCCAATCTTCCCTGATGAAGTGACGCTGGTAAACCAATCCCCAAATTATCTTTTAGATAAGCCAGGCAGCACTCGATGACTTCTTCAGTACTGTATCCCTCTATCATGCTTCCCTCAGGGTTTGCACGATTCAGTACGTATCGGTTCAAGATTGACAAGAAACGCTCGTATGCCCATATTTCGTGTAAGTATAGGGGCCCAGTGCCCTTATCTGATCTACCATGTGAATCATGAGGTGTTCTGTGATGTCAAAAAATTGTGGAGGAAAGCACATCTCAAGCTGCACCATGGTCTACCTGATAAAAACCTGCAGATCGTCCAATTCGTCTTTGACAATCACCTTCTGAGAAACTCTGTCGAAGAAGTAACACAACCGAGTGATCACCATCTTTTCGTATACTGGCTTGATCGCCCTGATTGCAATTGCAAGGAACACAGTTAGCATAACATGGCAATCGTGACAATTGTATCCAGTAAACGAGAGATCTTTCATCGACACTAGTTTCTTGATGTTGGATGAGTAACGACTCGGAACTCTGATACCCGTAAACACTGACATACTGCCCTCTTCTCAGCCAATGTTAAGTTGTAGCTAGCCGCGGGAAGTTTATATCTTCCATTCCCCATATCTATAGGGTGAAGATCATCTCTAATGTTCATATCTACCAAGTCCTGGCGCGACTTCAGGTTATCCTTTGAATCTAGTAAGAGCCCAATCATGTTACCGAACACATTCTTCTTCATGTGCATACCATCTATGGCATGGCGGACCTCTAGGTCCTCCCAATACGGTAAGTACTTGAAAAAAATTGACTTCTTCTTAAACGGCACGCCATCCTTAGGTGCCTTATCTCTTTTTTCGGCTTTCCGTCTTTTGTCATCTTCCCATATTCAACCTCGATGTCCTTGACCATCTCAAAAACTGCGTGTTCGTCTTGTTTTGCAGGAGCGGGACCTATCACAGCGTCGCCTCCAAAAAATTGATGGAACTTCTTACCTCGGTACTTGTGTCCTTCCTCTAAGAAGCGTCTGTACCTCAGGAAAACTCCCTTTCTAGTTCCGTCGAGGAAATACCAAGCGGTTTCATCGTCCAAGCATACACTGCATGCCGTCTTTTCTTTGACCTGCCCTGAAAGCACAAACAATGCCTGGTAATCGTTGATGGTAACGAAGATCATAGCTCTTAGGGTGAATTCTTGCTATGTAAAACCATCAATCATCTTGATACCGTTGTTCCATAAATTTGCCATCTCTTCCAACAGAGGCTCAAGAAAAATATCAATATCTATGCCTGGATGCTTTGGGCCTTGTATAAGTATGCATAGGAAAAGATACTTTCGCTTCTGGCACAACCATGTAGATAGGTTGAACATGCTCAAGACAACTGGCCATGTGCTGTGTGTGCTCATCCTTTGACCAAATGGATTCATTCCATCCGTACTCAAAGCAAACTGAACATTTCTTTGATCTTTTGCAAATTCTTTATGCTTCTCGTTGAATTTCTGCCACTGGCTAGCGTCGGCTGGATGGCGAATCTTTCCGTCTCCCTTCCTGCGCTTATCAGAATCCCACCAGCGCATCAGTTCAGCGTCGTTTGGGTTTGAGAACAGACGCCTCAGGCGATCGGCCACAGGGAGGTACCACACGACCATGGAGGGAATTTTCCTCTGCTTCCCATCATCATCAACGCCTACACAAGTGTAAGGTTCCTCATTACAAGCAACACTACCCCTCCTCTTTCTTTTATTCCCGTCTGTTTGAACTTTGTCCTCGCCCCCACAATAGCTAGCATTGTTTTTGTACTGTTTTGCACCACATACCGGGCATTTGTCCAAATTTTTGAATGCATCCCCTCGGTACAATATACAATGATTTGGACAAGCATGAATTCTTTCCACACCCATCGTGAAGGGACTAATAAGCTTCTTTGCTCGATAAGTGTTCTCCGGTACTTTATTAGGCTTTGGAAGCAACCATGCTAAGATACGAAGGAGATCATTGAAACTAACGTCGAACCAACCATATTTAGCCTTTAGAATCAACAGCTCGAGTATGAAGCGAAGCACAGTCCAGTGTCTCGGACCACCCTTTGAACGCTCATACACAGTTTCCTGAGCTGCCTTTTTCAATGACTCAACATTTTGTGCGCCTTTCACACTGCCAACTAATAGTTCCTCTTCGGTATGATGCAACAACTGGCCCAAGAAATCGCTGTCATCAAATTCATCACCACCTTCATCCCCAACAATGTCCTTAGCACCTTCATCCCCAGCAATGTCCTCACCACCACTGACTCCATCACCACCACTTCCATAGTCAACACCATCATCACTTCCGTCATCCTCGAAACCATAATCTTCATCATAACCGTCAAAGTATCTGTTGACGGCTTCAGGGTCTCGCCAGATGTCTTGCAACTGGTCCACAACGTCGGTATCCTTCTTCTCACCATGGTATGTCCATAATGTGTACTCCTTCACGAAACCATGAACCAGCACATGTGATCGGATTGTAACCAAGTCATTGAAAACACAATGGTTTTGGCACACTCGGCAGGGGCAACACATATCTTTGGTCCTCTCGTCCATTGCATGATTCTCTGCGACTTTAAGAAACTTGTCAAGCTCTCGGCGAAAATATTCACCATGCCTTGATATATTGTACATCCATGACCGATCCATCTTGTAACCTTGAAAAATTCCATTAAAACAATAAGTCAAGAAAAAATAACACATATCCATGAACAAAAAATATAAGACATTATATGAGGCTAACGTTGAAAATGTAACAAAAAGAAAAGAAATGCACGCTTATTGTAAAAAAGATAAATCTTCTTGTCTCTCCTCCATGGTTTTAGCAATTTCCCCATCCATGAATGAGCCTAAAAAGTCAAATTCGAGGCAAATTAAGGGGAGAATCATCTTCCCCTACTTCACTAACCTAGTTCCATCCAAAAGGTTGAGCTTAATTGGGGTCCAATCGGCCAAGTACTACCATACATGGAGATCTAGATCTAGCTAGAGGTACCATGGAGATCTAATTGAGCCATATAATCAATGCAATAAGCTTAAGAATAGTCATAGGATAAGCATCAACTCACCTCCTAATGAGGGGACAAACCATCCACTTGTCCTCCACTTGTCTTGGGAAATTTGGGCAGCACCTCCCCCTCCTTTTTCGGTTTGGAGTCCACTTGTCGGGTTGGGGAAGAAGGCCTCTCGCTTTATGTACAGAACAACACTTCTAGGGGCGGTTCATGGCGCGAGCCGCCCCTGATAATGAGTTTCAGGGGCGGGTCATAGCATGGGCCGCCTCTGGAATAGACGCAATTACAGGGGCGGTCGACGCCATTGCCCGACCCTGGAAATGCTATTTATAGGGGCGGTTGATGGGGCCAGCCGCCCCTGATAATGAGTTTCCAGGGGCGGGTCATGGCATGGGCCGCCCCTGGAAAGGGAAGCATTTGCAGGGGCGGGCCATCCCATCGCCCGCCCCTAGAAAGTGCTATTTACAGGGGCGGGTCATGGCGTCACCCGCCCCTGCAAAAATTGGATGTTTCCAGGGGCGGCTCATGGCATCACCCGCCCCTGTATATCGTTCTGTAGGGGCGGCCCTTAGCTACAGTGTCATACATGCATTTATAGGGGCGCGTAGCCTTTTAGTCCGCCCCTAAAAAAACCCTGGCTCTTACAAATGTTTTTGTAGTAGTGTATTTCCCTTTCATCGATTGTGTTGTTATATCTTGTATCACCCCCTCTGCCTCCTTTTTAACGTCGGCCTTGACACGTGTCAAACAACGGTGTCAACACAAGCCCCTCAGTTTCGGAGTATGAAGGATTCATGTTTCGAAATTATGTAACTCCGGAACCTCTATCTTCCGACCAATCACTACGGGAAATCCCTTGTTTGCCGAGTGTCTCAATCTTTGCCGAGTGTATTTTTTCGGACACTCGGCAAACAAGGTCCTTTGCCGAGTGCCGTGTAAAAACACTCGGCAAAATAAAAACACTCGGCAAACTTTCGCTTTGCCGAGTATTTTTCTTGGCACTCGCAGGCTTTGCTGACACTCGGCAAAGCCTTTGTTTGCCGAGTGCCAAGAAAAACACTCGGCACACTCGGCAAAGCCTTTGTTTGCCGAGTGCCAAGAAAAACACTCGGCAAAGCGAAATTTACATCACGTTTTTAAGGCCCTAAACGAATTCAAATTAAAAAATGTTGAACTACAAAGTTGTATTATTCCTCAAGATGTATAACTTTTATTTGGGTCATTTCTTTATTCAACAAAGTTTTAGTAATTTTGTTCACAAAATCTATCTCTCTCGTATAGTTTCGTGAAACTCTAAGAGAGATATAACATTTGTGAACAATGTTACTAAATACTATGTCAAATGAGCAAATGACCAAAATAAAAGTTGTACATATTCAAAAGGTGTACACCTTTGTAGTTGAACAATTTTTAATTTGAAATTTTTTGCCAATGAAAAGTACTTTTGAATCTTTCAAATTTGAAAATTTGAGTTTTTTTAAACGATCTCGGATGGAGAAACTCTCAAAATAAAAGTTGTAGAGATCAACAAGGTATGAAACTTTGTAGTTAACAACTTTTTCATTTGAAATCATCTTGTCAACGAAAACTAAATGGGTCCTTTTTCAAATTTGAAATTCAAATTTTGTAAACGACCTCGGATGGAAAAACTATCAAAATGAAAGTTGTAGGTTTCGAAAAGTTAGAAAACTTTGTAGTTGACAACTTTTTCATTTGAATTCGTTTAGAGCCTCAAAAAGTATAATACGGTAGTAACCAAAACGAACTCTAGTCACATGTGTACGTGTGTTGCAGTGGTAGAGGTGTGTACGTGTGAGGGGAGAGGTGCCGGGTTCGAATCTTGCCGGCCGCAAAAGTGTGTATTTTTCGCGAAAAATGCCGCAAATTGCTACCTGATGACGTGGATGCGGGGTGGCTTGGTTGGTGGGGTCCCCCCAATTAAAAAAAATATTTTGCTATTTTTTTTGGATTTTTTTCGGTGATTTTCTGATCAAAACTTTGCCGAGTGCTAAACTACACTCGGCAAAGGCTTTGCCGAGTGCCCGACGGAAGACACTCGGCAAAGCGGCTCTTTGCCGATTCGGTTGTTACCGAGTGCGCTTTGCCGAGTGTTACACTCGGCAAAGTGTTTGCCGAGTGTTTTTGCTTCTTTGCCGAGTGTCCCAGGCACTCGGCAAACTAGGGGTTTCCCGTAGTGAATGCCAACTGCTCCATGGANAATATATAATCGAACCAATACTTCGTCACCTAAATGGGTTTTATCCAATGCACAGCTCTAATAATTGTTGGCATCTCCAGAGATAAAAAAACACTAACACAAACGTTTAAACACTAAATACAAGATTTCTACTATAAATACAAGATAAAAAACACTAACACAAACGTTTAAACACAGCACAACTACATTGTAAAGATGTGTGTGCTCCATCTATTTAACATATTTAGCCTTTCTCCATTGAAAAGCAGCCAAAGTATAACTGTGTATGGCCTAATGAATGGCAGGGGCGAATCTAGACGAGAACACTGCCAGGGTTAGCTCCATTGAAGACCGGTGTCAACTACATTGAAGAACAGTGTTGAACCATGATTTTTCATGAAGTTTTCCAAAGTTTATCGGGGTCGGCTGACCCCGATAACCCCCCCTAGATTCACCCCTGATGAAGGGCCATTGATGGCACTTTATTTAACAAGATGTCGATCAACCCGCCATCCATCCACCGTAATCGGTCACGGATGGAAAGGACCCGGTACCAATGGAAGCATTGGTACCGGGTCCAACGGCCAATAATTCTGCGAGCTCATTGGTACCGGGTGGTGGCACCACCCGGTACCTATATGGCCACATTGGTACCGGTTGGTGTCACCACCCGGTACCAATGAGCCTCGGGGCCTTTGGTACGGTTGGTGACACCAACGGGTACCAATGTGGGATCATAGGTACCGGTTGGTGCCACCAACCAGTACCTATGATGGCGCAAACTTTTTGACCGTTGGACCCAGTACCAGTACAAGCATTGTTACCGGGTCCAATACAACCGTGACCGAAGTGGGTGGATGGATGGAGGGTTCTGTGGTAGTGTGGTATGTTTAGAATTAAAAAACTGAGGCATCAACATCAAATTAAACGAGTTCTACAAATTTTGGACCTGTTTGGTTCAATGCCTGGTTCAAAATTGCATTGCCTGGTCTCAACTTTGCCAGCCCCTAAGCCCCTTGCCAGTGATACGTTTGGTTGAGATCCCTGTATGGACCAAGCAAGTGCGTCATCGCCTAGGACACCAAAATGCAGCGCCTGGGCCCAGCGTGGTTGTTGGCTGGCCTAACCACACTAGTTCGTTAACCTGATTATATAACTTGTGTATGCTCTTTGTTCTTTTTTTTCTCTTTACTTCTGGTTTATATTCACTACTGGAGAGATGCTCATCGGTCACGGTTCGTAACCCTCATAGGTACCGGTTTTGGAACCGGTACCGCGACACCGTGACTAAAGGGGGTGGCCTTTGGTACCGGGTCCAGAACCGGTACCAAAGGGAGCCTTTGGTACCGGTTGGTAACACCAACCGGTACCAAAGGACCCCCCGCGTAGGCATGCGGGGGAGGGCCTTTGGTACCGGTTGGTGTTACCAACCGGTACCAAAGGCTCTTTTGGTTATTTTTTTTAAATATTTGATATTTGGGTTAGTTATATACAAATCTACGCGTCTACGTGTCTGCTCGTCATATGTCATATGTCGTACACGATCTTTCACGCAATAAGATTGAAGTCGTCGCAATTGTCAATTGATTTTGACCCGACTTTGATTGCATTTTTTTTCGAATATTCACATATAAACATTTGAGATCGGCCAATACAAAAGTTAGAGCATTTAAAAGTTATTTACAATTCACGAGCAGAACTGGAAGAAGGAGCGGAAAGGGAGTCCAATTGAGCGATAGCGGTTCCGTCATGGTGGTACTCTCCCAGTGGACTTATAACTTGGTCCATAATGAATCCAAATAGTTGGTCCGCAATAGCTTTTGCTTTTTCTCTCATTGGGAGCTCTTGATGGTAAAACATCCTCTGCATTAATCAGAAATGACAACATTCATTTATATAATAAATAAATTTTGCATGTAATCATTTCTAAACAAGTAACTAATAATCATTCATTCATATAATAAATAAATTTTGCATGTAATTATAAAATATCCTAACACATTCATTTCTAAACAATAACTAATAATCATTTCAAAACAATAACTAATAATCATTTCTAAACAATAATCAATAACTAATAATCATTTCTAACCAAGTAACAAAGTTTACATGAAATAACAAAGTTTACATGAATTAACAAAGTATACATGAAATAACAAAGTATAATAAATATATTCATAATAAATATACACTAATAATCATATTTTCATATACACTAATAATCATATTTCCATATACACTAATAATCTAATGTCCATATACACTAATAATCTAATTTCCATATACACTAATAATCTTATTTCCATATACACTAATAATCTAATTTCCATATACACTAATAACCTAATTTCCATATACACTAATAATCTTATTTCAATATACACTAATAATCTAATTTTCATATACACTACTAATCTAATTTCCATATACACTAATATTTCCATACTAATAATCTAATTTCCATATACACTAATAATCTATTTTCCATATACACTAATAATCTAATTTCTATATACACTAATAACCTAATTCATACCATGAGTTCTTCTTGAGTCGCTTTTTTGGGAGAAACAAAGGTATGGATCCACTGGCAGACGTAGTATCCGCATAGATTCGTCCCTGCTTCCTGTCTGGCACACTGATAGTGGAGAATAATAAAGTTAGACGTAACAACTATATATTAGTGTAATTTTACGAGATATGCGGGTACACCAGCCACGTACCTGAAAGTCCGTCCACACATCCAGTTTTTGTTTGAAATTTCCTTTTTGTTTCGCACGGAAACGTGTCCATGCCATGTCAATCAAGTCTAAAACTGCTTGGTAATCCTCTTGTGGTTTCCGCAGTGAGTCCATGACAACAATTTGACCGGTGTTTATGATTATCACAAGCAGTATCCAGTGGAAGCTGTATATATATATATATAAATACATGCACAAGTATTGAGAACAAAGTCTTAAAGTTATACATACATGGAGAAGTACTCACTGGAAATTGTATGGCAAAAGAATGTAAGTCTTGCTTCTTTGTCTCTCCAGGTACAAGTATATGTTGTCCACCGTCTCTAGTGGCTTACTGTCTACAGTTACGGCATTTACCATCAATGGATCCATGAAGCCGACATCATCACACGATTTTTCACGGCATGTATGGATCTCCATCCTACATGACAAGAATAGATTGTTAATAGATTGTTATTGTTGAAAATTATAATTAAGAAAGCAAGTATTGCGAGAATAGATCAGTGAAAGAAACTTACACAACCCATCAGCTCATCAATGAGAGGTCTATGGCATCTTGACGGTACAAATCATACACATCCTTGAAATCCAAAATCAAGAGACTATGCCCACGGAAGTAATCACGGTCTTTTATCAAAACATTGAGCATCTGTCTACCCTTTTTGGACGCCTTCATATACCACTCATGAAATCGGAATGCTTGAGTGGTTAGGGACTTCAAAGAATCTGGGGGCAGCATTGGTTTGCCATATTCAAATTTCCAAATTTCCACAGGTGCTGCCACAGGAATTGCGCCCGTGCCCGATAAAAGTTCTGCCGCTGAGAGGCCTGTTTGCTCGCACAACAACGCAAGCTGTTCGTCGTCATATTCCTGTTGCCCTTGTGTCCTCCTAGGCGAGCTCTGACCGACTTGTTTCTTCTTAGGAGTGGCCGCCTTCTTCACCGAGGATCCACTGCTGGCTTGTTGTTTCTGCTTATCATAAGACTTTGCAAGCTGGCGGTCGTAGTCGGAGGGCAAGAATCTCTTCTGATTCGCCGCGCTCATTTTTGTGAAAAATGTCTTCGCTGTCGGATCTATGGGCACCGGCTTCTCTGGCTCATCTGGTTTGAAATGCTCTTTGACCTGGGCTGCGACCACCAAAGCAGTTTCCTCGTCAGTTTGGTCGTAGGCTCTTTTCTTCCTTATGGCGGCCAACCTTTCTTCGTCGGTAGGCTCTTTCTCCACCGTTTGGCGCTTCTAGCGAGTAGTCCGCCGTGGGGGCGGAGCTTGGCGCTTTGGGGGATGCCGTGCTGGTGGAGGAGGAGACCTGTGTGAGCCGGCATCATCCTGACCTGGAGGTAGGGATGAAAACGATCGGAAACGGTCGAAAACGGTATTGCAAATTATGCAAATGTAGAAAACGAAAACGGTATAATCAGGATTTTTCTATATTTTATCAAATGAATAAAACAAAATACCGAACATTATGGTAAAAAAGTTAGTTGAAAATAACAATTTTCATAATTCGATAAAAAACGGGAATAGTCAGAGATTATGCCATAATACGGAATACGAAATCGGTCGGTACGGGATTTATCCCGACCGTTTTCAACCCTACCTGGAGGTGGCAGCTCTGGGTCATCCTCGGCCCTTCTTGAAGGTGACGGTGGCTGCGGGGATCCCTGGGTGGAGTAGCTGACGGCCCTTGACTGCGAAATTTGACGTAACGCTTCTTCCATAGAATGATACTGCCGTGGGCAGCATCCGCTAACGTCTTTTCTTCGTCGCCACCTGGGATGTCGAGCTCCAATTCATCATATCCTTCACAAATCTGCTCGACCCCAACCTTGCAGTAGCCACTTGGAATCTGTGCCCCATGAATGGTCTGCCCTTGCTCCACCGGATAAGCCATACCGTAAGCCACCTTAGTGGATAAGTTCCGGCTTGGTATATGAAGCTCACATGGCGTACACAGAGTGATTTCGTCCACTGGATAGCGAGCACTCTCGTCCCCGGCATCGGCAGGTGGGAGCTCTGTGGAAGCAACACTGCTGCGACGTTGGGAGGGCGGGCTAACACCATCAGCTGATCCACCAGCTAGTACATGTACTATTCCCGGCACCGTCTGCCCTTGGCTCAGCAATGTCTGTAGCTGTCTAGACACCATGTCTGGGATGCCGGCCTTTGTCTCCCGAAGCTCTCTTTCCAAGTTCTCCACTCTTCTCTCTTGTGCGGCCTTGGAGCGGCTTCGACTCCTATATGTGTCACTGTCCGCAGGGAATGCGGTCTTCCACGGGACTACGCCGACACCTCTAGCTCGTCCGGGATGTTCGGGGTTCCCAGAGCCCTTGTTAGCTCGTCGTTTTCTCTGTCGGGAACGAATGTCCCATCGGCTGTCTCTTGAATGACCTTAAGTATAGCAGCGGCCGCCTCTTTTACCTCATCGCTGTATATAAGCGACCCATCTGAAAGATCCAGAGTGCCACCATGAGCGTAGTACCAATGCCTTGATCGCTCGGGCCAATGCATTGTCGCCGGCGTGATTCCCCTGGCAACCAAATCTTCTTCCATCTTGTCCCAGATAGGAATTTTCTTCTTATAGCCAGTTGGTCCAAGAGAGTGGAAGTATCATTTCTTCGCGGCATTGATCCTATTCTGTCGCGAGTTCTTTTCACCTAACTCCGACCGCCTGTACTGCACGAAGGAATCCCAATGACCCCTCAGCTTTGGGTAATCATCGAAGTTGGGTGTCAGGTTCTTCTCGGCATATTTCTTGTACATGTTTTTCTTCCATGTTTGAAATGCAGTACACATCGTCTTAGAGCCCAATTTTTGACTCTTGCCTCTGAACCTTGAGGCACCGCGAAATGTTCTTGCAGACTGGCCCATAGCATTTCTTTCTCTGATTGCGGCACGTATGTAGCATCATCGCAGGGTTTCCACCTCTGCAGGCTGATGGGCACGTGGTCTCTCACTAGAACACCACACTGATTGGCCATCTTTATAGCAGCTTTCTATGGCGCAACTGGCCGACCATCTTCTGCCACATCAGTGATTACAAGTCTGCCCCCTAACTTCTTGGTCGGGCCACGTTTCGTCTTCTTCGATGATGAGGACCCAGAAGGCTGTGAGCCTGAGGGCTACATGTACGAGAAAGAAATGTATATATTAAGATTTCATGCTTGAACATATATATATTCGATATTGACAATATGTATACATATATACCTCCTCGGCCCGAACACTTCCAGCGGCAGGTTCTTCCATGCCATCACCTGACATATTCAGGTATTGGCTGCCATCGTCACCACCTGCCTCCTCGTCGACGTCGAGAAGGTTTGTGGCACGTGCACTGCCTTTTGCGATTTGTTCCATCATATACACGTTCATTTCCTCTTCTGTCATACCCATTTCGTCTTTCGTCTATCAAATATAGATGAAATAACAATTATATCAAATTCGATCAAATTCGATCAAATTCTACCAAATTCTATCAATTCCTATCAAATTATATCACATTCTATCAAATTCTATCAAATTTTATCAAATTCTATCAAATTATATCAAATTCTATCAAATCCAACCAAATTCGATCAAATTCTATCAAATTCGATCAAATTCTATCAAATTCGATCAAATTCTATCAAATTCTACCAATTTCTATCAATTTCTATCAAATTCTATCAAAATTCACCAAATTCTATCAAATTCAACCAAATTCTACCAAATTCGACCAAATTCTATCAAAATTGACCAAATTCTATCAAATTCAACCAAATTCTATCAAATTCTACCAAATTCGATCAAATTCTATAAATTTCTAAACATTTCATACTAATTTCTATTCTAATAAACTAATTTCCATACTAATTTCTATTCTAATAAACTAATTTCCATACTATCAAATTCGATGAATTTCAATCAAATTCGATGAATTTCCATCAAATTATATCAAATTCTTCCTTTTTAGTATATACTCTTTCTTTCTTTTTTCTAATAATCATTTCTAATATAGTATGATGTCTAAACATTTTCTAATCATCATTTCTAAACATTTCTAATAATCATTTCTAATACACAAATAATCATTTCTAAACATTTCTAATAATCATTTTCATTTACACTAATAATCATTTCTAAACATTTTCTAATAATCATTTCTAATATAGTATGATTTCTAAACATTTTCTAATAATCATTTCTAAACATTTCTAATAATCATTTCTAATACACTAATAATCATTTCTAAACTTTTCTAATAATCATTTTCATTTACACTAATAATTATTTCTAAACATTTTCTAATAATCATTTCTAAACAATTTCCTATATAATCATCAATGGAAATTACATAGAATGAGAGTCAATGGAAATTTCCAAACAATTTCTAACACATTTCATAGTCAATGGAATCAATAATTTCTAAACAATTTCCAACACATTTCACATTCTAAAATCCTATCTAATCATCAATGAAAATTAAAAAAACACAACACACCCAGACCACCACAATGCACAGCACACAACACATGCACACACATGGACGGCGGGGCGCCAGGGGCCGGCCAATGCAACCTGCAGGGATGGAGGCCGGGCGGCGGGATGGAGGCCGGGCGCGGGATGGAGGCCAGGTGCTGCGTCGGCGGCACGGGGGACGGCGCGGCCGAGGAAGGGGACACCGGCCCACGGGGGCGGCGGGCGCGGTCGAGGAAGGCACGGGCGGCGGCGTCAGGGAAGGGCGGCGGCGTCNCGTCGGGGAGGGGCGCGCGGCGTCGGGGAGGGGCAGGCGGCGTCGGGGAGGTCGCGGCGGCGTCGGGGAGGGGCGGCGGCGGCGATCTCACGAAAAAACGACTAAGTGTGAGGTTTGGCCACCGGCTCCCGCCGCTATATATGCCCAGGCACCATCGGTACCGGGTGACGTCACCACCCGGTACCAAAGGGCCTTTGGTACCGGGCGGTGACATCACCCGGTACCGAAGGCTTCAGCCTTTGGTACCGGGTGACGTCACCACCCGGTACCAAAGGGCCTTTGGTACCGGGTGGTGACATCACCCGGTACCAAAGGGTGTTTTGCGCGCCAAATGAAAACCCTAAGGTACCGGGTGGTGTGCCAACCCGGTACCAAAGGGCCCCCGATTCAGTTTCCCGCTCTTCTTCCTTTTTAGTATATACTCTTTCTTTCTTTTTTCTTTTTAGTATTTATTATTTCATATATATACTATTTGCATAATTCTTTCTTCCTTTCTATCTTTTTAGTATAAATCTTTCTTCCTTTTTATCTTTTTAGTAAATACTATTTAGTATTTATAATTTATCTTTTTAGTATATTTTATTTAGTATTTCAAATTTAACTTGTTAGTGGCTTACACCCCATCTTTTTAGTACGTATTATATGACATATATATTATTTAGTATTTTCAATTAATTCCTTTATTATATTTAATATTTGAAATTTAAATCTTTTGTATGTATTGTTTGACCTATCTACATGAAATAACAAAGTATACATCAACTATAATGATCTATGAAATAATGTAAATCTAGATTCATATTTCTATATATATTTTATTTGGTATTAGTAATATATATTAACTCCTTTGATATTAGTAATATATATTAACTCTTTTACTATTCTAGATTCATATTAGTATTTAGTAATATATATTAACTCCTTTACTATTCTAGATTCATATTACTATTTAGTAATATATAATAACTCCTTTACATTACATACCATAAGTACAACATTATGCTTCAACATAAGTACAACATTATGATTGAACAGCAATAATCAGGGTCCCTGCACGCCAAGCTTCTTCATGAGATAGAAAGGATAGTTTATATCGATAATCTCGATGCCTAGAACCTGTCGACATAATCAAGTGCATATATGTATGCACTATCCTGTGCCTTGTAACGTGAATCCAAGACCTCTCCATAAATTGTGATCTCAGCAGCATTGGCATGACTCAAGGTTATATTAGCTTGGAAACCACCATTAACTCGATAAGCCCCCTGGCGTCGTGTGTGCATACCCTAAGTTTCCAAGGACTTGATAAAGGACTGCACGTAGACCAGAACACGCATGCATGAATCCACAGTAGTAGTCATCCTACAATAAGATTAATAAAACATATTGTTACAGATAAAGATAGATAAATTATAATATAATTACACAACTAAAAATAAAACTAACTTACATAAATCGATTCATATGAAGGACTAATCCTTTTAGGCATTTGTGTCACGTCTGGCTCACCCGTCTCGAGAGCTTTCAACTTGAAGTAGCTGTAGTCCGGAAAAACATGGCCAGTTTGACTTTCTATTTGGGCTAATGCTTGCCTCACAGCATCACACGAGGCCACATGGTCTTGCTGCCACGCGCCAGAATGAACGTGGATAATAACCATGTCACCAGGATTTGGGTCACGGGTGGCATTTTGTTGAATGCTAACAGAGATCATAACCCTACCAGTATTTTCGGTCACATTTTCTCTTAATACCAAAGGACTTGATTGACCGATGTTTGCATCTTTTAGCCATGTAATTGGATTAATGATCTGCATTATTAATAATTTCTATTCTCAGTGACATAGTGATTACATTCAAATGCAACTTGCAGAGGAATATCATAACCCTACCATATTGTAGCGAAGTTGCTGAGGTGTGGGAATTGGGACATGATCAACTTGTTGAGTTGTCGACCATCCAGGCTCGTGAGCCTCTCGAATCGGGATGGTAGGTGGCATATTAGTAACATAGCCACCACGTCTAGCTGCCTGACGCTGTCTCGGCATGATACTATCCAAAATAAACCGTAATATATTACAAGTCAATTTAACAAAACTAGTAAATACTTATCAAGAAGCATAAGACAAAATCAAATTTGGCCAACATTACATACCATATTGCTTCAACATAATTAGAATTACATAGCATGATCATGCTTCAACATAAGTACAACATTATGCTTGAACAGCAATAAATGTTTTCTTTACAAGAGTGCCTTCGTTATGATCGTTGCGAGCGTAAGGAGCATCTTCATTGGCCAACAGGATGCTTGTGTCATCCTCCACACTGAACGGAGACACCTCGTCACACCTATTATAATCATCTTCATCGGTGACGTCCTCGACACACACGATTTTTCTTTTTCCCGTGAGAACTATGTGCCGTTTTGGATAAAGTTCGGAGTTGTTTGTTTGCAGAGTCCCCGTCTTGGGTTTGGTAGACATGTCCTTCACATAAAACACTTGATGCACATCCTTGGCGAGCACGAATGTTTCGTCTACATACCCAATTTTGTTGAGATCCACAGTTGTCATGCCGTAGCGGTCTATAGTAACACCTCCACTTGTAAGTTTCACCCATTTGCACCGAAAAAGTGGTATTTTCAAAGGTCCATAATCTAGTTCCCAGATCTCCTCTACCTGGCCATAATATGAGTCCCTGTTCCCTTTGTTGTCATAGGCATCTATACAGACACCACTATTTTGGTTGGTGCTTTTGTCGTCTTGGGCTCTCATGTAAAATGTATACCCATTTATGTCATAGCCTTGGAACGTCAAGAATGAGGATGATGGTCCCCTTGCCAAATACGCCAGCTGTGTATGTATTGTCTCGTTACCCATGAGCTTTTGTCGCAACCAACCAGCGAAAGTTTCTATGTGATGGCGTGTAATCCACTTCTCAGACTTTCTTGGAATTTGGTAGCATATTATAGTCTTGTGCTCCTCGATGTAAGGAGCCACCATGGTTGACGACTGCAATACAGTGTAATGGGCTTTCATGAATAAATTGTAGTCGCTACACCTTGTTTGTTTCCTTCCTAACGTGCCCTTTCCAAGTAGTCTCCCCTCATGGCGTGACTCAGGTAGCCCAATCGGTTTCAGTTCGGGGATATAGTCAACACAGAACTCAATGACCTCCTCTGTTCTGTATCCCTTGGCGATGCATCCTTCTGGAAGAGAACGGTTACGAACATATTTCTTTAGAATAGCCATGAGCCTCTCAAAAGGATACATATTGTGTAGGAATACAGGACCAAGAATACCAATCTCTTTGACAACATGGACCAGGAGATGCGTCATAATATTAAAGAAAGACGGAGGAAATATCATCTCAAGGCTGATAAGGCTTTGGGCCACATCATCCTGCAGCTTTGCTAGTTTAGTGGGATCGATTGCCTTCTGGTCGATTGCATTGAGAAAGGCGCATAGCTTCACAATAGTTGTTCGGACATTAACGGGTAGAATTCCCCTCAGCGCCACCGGAAGCAATTGTGTGAGCAGCACATGGCAGTCATGGGACTTGAGGTGTACGAATTTCTTCTCTTTCATATTTATCAGACTCTTTACATTCGATGAGTAGTCGGACGGGACCTTAATACTGTTCAAGCAATCAAACATGCTGGTCTTCTCCTCCTTGCTTAGAGTGTAGCTAGCAGGACGCAAGTTCCAACGCCCTTTCTCTCTTTCTCAGGATGCAGGGGATCTCGTTGTTTCATACGTTTCAGGTCCTGTCGTGCTTCAAGCGTATCTTTTGACTTTCCGTAAGTACCAAGGAACCCTAGCACGTTTACGCAAAGATTTTTTGTCAGGTGCATCACATCAATTGCGTGGCGTACATCTAAGACCTCCCAATATGGTAGGTCCCAGAATATTGACTTTTCTTCCACATGGGCGCCTTTCCATTTTCACTTGCCGCTGGCTGGCTGCCAGGTCCCTTCCAAAGACCACCTTCACATCTTTTACCATAGCAAATACATATTTTCCATCCCGATGCCTTGGTTTGCTACGACCTTCCGCCTCAAAATGCTTTCCTTTCTTTCTCAGCGGATGTTTCTCAGAAAGGAATCGACGATGGCCCATATACACACACTTTCTACAATGTTTCAGATAAATGCAGTCGGTGTGTTCTAGGCAATGTGTGCAAGCTTTGTATCCCTTGTTTGACTGTCTCGACAGGTTACCAAGTGCAGGCCAATCATTGATGGTCACAAACAGTAATGCTCTTAGGTTAAATTCCTCTTGCTTGTGCTCATCCCATGCCTTTACACCATCTTTGCCCCACAACAACAAAAGTTCCTCAATCAGTGGCCTTAGATACACATCAATGTCGTTGCCAGGCTGTTTTGGCCCTTGGATTAGCACTGGCATCATAATGAACTTCCGCTTCATGCACATCCACGGAGGAAGGTTGTACATACAAAGAGTCACGGGCCAAGTGCTGTGGCTACTGCTCATATCACAGAAAGGATTCATGCCATCCGTACTCAAACCAAATCTTATGTTCCTTGCATCTTCTGCGAAGTCTGGGAACGCTCTGTCGATTTTTCTCCATTGCGACCCATCAGCGGGGTGTCTCAACATATTGTCTTCCCTCCGATCCTCTTTGTGCCACCTCAGCAATTTAGCATGCTCTTTGTTTCTGAACAAGCGCTTCAGACGTTGTATTATAGGGAAATACAACATCACCTTGGCAGGGACTCTTTTCTTGGGGGCCTCTCCCTCAACATCACCAGGGTCGTCTCGCCTGATTTTATACCGCGAGCAATTGCAAACCGGACAGGCGTCCAAAGATTCGTACGACTTGCCCCGATAAAGGATACAATCATTGGGACATGCGTGTATCTTTTGTACTTCAGTCCTAGAGGGCAAACGATTTTTCTTGCTTCGTATGTTGTTTCGGGCAATGTGTTGCCCTCTGGAAGCATCTTCTTTATCATTTTCAATATCTCTCCAAAACCTTTGTCAGACAAGCCATTAGTTGCCTTCCATTGCAACAGTTCCAGTGTGGTACCCAATTTTTTCTGGTCCTCTTTGCAATCTGGGTACAACAATGTTTTGTGGTCCTCCAACAAACGGTTCATCTTCTCCCGCTCTTTCGCACTTTCGCAGTCTTTCTCTTCATCACGGATCATGCCACCTAAGGCGTCATCATCCTCCTCTGCAACTGCTTCACCCTCGCCCATTGCCGTATCATCTGCAAAGGCACCGTATTGTGCAAAGTCCGGGATGTTGTCGTCACCTTCTTCATCACCTTCTTCAAAGAATATCCCCGCTTCGCCGTGTTTGGTCCAACAGATATAGTTAGGCATGAAACCACTCATAAGAAAGTGTGTGTGGACCACCTTCTTCGAGATGTGATAATCCTTCTTATTCTCACAGACCTTGCATGGACAGCATATAAAACCCGAGGTCGAGTTAGCCTCTGCCGCGTCGAGGAATTGATGAACGCCATTAATGAAGTCAGATGAGCGTCTATCCGCGTTGTACATCCATTGCCGATTCATCTATTCACAAAATACAATGAAAAATTCATCCCCAATTTCTAAAGTTCGTAATAAACCTAAATAAGAATATCATATATAATCTCTAAAAATCTTAATAACCGTAAACATCAACATCATTTGATGCCACCGAAAAGATGTATTTCTAAAGACACGCGCAGAAATTAAATTACAAATCGTACGTAGGTTTTGTTCTTGCTTGGGAAAAACTTATTAATTTGAAAAAAAAAATACAGACATAGATCACATTATGACAGGCGGTGGTATTTAAGCATCTTTGGGCGTATTCTTTGGGTCTGGAGGTGGAGTTGTTTGACCCGCAACTGGCGGTGGAGCATAACGACCATCAAACGGAGGTTCTAAGCCTGCCGCAACATCATCTTCATGCTTCCTTGCAAATATCAAACCATTGCTCTATGCAACGCTCCTTTTTTCTTTGGCTTCGGTTGAGGGTTGACGGTGGTTTTCCCCTTGCCAGCAGAGGAACGATGATTACCCCTACCATCATCACCACTTCCTCCAGCGGCAGTATCCATGTTGATTCTAGAACACTTGATTTTTTTTAATTTGACATAACATATTAGTATATTACGAAAAAAACTATCCATTATTCCTAGGTCTCATGCATTCTCAAATAACTAGAAGTAAAATTCTATTTTCTATTGACAACCATGAGAAGTAAAATTGAATTTAAAATCTAACTAAATAAGAATATCAGTTATAATCTCAAAAAATCCTAATAACCCTAAATATCAACGTCATTTGAAGCCTCTAAAAGATGTAATTCTAAATTTCATAATAAGCCTAAATATGAATTTCATTTATAATCTCTAAAAATCCTAATAACCCTAAATATGAATATCATTTCTAATATCTAAAAATCATAATAAGCATAAATATGAAAATCATTTAAAGTTTCTACAAATAATCCAAAAATCTAAACAATGTCTAAAATTTGTGCATCATCTCCACACATGCAACAACTAACTATATATTGATTCTCTATTACAAATTCATAATAAAAATGAAGATTCAATCTAAAATCTCTTATTTCAATCCATTCCATAAAACACAAATTACTCAAAACATAGAGCATGAAATAGACCATACTAAACGTCAAAAGAGAGAGGATGAAGTTGCTAACCTTCTAGCGGACTTGGTTTGCAAAATCTCCAAAAGTTATGAAAAAATCGGGCATGAGCTCCCCCAACCCGAGCTCAATGGAGGATGAAGAAATGAGCCATGGCTCGGGCTGGGGGAGGAAGAAGGCCCTTTATACGCAGGGCCACTTTGGTACCGGGTGGTGGCACCACCCGGTACCAAAGGGGGCCCCTTTGGTACCGGTTGGTGTCACCAACCGGTACCAAAGGCCCCGAGGCTCATTGGTACCGGGTGGTGACACCACCCGGTACCAATGTTGCCTCATAGGTACCGGGTGGTGCCACCACCCGGTACCAATGAGCGCGCAGAATTATTGGGGATTGGACCCGGTACCAATGCTTCCATTGGTACCGGGTCCAATCCAACCGTGACCGATTAGGGAGGATGGATAGAGAGTTCTCTGGTAGTGATTTTTAGTATGAAGAGGACATAATGTTATCCAGCTTAACCCATGCTATTTTTTTGCAAATATTTTGTCACGATTTACATTACTTCTATCCCATTTTTGTTAAATATTTTATCAATATAAGTGGAGAAGAAGTTTTAACATAATTAACGTTTCCTTCTAATCTTAGCAGAACTACATTACAAAATATTGAAGTATACTAATCATACATAACAAGAATAATGATGACGTGCATCTTATCTAGTTAGCATTCTCAGGCGCGTGCCGCCAACCAAACGGACCACATCCTAACTTGCCTAGCCATGCAGATTTTATCAACTTTACAGGCAACTCCAGGTAATAAATTTTACCACGCAACTCACCAAGAACTCCATCCAAACAGGACCTACTCTTTGTGTTCAGTGGCAATGACCACGTCAATTGATTCAGAGCGTACAGATGGCTTGGCCCGTATATATGGGCTTCAGCTATAAGCATATTTAGAGATCCGGGACCAATGAAAGGAAAACAACACATAATATATGAACCAGACCAAGACAAAGAGGGTCAGATAACAATTTACAAACAATGAAATAATTATGTCATAAATTTACAAACAAAAAACGCGCACAGATGAAGAAAATGCAACCTAATAATCACATCTCCACTGATGGTATGGAAATGAATGGCTCACATTTTCTTGCTACAGAACGCTAGATCTTGGCATAAGTAAGATGGCCAATATAGTGTCACATCACTTGCATATACCACTACTAGATTTTAAACATTTCCCTAGTGTTCTTCTTTTGTGAATGACCAACGCTTATGGTCATCTTCAAGTTTTTCCACCAACGCTTATGTGTTTTTAGTCAAAATAAGACATTTACCGACAGTTATTTGCCAAGTTGCTAACTGGTTGTTTTGGTAGGAACTCGTGGTTGTGGATTTGTTTTCCAGGGGATTGTCCAAATTAGACTATACCCTCAGTTATTTTACAACAATTTAATAAAAGAATAACCCTTGGTCATTTTACAAAACAATAGGACAATGTTGAATGCCTTGTAGTGTACAGAGGTAGTATGTTCGGATGTAAGACTCGGATTAATTATGTGTGATATGTCCTCCCAATTTTAGTGCCATATGTTGAAGTAAAAACTATGATGGTAGAACAAATGAAAATTATCCTTGGTACTTGTGAAAACAATAGGTTGTGCTATTGTTATTTTTTACTCGGTCGATTTGGCCTCATCAGCCTGGTCACACAGGTGGACATGGTTGTTTCTTTTTTTTTTTGGTTTGCATGTCTGGAAAGTAAACTTCTGTATCCCTCTAGGCATATACTACCCTTCTATGAACAATGACAAATCTTTCGTAGTTCAAAGGCAAAAAATTTCCTCTCAATGGCAAGAAGATTATGTATGGGTGAAACAGAATATGTTGTTAGACAGAAAAACACACATGCATACCAATAACTAAAACTCAGCAGTTACACATCAATATTGAAAGTAGTTTCATTATGAATTTGTTGGCAAGACTCAAACTCAAGCTGAAGGTACTAGTACAGCTTAGTCACTAAAATTTGATTAGGCTGACGACACCAACCGGTGGCCTACATATGAAGGGATTCGTGTGATGTTCTTCCCAGCTTGCTGGCCTGATGAAATGAAAAAGGACGATGGCTTCAGTTCACTTGCTGCGGTCGTGGTTCAGGTGACCTTCCATCAGTGAGTGTAGTGGGACACGTTACTGTACTGCACAACATACCAGACCGACTCGAACATAAATTTTCTTGAAGCCGCCCACTCTCAAGTAACAATGTAACGATCTCATAAGAGACCATGCATTTTTTCATTCTCCAACTAGTGCTTTTTAGATTTGGTGTGCTCATTGTGGCCCTGGGAAATTAGCCTTAGCTTATAATGTTTCTAGGAATCCCATCAAAAGAAATGAAGTAGATTTCTAGAAGGTACATGAAGATATGATGGGAGGGATAACTTATATATATAGAACATAGCAACAACTCAATGATCTTGTAAGATAATAAGGATTTACACTAGTTTGTGGACGTTGAATGGGTTCCGGTGTGTTTAGTCCCAACCAGACAACTGGAGTTCTTTCAGCTATCCTGTCACAATTTTCCAGCAGCTTGCGGGACCTGCTACGTTTGAAATTAATATGGCTTATTTTGTTTTGTTAGAACAATCATTAATCAATAAATAATATAAGGATTGTTTTGCTTCTTTGGATTCGTATTGAAAAAATATGATTTTGAGTATGATTTGTTATCACATAAAAAGAAATATTAGAAGTATGTTTGGACGTAAGACTCCGACTAATTATGTGTGATATATGTCCTACCAATTTTAGTGGCATATCTATATACTTGAAAACTATCATGGTAGAACAAATGAAAATTGTCCTTGGTACTCTTCAAATCAATAGGTTGTGCTAAGGATTGCTTAATCGACTACGTACTAAGCCCAAGAGACAGAGGTCAGCAGCTTTATCTTCATGATTATCTGCCACGATATCAGCGCGAATAGCCTGTGGATTCCTTTTTATGGAGTAGTTGCTAGTAAAAAGCTTATCCTAACGTAATGAAAAAAAGGGCTTATAGACAAAAAAAAAGAGTGAGTATGTGGTAATGGTTATACTTGTTGCATGCATACAATGCTCACGTGGTAAAAAGATTGATCTGCATTATCAAGTTTGCTTCCCTGGACAGAGTAATTAAAGCTTGGCTTTGTTTGTGTACGTGCTGGTTATTTCCCTCCACTGAGGACAAACGTGAAACATATGTGCATTAGCTTATGCATGGTTCCATGAGGACAAACTTGAGGTTTTTTTAATGAAACAGGAGGAGCTAAAAGGCAAAAAAGTTATATAATAAAGGCAAAAAAGTTTACAAAGACTTTACAAAAGGAAACCAAAAATTAAATAACGTTGTAAATCCATTGCACTACGTTCGGAATATATCTCTTTTTGCCCTATGATAACCATGGCAAATTCCTACTTGAAAAAGGCCTTTGTTAACTCAGAGGAGAAGGGTCTTTGCTTGAAGATTGCATCATTACGGCTTGTCCAGAAGCTCCATGCCATTATTACTATAATTTCCAAGAAAAAGTCGGTGGCTATATGATGTTGTAGGTGTTCAAGAACTTGGAAGTGAGACAAACTTGGTTGGATAAGGAGACCAAATATATTCCAACATTGCTGTGCAAAGGGACCAAGCAAAAAGAGATGATCAATTGTTTCATCCCCAGTATCTGAACAGAACACACAACTGCAGCTAGATGCATATTTCATCTTCAAAGCATTCCTCTTGTGTGGAGTCTGTTCTTGATCAACAACCAGAAAAAGATTTTATGCTTAACTTGGCATGTACACTTCCAAAGCCACTTATATGACATACAGATTTGTCTCCGCCCTTCATAATTTTATAAGCTTTCCGAGAGATATAATGAACATTCCCGAAATATATAACTGCAAATGTTTCATGATGTTGACACAGCCATCAATTTGATCAGATAAGAGGTGTAATTTATTATTTGGGCATGTTGGAGGTGGAGTTACCCTATGGTATTTTGTATTTATCTGGGCTTGACCTATTTATTTAAATTAAATCTAAAATATTTAAGGCACACGACTAAATGCAAGTGAACTAAAAGTGGTTACTACCAAATTATTGTGTCGAGGGAACGTAACAAACTTATTATGTGAGTTTCGTATACACCCTATATGTAAAATTTGCACAAAAAAAAATACAGGCATGCTGCTATAACCATATTCAGAGACCCAAGACCAATGAAAGGATTCAACAAACTGTGGAACAACAAAAGAAAAGCACACATTACACATTTGAACCAGACCTAGGCATAGGAGGCTCAGAGAACAATTTACGAAAAGTGAAATAATTATGTACCACTTCTAGCATAACTTGAGAGTCTGGAACGAGAGGGTTCATTGAACTGTATTTTCCTCTCATCAACTTCTGAATCTTTTCTGAAAAGTTAACTTTGTAACAAAAGAATCAACAGATGATGAAAAGATCAATTAATGATCACTTCTCCACATATGATGTGGAATTGAATGGCTCACATTTTCTTGGCATGGAATGGTAGATCTCAGCACAATCAAGATGGCCAATAATGTTTTGTCACATCACTTGCATATATCACTACTAGATTTTAAAAAATTTCTAGAGGGCTTCTTTTGTGAATGTCACATCACGGTTTCGTAATTGTATTCTCAGCTTGTGATCTATTATTTGCTGTGTAAGAATCTCATCCAGCACCCGAGAGTACTCAAAATGTCACAGTTGAAAGGAAAAATATTATTGCATTAATTGTCAGCAGCTTCAGTCTGTTTCATCTTAGGCCAGTGATGGAAGCCAATAGATGGATAGCAAGACACTGCAGATCATCCTTTTTCATGTGCTTCCAGATGCTGCTCATCACGAGAAGTGAACATGTACTAATATATATATATATATACAGGACAAGCATGTGGAACGTAACGAGGTTCATGAGCATGGGTTGTTCGCTGTAGCCCATGGTTAGGCTTTGGACGATACACCAGCCCTTGTGGCCCTTCAGAGAACATAGTCTGTGTTCTGAATGATGTTGACGAGGACCATTCGACCAGCAGATCGCACATATTCCAGAATCCGCTCACTCCCAAGACTAGAGACATAGAACAGGTGAATTTGTCAGGTCAAAAGTGCTTTCCAGTTTCGATGTGCAAAATGCAGTGTTCTTCTTATCTTGCTGCCTTTTTACCGGCATACCGGCAGTAACAGGTACATTAGTACATATAGCTGCTCACTACAGAGTTATTATACGTAAGTTAAATGAACAGTGAATGCCACGATACTGTACACAGGAGTGAAGATACATTGATTGAGGGTATGTATATAAATTTCTATTTAGTTATATTGGACTAGCAGACAGCTAAACTAAACTTGATGAAGTTATTTATAGCATTGATGCACTCTATTCCTATACGATGAAATAAGTATAACCCACATGCTGGGGCCTGCAATGGAATCTCTTGCGGGGAAATAGGCCTGTACGGGGTTATGGGGGGAAATATGCAGGGACCTATGTGCTATGGTTCCAAAGTTTTCAGGGCCAATATGTAAACCTGTCTAGTGGTATAACATGCACTCGTGAAATCTAAGGTTTTACACTATTTTCTTATGCAAGGAAAATGCTAAAGAAAATAGATAAATGCCCAGTACATATTCTGCGTGTAAGAAAAATACAAGTCCACCTGGTATAGCTCTGTCTTTATCAGTAAAGTTTGCTGAGGGGTGAAAGGGTTGCAACTTTCAGTAAAGGTGCTCGAGCTGAAACAAAAAGGTCGGAGAGAAACAGATTTCGAGTGTTATGTATTTAAACTTGAATTTGAAGTACTTCACTCAACAAATGTATTCAATCATCCAAATTGGTATTGTTTGGCATCAATAACATATATTTGCACTAATTTCCATCATTCCATATTGTACCCACACTATTATAGAAAAGATTTGTAAGAGCGGGACCATTTTTATTCTAGGTGCGGGTGATACCGTAACATGCACTTAGAAAAACATAATGACACTATAGCATTTCACCCGTGCTTAAAAATCAGTTTCTAGATACGGGCAAAGGGGCCAACTGCACCTACAAATGGTGATTTTCAGGTGCGGTTGGCCCCTCCGTCCGCACCTAGAAATGGCCACATAGTTTCCAGGTGTGGTTGGCAGCACCAGCCACACCTAGAAATGGATTTCCACCCAAATAAATAAATGTAACAAATATAAACAAACTTTCTAAAATTCACTATCTCCTACTAGTGGTTGTTGGCTGGTTGAATGGGTTTTTTTTCTTTTTTCTCTTTTGTTTTCTATTTTTTATGATTTTTTGAAGTTTTTGGAATTGATTTCTAGGAGCGGCTCATGGCATCACCCCCGCTCCTAGAAATCGATTTCTAGGAGCGGTGATGCCATGAGCCGCTCCTAGAAATTGATTACTAGGAGCGGGTCGAGGCCCGCTCCAGCAAATGCGCTATTTTTAGGTGCGAAAAACAAGAGCGAGCCTCCGACCCGCACTTAAAAATCAATTTAGCTCGCGCCTACAAACTCTTTGTGTAGTAGTGCCATTTTAGTTGCACTTACTGATGAATTATAGCAATCATACATAAAAAAAACTGCAACTAAAAGAGTAATGGCACATTCATATCCATATGTTTCAGTACAAAAAAATTAAGATACACATGATTATGATGGATAAATGCTTAACCTCCAGTTTATGGACTTGCTACCAGAAAGAGATTTGCACATGAGATAATAACAGTACGGGATATGACCATTTGGAACGGGTACCGATGAGGCCTTCTGTAGTAGTGTCACATGATTAGCACTTGCTATCACAAAGTGATTACGACTGGCCTATTCCCCAGGATAGCAACTATATATTCTTCAACTAGGACCGCAAGTTAGCGTCTTCAATTGTTTCCCAATGCCTCGTATTCATATTTTGCATAGTATGAAACTTTGTGAAATTAAGCTAAGCCTGGTTTTATATATTGTGTATCCTCGATTCTATCTTTTTTCCCTCCTAAGGGTCCTTTCCATCAACTAGCATTAGCCACTACTCACGGCTTGATGGCATAGGATTCCGCAGGCCACTGG
>CM014272.1:21544709-21588701 GCA_004135705.1 Alloteropsis semialata
ACGACGGCGGCGGCACCGACGGCCGCGACGACGACCACAACGCTGTCAACTGCGGCGACGACGACGGCGGCGGCACCGACGGCCGCGACGACGACCACAACGCCGTCAACCGCGGCGACGACGACGGCGGCGACACCGACGGCCGCGACGACGACCACAACGCCGTCAACCGCGGCGACGACGACGGCGGCGCCAACGGCCGCGACGACGACCACAACGCCGTCAACCGCGGCGACGACGGCGGCGGCACCGACGGCCGCGACGACGACCACAACGCCGTCAACCGCGGCGACGACGACGGCGGCGGCACCGACGGCCGCGACGACGACCACAACGCCGTCAACCGCGGCGACGACGACGGCGGCGGCACCGACGGCCGCGACGACGACCACAACGCCGTCAACCGCGGCGACGACGACGGCGGCGGCGCCAATGGCCGCGACGACGACCACAACGCCGTCAACCGCGGCGACGACGGCGGCGGCGGCACCGACGGCCGCAACGACGACCGTAGCACCATCAACCACGGCGACGACGGCGGCGGCAACCCCAATGACCACAACAACACTGAGGGCGGCAACAATGCTCCTGGCCTTCTGGATGAACCGAACAAGGCTCGGGGGCTCTGCCTACCAGGCACACCCAGTACTATTCTGTATGCAGATGCATGCATGCGTATGCATGTGCATGCAAGGATATCCTTTTTAACCAACGCATGCACGCCTTTTCCAAATGTGTCGCGTCCCTCTGTTTTCTCTCTCGAATCAGCATAGCACAGGAGCAGGCAGTAGCATTTATCCCAAAGGCCTGCATGCATGTCCGGCCAACCAGAGTGGGGCGGAGCAGGCAGCAGCAACTCAGTCACCCCCGAGAAGTTTTACGACTCGCCCGACAAGGTCTTCGCTCGACATCATCAACGGCGACCGCGACCCCGACAACGGCAGCATCAACACCACACGGCCGCGCACCCGCGGCGCAGCAGCCGTGGGCGACCCCCGCGAGGAACACCGCGGCAGGACGACCGTGCCCAAAGTCCGCAAATGACCTCAACTAACCTGTAACAGCTTTTTGTTTTCATGATCTCGCGCAGGGCCGCCACGGCAAGGCACGCCCCCGAACGAGCGCACGACACAACGACAGAGAGAGCTGCAGCGCCGACCGACGTAATCACGTTGTCTACCAGCTCCGCCCCGACCAGCGCCCGCTCCACCAACTGCCGCCCGACCTCGACTCCGACCGACTCGGCCGCGCCTCCAAAGGAGTGCGCGCGCCCCGACCTCGACTCCGACCGACTCGGCCAGTGCGCCGCCCCGACCTCGACTCCGACCGACTCGGCCGCGCCTCCAAAGGAGTGCGCGCGCCCCGACCTCGACTCCGACCGACTCGGCCGCGCCTCCAAAGGAGTGCGCGCGCCCCGACCTCGACTCCGACCGACTCGGCCAGTGCGCCGCCCCGACCTCGACTCCGACCGACCCGGCCGCGCCTCCAAAGGAGTGCGCGCGCCCCGACCTCGACTCCGACCGACCTCGGCCGCGCCTCCAAAGGAGTGCGCGCGCCCCGACCTCGACTCCGACCGACTCGGCCGCGCCTCCAAAGGAGTGCGCGCGCCCCGACCTCGACTCCGACCGACTCGGCCAGTGCGCCGCCCCGACCTCGACTCCGACCGACCCGGCCGCGCCTCCAAAGGAGTGCGCGCGCCCCGACCTCGACTCCGACCGACCCGGCCGCGCCTCCAAAGGAGTGCGCACGCCCCGACCTCGACTCCGAACGACTCCGAACGACTCGGCCGCGCCTCCGAAGGACTGCGCCGCCCCGACCTCGACTCCAACCGACTCGGTCGCGCCACCCGTGGAGTGTGCTGCCCCGACTCGGATGGCTCGCTCGACTCAGCCTCAACGACGGAACGCTCAAACGGCTAAGTTTTACCACGATCCTTCGTATTTCCATACATTTCCATTTACACTCTCGCATGCCTCTTTTGGGTGTCGCTAAAGTACTCGGGTAGCAATGGCCTCATCTGTGAAACCTCGTCCTACGTGCCGCCTACACCTAAGCCTCCCCGCTGAGCAGTGTAGTCTGCGGTAAGCCGCCCTCTCCACGAGCAGTGGTCAGCGGAACTTGGTGCTTAACACGTGATAAGCCAACTACCCGAGGAAATACGTAGCCTAACAAAGGCAGGGCGTACGCAACTTTCTGATAGTAACGAATAATTCCCGACTCCTCGCTTTACGCAATGCTTTTGCATTACACTGTTTTTTGCAGCTTGGCATGGCAAGTTCAGGTAAGCTTGCTGCAACTCCTACATACAGGGAACGACACTTTTTGTCTCGCCCGACCTCGGCGCACGGGGTCAAGCATACGCATGTGATCGTTTTCCGAAACGCACTTTTCGAACTCTCTAAACTAAGCGGCTCCCGCCGGCCCTAACGACCCCTCGCAGCCCTGCGCTCGGGGGCCGGGCATCGGGACGGACGACTTCGACAGTCGACCTGACAGGTGCTTCCAACGGGGGTTCGAAGGCTGGCCCGTCGAAGGGTTCAACAGCCGCCCCCGGGCACCTTGTCGAGCGAGGGGCAGTGAAGGATGGGTCCCAGCGGCCAGTACTCTGGCGCACGAGCGCCACGAGCATCCTGAAACGCGTTCGAGTTCTGGTGGAAAGAAAGATCATGGTTTTTCCTCCGATGGAAAGGCAGCGAGCCGCCGGGTCCGGTCGAACGGGCTTGGTAACTAGATGATCTCACCACTAGGAATTTGAGGTCGATCACCAGCTGATCCATCGACTCCCCATCGAAGGGGCGTCGGGCCTCACTCGAACCTACCCGTTTGTAGCTCAACGAGAGTCGTGCTTCGGCCTGCGTGGCAAAGCGCGATACGTCTCTTACCCTCCTTCCTATCGCACGGGAAGCGTGAGGGGAAAAACGCAAAAAGACGAAACGAATCCCCGTCCGGACCTCGGTCTCGGGATGCACACGGGGTCGAAATCGCTAACAGAGACCAGCAGCGCGGTCGCACAATTCGCAAATCACTACACAAACGCCATAAGCCTGCGAGCGAGTGTACCACTCGCCCACAGGCTCGGGGGCTACACCTGGCGGGTGCGCTCGCGCGCCCCCACCCGAAACTCCACCACGTTCCTGGCATCGCGATAATCAAACCCACGACCGAGTCTACGACTCGCTCCCAGGCTCGGGGGCTACTGTTGGATACCCATATTAGGGGTACCCAATGGCAGCGGATTAAAAATAACCTGCAGCTTGATGTACACCTCCTATGTGCGATTAGCAAAGAGCTAATAACCTCCTGGTAGCTTTCTTTGGGTGCACGTAACAGAATTTCTCTTGGAATTAATCTCACGCAGCAGCAGAGCATGCATGCGCTTGCGTACCTCTCTCATCATTTTTTTTAGCCGAAGGGCCATGTAGTGCATGCATGCCTGCGTGAGTGCACAATTACTCCCATGCATGCCTGCGTGCAGTAATTAACGCCACCAGCGACTCCCATGCATGCATGCCTTTACCAAATGTGGCGTGTCTCTCTCTCCCTCTATTTTCCAATCACTGCAGCACGACAAAGCAGGGAGCCGCATGCTGGCCCGAGGAGTTGCGTGCTCGCCCGAGGAGCCGCATGCTGGCCCGAGGAGTTGCGTGCTCGCCCGAGGAGTTGCGTGCTCGCCCGAGGAGCTGCATGCTGGCCCGAGGAGCTGCGTGCTCGCCCGAGGAGCTGCGTGCTCGCCCGAGGAGCTGCGTGACCGCCCGAGGAGCTGCAGCAGAACAAGCTGCACGTCTCGCCCGACAAGTTGCACCTCCGCCCGACGAGCTGCGCGTCTCGCCCGACAAGACTCCGATTCGCCCGGGGAGTAGTCTCCGTGTCCGACGAGCTGCTCCTTCGCCCGACCAGCTTCACGTCTCGCCCGACGAGACTCCGATTCGCCCGACAGGTCTCCGTCTCCGAGGAGTCTCCGATTCGCCCGACGAGCTGCTCCATCGCCCGACAGGACTCCGATTCGCCCGACGAGATCTCCGTCTCCGACTGGTTCGCTCCTTCGCAACGAAGCAACCTCCGAGAAGACCGTAGCACCCGGAGTCAAGCTGCTACACTGTGCCAACCACTCTCTGACGCAACTGACACCAGCAGGACATGGCTGCAGTGCTCGGAAGGACGACGGGCCCCACAGCATGGGCGGGCACGCCTCCTTTTTTCCCGTTTTACCCTTTGACTGTACTTCTTCTACAGCCTTCCCTTGAAGTTATAAAAGGGAAGCCTGGGCCCCACGGTGGGGAAGATCGACTCTTTTCCTCCTCTCTCTTGGGCCTCCTACGGGAGGCAGGGAGCCTCTTCTCTTTCCCGAGGAGTACTCTCCCTCGACCTTCTTCTTCCTTCAGCCGGTCGCTGGGCTGAGCTCGTTTCACGCACCAGAGACTTGGGAAACTCTCCCTCTCTCGCCCATTTGTACCCCCTATTACAAACCAGTGCAAATAACACGAGCAGCACGAACTGGACGTAGGGTATTACACCCCATGGGTGGCCCGAACCAGTATAAACCCCCGTGTCCTTTTGCACTACCACCCGAGGCCCGACGCGCGCTCCACGATTTTATTATTTGCCGGCGGTAAAGAACCCCGACAAACACCCAGATATATAGCTGCAACACTTGTTGGGATAATAGCCAAAGCCAATGAGCCCAAGCAACGGAAGAGATTGAGTAACTGGGACAAGCAACAATATATTACTTATCAACAGTGTTCTCGGGAATCAACAACCTTTACATGCGGGAGACAGGCCTCCTTTTATAGGGAGGTCAAGGGTCTTTACATTCCCTTTTTACCCTCAAAAACCTGGCATCATCCTCTAGACCATACAACATGAACTGCACAGGGGTACTTTAGTATATTTACTCCTCTCCATATGAATGCGTAGACTTGTAATACCGTGTTTGACTTGGCTTGGACTTGGTCTTCTCCTGCTTCGCTTGCAAGACTAAGCTCTTTAGCTCTTCATTCGGCTTCGTCCGGATCCGGATCAACCGAAACCGTTTCCTTGCTCCTGAAAGCCGATGGCTTCTCTAAAAACCTGCAATATAGAGCAAACCGAAGCTATCCAACGACTCAATCATTGCTTTTGACACTCAATAGTATCAATACTTCACCAAATTGGCTTCTAGTACAATCGGGATGAATCCGCTTTGGTACACTGCTAGATGTGATGACCGAAGCTAATTAGCTTTGGTTTAATCTTCCTGACCGAAGCCAATTTAGGGATCTATAGAGTAACCGAAACTGATTGGCTTCAGCTCCTTTGTCCATTGCTGCCCTTACGCGTGAGAGAGAACAAAACAAGTAGAAGGCGTTTGTCGGCGGGCCAAATCCCCAACAGTAGCCCCTCGAGGACGAGGGCTTTCTTCAACAGGCCGAGCTCCACGAACTTTGGATTACTTGTCAGCCCGAGAAATGCCTCCTCCTTGTTGGAGAAAGCCCCCAAGTGTTTCTTAACGGTTGAATTTTGGTACCGTTGCCGTAACTTTGCTTCGGTTTGTTTGAATTTGAAGCGCTGGCTCGTTTTTCGAGATTTTTAACGGTCAGATTTTACCGCCCTATAAATAGGACTGAAGGGGGTAGAATTTCGCTTGCTTCGCTTGGCGATTTTCTCACATAGGTTGTGTTTGACGCTTTCGCTTGCTTTGAAAGCTCTTGAATCTCAAGTTTTTGGCTTTTTCTTCTCGTTACGAGTAAGTTTTTGCTTTTTGTACTCTATGATTTCCTTCGTTTTTTTTTCTTTTTGCTGTTTCGTTTGCTTATTGTTTTTTGTTTGTTCTAGTGGCTCACACGAAGCAAACCGCTCGTCTAATTGACTCCGATTTCGAAAGAGACAATTCGAACGTTGTTGATATGGATGCTGTCGAAGCTCAATCCTTTGCTCAAGAGCTTGAGGTCAACGTGGTCGTAGCTCCAGAAGCTGAAATTGCTATGGAAATTGATGATAGGGGCAAGGGTCCCACCGAGGAGGGTGATGCTGCCGGAGGCGATGACACAGAGGATGCCGAGTCGTGGCAGGTGATGCCCTCGAGGATGTAGAAGCCAATGTGTCAGATCTTTTGGATTATCGGAAGAAGCCAAAGACCACTGTCTTTGGTAAATCCTTTGTTACCCCTGAGTTGATCCGCTTTTACGAGTCAAAGGGATACTTCCCAACCGGTCACGGACGAGCCCTAGGCACAGAGACTACCCCGACACCCCTTGAGGACGAAGCTGTGGTGTTCAAGGAGTTCTTCTGCGCTGGGCTTCGGATGCCCGTTGACAATATAATTGCTGATATTCTTGGGAGGTTTGGCTTGCAATTCCATCATCTCACCCCCAATGCTATCACTCATCTGCTTCGTTTCTTTTGGGCCGTGAAGACGAATGCATCAGATGTTAATGCGGACTGCTTCGTCCGCTACTTTGGAGGGCATCGCCAAACTAAAAGTGTTAAGATTGACGGCTTTGAATACGAGCCGGACTATGGCAGTGTTACCTTCTGCGCGCGATGGGGGCAGACTGAATTGCAGAAGGTAGAACTTACCTTTTGCCAGATGAACACCTGGGACAAGAATTGGAAAAGCTATTGGCTTTATGTCACGGTGCCAGCGCTAGAGACTGTGTTTGAGGATGGAGCGAAGCAGATATCATTTCCTCTGCATAGTTCTATTGGGCCTTGTGATTTTGTTGCTTGCCCTCCGTTCAACAAAAATGCGCCCGGCTACGACCGCTGTGAAAGCGCCTTTTACAAAGCCAGCCAAGTTTCTAGCAACCGGGACTTGGTCGAAGAGGGACTCGCTGTTGGGCTTAACATTTTATCTGCGGATTGGAAGCCATTTACAGTTGAGACGAGGCTCTACAAAGGGATTCCTCATGTTTGCTTTCCTAAGTTTGGGGTGAAGAAGCCAGAGAACATGTCTGATTTTGCTTTCGTTCAGTCTATCGTGTTAATGGCTGAAATTATTTGTGGGAAGTATACTTCCAAAGAACATGAAAGATGTTTGGCTTTGGTGGATGGAGTCCGGCTTAACAGAGTCTTTGACAAGATGAAGGTTAGCTACCCTCAGCGCATGGCTCCATCCAAGCCATCTAAGAAATTTTCAGCTGAAGATCACCCCAGCTTGGTTCCTTCCACGAAGCCGGGTCGAGGTCATGGGAGGAAGGGTCGTGGCGGAGGCCGTGGAAGTGGTCAATCAGACGAGGGCGGCGACGAAGCTGGAGGCAGCAAAACCGGAGCCCCCTCTAGCTGGGTCGGGAGCCAAAGCCGAGGATGCGCCTCAAAGGTGGTTGCCACGAAAAAACGGGTTACTACTTCTTCCTTGGAGGCTTCCAAACGTCAAAAGCTTGTGAAAGCTCTTCCTGTCGCTCCGCTTTCCAGTTCTCCTCCTCGTCCCGTTGCTTCGGCTGTTGAAATGCCTGTTACTGCCACACCTATGTGGGTTGATCCTGCAGCTTCCGCTGCAGTCGATGTACCTTCTTCTGGAGGTTTGTTTCATGTCTATCTTGTCTTTTTGTTTTTAGCTTCGCTTTTCTTATTTATTTTTGTCTTATTACAGTTAAGGCTGTTGTTGCACCTCTTCGTCGTGAGCGCCTACCTGGATGCATTGACGATGAAGAGGAAGTGAGTTACAGCCGTCTTCTGAGGGAGGATGAGACAAAAGATTTTGCTCTTGCTGAAGCTAAAGTATCATCTGTCCCGTTCCAGCCAACGTCCTTGGACTTGTTGGCTGGTGCAGCGGCCAAGTCCCTTCAGATTTCTGAGGAGCTTACGCAGACGGCTTCTGCTTCTTTACTTGCTAACATTGAGGAGCTTCCGCGGACGGCTTCTGCTCTTGAGGCTGGGCAGGGTTCTGGCGATTTGGTGACTCCAGCAACTGCTTCGCCAGTTAATTTGACTCATCCGGCTGATGCCGGACTTTCTGCCCCTATTATGGGCATTGAATCGGCTTCTGCGGAGCTAGCTTCTGAATCTGAAGGTACGTTTCGCTTTGTTAATTCTTTTATGCCCTTACTTTTTTTGATTTGTTGATTCTTTTACCTCAGGAACAAGTTATACTAGTTATGGCCCCATCGCAGATCGCCTTCGGCAGAGTGGTTTTCGCCCTCCCAATGACATTCCAATTATTGCTCCAAAAGGTTACATTTTTGTCTGTTATTTCGCATGAAGCCGATTGAGTGCTACTTTTTGTCTTAATTTTGCTTTTGCTTTTACGGAGCTTGAGACTCACTTTCAATCTCCAGCCTTAGTGGCAATATTCAGGTTTGTTTCTTCTGCTTCGTTTTCGAGTTTGTTGTTTTACTTTTTTGATACTTATACTTTTCTTGTTTTAGTCTATGATGTCCATGCAGGAGCTTTTCGCTCACCTTCCGCTTTGTCTCAACGATGTTGAGAATGAGTGGGCTGAACTTGAAATTTTAAGGAAAGAACGCGAGAGCTTTCTTCAGCTTAAGAATTCTTTGGAGAACAAAAAAGAGCAGCTTCGTCTTATGCGGGAGTCCACCACGTCAGAGATTGCTTCGCTCAAAAGCAAAGTCTCTTCGCTTGAGTCTGCCCGTGAACTCAATGTTCAGACTATCGAGGGGCTTCGGAACAAATTGGTCGAGGGTTCCACTTTAGAGCATAAATTGAAAAATCATGTAAAATCTCTCGAAGCTGATAAGGAAAAGGCGATATCAGATGTTGAAAAATACAAGAAGGAGCTTCTTGTTGCTATTGACTTGAAGAATTCCCTTATATCTGAAGCCAGTCAACTCAGGTCTCAAGTGGGGCAGCTTAAGGCTGATAAAGAGAGCTTAGATTCTGAGATACTCAGCCGCAGCTCTGGCATCTACACTGAATACGAAGCTGCTCTTAAGCAATATGGAGCCAAGCCGCTGCCTTTCCCTTCTGATGATTTTAGCCTTGGCAAGCTTTTCGAATGGCTGGATGACGAGTTCAAGTCCCTACCGGATGTCTTGTCCAAAGTAGGTGATTATGCTGCTCGAACATGCATCACAAATGCCTTTAAGATGCTAGCAGATGAAGGGTGCTCTCACTATAAGAGCTTCTTGAAAAGGGACTTTCATTTTCCTTCGGCTTTAAATCCTGACAAGAAGGAATTTTTCAACGAAGCTGTTTTGGCGACTCGTGCCACTTTTCTCAAGAAGTTCTAGTCTGCTACAGGGAGAGAGTGTGCCCGAAGCACTGCGTATGACCGTCTTGTTAAGGTTAGCTTCTTTTTCCCTTTTGGTTATTTTTGATTTTGCTCGTATCCTGTTTATTTTGCTTTTAGTATTAATTGTTTTGTTTATTTTCAGTACAACGAGGCGCTTGCCCTCGAGTAGCAGCAGGAAGCCGAAGCCAAAGCTGCAACTGCTGGCCCTTCTTCATCTCGTGCTGGTGCTGATGAGACACACGATGGAGAGCCGAAGGTGTAGATTCGTTGAGGCTATCACCTTGTTTAGCTTTTACTGTAAAGTAAAACTAAGTGATGTAATATTTGTATATGCTCAGATCCCTGGCGAGGGGGTTCTTGAACTCATACCAATCACCATGCGCGATGGCCCCTTGTATGTGTCCGGCTTCGCGTGGGAACAGTATCAACAACATTATCCAAGTCGAAGACTTGATGATTTTTGGGAATTTTGTCACGTGTTCTATCGTCATTGCGAATTTGGTGTATTCGACTTTTCAACTCGTTCATCGTTCAACGTTCTTCTCGTGTTGAACTTGCTCGTGCAAGAAACGCTGAAGCTGCTCGTCTGCTTCCGGTTAAAGTCGAGCCAGAAGATTTAGATGGCGTTAGGGATTTTTCTTATGTGTTTAATGCTCCTAGATTTAGGAGATCTGGCCAGCTATTTGATGGTTATATTTTTGAGATGTTTTGAGTCATCTCTTTGTTAAACACTTTGTAACTCACTTGGTCATTGCTTTGATTCAAAACACTTGAATGAATGTAAGCTCGATTTGGCTTCGTTGCGAGAGAAACGCCTCCTCCCCCCCGAAGCGAGGTTTATTCATTCAAGCGTGAGTTTTGTTAGGTTGCCGAAGCCCCTATTGCTTGTGTTTGCATAAGCAAGTTTCATATGTTTGTTTATAAGCGTTTAGAATACTGTTAGCCGAAGCTGTTTTTGTTTTTAAATAGTTATCTGAGCCGAAGCCCCTTTTACTCTATTTAGAGTAAGCATTTCTGGACCCAAGCCCCTTTTACTCCTTTTTGGAGTAAGCTTTTCCTTAGATCTGAATTGGCCTTACTCTAGGTAGGGTCAATTCAGTTCTATTTGAATTATCGAATACCAGCGACTTGGTCGAAGCGAATCGCTTTCGATGCTGCTTTTTTGGGGAATACCTCGTTTATATATAGCTTGACGAGTTACAGTAAGCACCGCCTCGTTAAAAACCTCACCTCTTGGTCAGGGTCCCCTTGTGAGGAAAAGAGTACGGGCTTTTGGAAAGAGTAAAAATGCTATTCTACTTAATGACTTCGTTTATAGAACACGAAGCCATTTTACATCTTTTTATAAATAATATTTGCGTAAGCTTTCTGCATTCCATGAATGCGGCAGCTCATTGCCTTCATCGTCGCCTAAGCGAAATGAGCCAGGCCTGTTGCTTTTGATGACCAAAAATGGGCCTTTCCATTTCTGTTGCAGCTTTCCAGCGGGCATGCTTGGGTTTTTCCTTAGGACCCAGTCCCCTACCTTGATATCTTTCTTAACTACCTTCTTGTCTCGCCATTTTCTTGTCTCAGCTTGATACTTGAAAATATTTTTTTGCTGCTTGCAGCCTGTATACCTCAATGAGATCCTTGTCGATGGCTTCGCTATCTTTGGGAGCTTCTTGTTGGGTGCGAAGCTCTTTGTTCAGTATTTCCTCTGGGCATACTGCTTCTTCACCATAAAGCAATTTGAATGGGGTAAACTGTGTTGCTCTTGATGTGGTGGTGTTATGAGCCCAAATCACCTTCGGCATCTCTTTTACCCACTTGCCTTTTTTCTTACAATTTGCAAGGCACTTTCGAATGACTGTAAAGATTAAGCCATTGGCTCTTTCAATTGCTCCATTTGTTTGTGGGTGATAGACCGAAGCAAATTTTGCCTTCGTTCCAATCGACATGCAATACTGTCTGAATTCATCGCAGTCAAACTGCTTCCCATTATCCACTGTTATTTCCCTTGGCACTCCAAATCGGCACACAATTTGCTGCCAGAAGAACTTGATCACTGTTTTTGCTGTGATGTTAGCCAATGGTCTGGCTTCGATCCACTTGGTGAAATACTCAACTGCTACTATGGCATATTTGAGATTTCCTTGAGCTGTTGGAGGTGGGCCAACTAGATCAATGCCCCATCTTTGCAGAGGCCATGTTGGAGTTATCAGCTGTGACTGCTCCGAAGGAGATTTTCTGTTTGCTGCACACTTTTGACACTGATCATATGTCTTGACTGTGTTTGTTGCATCGATGATGATTGCAGGCCAATAGAATCCTTGCCTCATTGCCTTCCCAACTAAAGCTCTTGGCCCAAAGTGTGCTCCACATAAGCCACTATGTATCTCTTAAATCAGCTCTTTGCCTTCGTTGTGAGAGATGCAACGAAGACAAGGAGCTACAACTCCTTTTTTGTAAAGGACATTATCTATCATCTGATAGCATCTTGCCCTTTGTTGCATGGCTTTTAGATCATCATCATCAATTGGCTCATAGTATCCCCGAAGATAAGCTATTATTGGGGATCGCCAATCCTCTGAGCTTATTGCATTGATCAGCTTCGGCAGATCATCTGAGTCCTTTATCGATGGTGTTGTTAGTGTTTGAAAGAATACATCAGGTGGAAGCTTGTCCCCCTTTGCAGCTGCCTTAGCCAACACATCTGCCTCTTCATTTTTTGATCTTGGGATGTACTCCACAGTGAAACCCTTGAATTTTTTCTCCATTGAGCGTACAGTGATCAAGTATTTGATGAGTTCTGGTTGCTTCTCGATGCTTTCTTTTTCAATGTGGTCTGCTACCACCTTTGAATCTGTTTTGACAGTGAATCTCTGAGCTCTCAAAGCCCTTGCTTTTCTGAGCCCCAGTAACACAGCTTCGTATTCAGCCACGTTGTTTGTGCTTCTGTCGCAGTTTTTGCAGAACTCCAGATTTGCTGCATATCTCATTTTCACACCCGAAGGCCATTGCACAACTGCCGCGATGCCTGCTCCTTTGTCCCCCCAAGCACCATCACAATGTATCAGCCAACTTTCTTCTCTGATAGTGTTTTGTGGCTTGGGTGATGTCCACTCCACTATGAAATCTGCTAAGACTTGTGATTTGATTGCTGTTCTTCTTTCAAAGTCCACGACATACTCTGAAAGCTCCGCAGCCCACTTGCGTATTCTGACGGAAGCCTCTTTATTGTTCAAAAGTTCTTTAAGAGGCTGGTCTGTGAGGACTTTGATGTTGTGGCCCTCAAAATAGTGCCTGAGTTTTCTGGAAGCCATTATCACTGCATAGATCATCTTTTCAATCTCTGTGTAAAACAACTTTGACGCGGCCAATGCCTCCGACACATAGTATACTGGCTGCTGAATGCTTCTGCCCTCTATCAGCTTTTCTGTGATAAGCGCTGCGCTTACTGCTGATTGTGATGCTGCGATGTACAGTAGTAGTGGTGCTTTTGGGTTAAGTACTGTTAGCTTCGTGAGCTGCATCAAGTATTGCCTTAGCTCGTAGAACGCTTTTGATTGCTCTGGCCCCCATTGAAACTTGGCTGCATTTCTGAGTGTTGCAAAGAATGGTAAGTTTCGCTCTGCTGCTTTTGCGATGAATCTGTTGAGTGCAGCAATTCTGCCCGACAGCTTCTGCACGTCTCTCATACACTTTGGCTCTTCCATATCAAGGATTGCTTTTATCTTGTCTGGATTAGCTTCTATCTCATGAGCTGATACCAGACAACCAAGGATCTTTCCTTTTGTCACTCCGAATACACATTTCTCTGGATTTAACTTGAGACCAGGTTGTCTCATGCGAGCGAAGGCAATTGCCAGATCTGATATGTGGTCTTGCCTTTTGACACTTTTGACCAAGATATCGTCAACATATGCCAATATTGTCTTGAATAGTTCATCTTTGAACACTGTGCTTGACATTCGGCAAAAAGTGGTTCCTGCATTTCGGAGCCCCTCAGGCATCCTGACGAAGCAAAAGGTTCCAACTGGTGTGATAAAGCTGGTCTTTTCCTCATCCTCTTTCTTCATCGAGATTTGATGGTAGCCAGAAAAGCAATCTAAGAGGGACATCATCTCGCTTGCTGCTGCTTGATCAACAATCTTGTCAATCCTTGGTAGTGGGAAATCATCTTTTGGGCAAGCCTTGTTGAGATCCGTGAAGTCAGTGCACATTCGCCATTTGCCATTCTTCTTCTGAACTGGCACAGTGTTGGCTAGCCATGTTGGATATTTGACTTCGTGTATGACATTGGCATCTAGCAGCCTTTGCACTTCAGCTTTCACAGCATCGGCTTTTTCCTCTGACATCTTTGTCAGCTTTTGCTTTTTTGGCTTCATATCAGAACTGATTGCCAGCTTGTGCTCAATTATGCTTCTATCAACACCTGGTAAGTCCTTGCTTGACCAAGCGAACACATCCTTGTTATTCCTTAGGAATTTAATGAGCCTATCTTCTTCGTCCGGCTCCAAGTCTGAGCCGATAATCACTTTTCTGTCAAAAACGTCAGGCTGTAGCTGCACCTGCTTCGTCTCTGTAGCTTCTTGCATCTTTTTGCTATCTTTCTCAGCATTTGGCTTTTCTTCTAGGTAAAATGGATCTTTTTCTTGAAGCAAACGCACATTTCGTTGACAAGTGCTCTAGCTTTCTCAATGTTTCTGGCTTCCCTTTGGTCACCGTATACAGTGATGACTCCTTTTAGAGCTGGCATCTTCATGCATAAGAATGATTGCCTTATGATGATATCAAAGGCATTTATAACTCCTCTTCCGAAAATGACATTGTAGTCAAAGATCATGTCTACGACATCGAAGGTGATGTATTCGGTTCTTGCATTAGATGTGTCACCGAAGGATACTTGCAATGAAATTTTCCCGAGTGTTTGGGTTCGCTTCCCCCCGAAGCCGACCAATGGAGTGTCTGATGGCTCCAAGTTGTCTGGGTTGATATTGGTCATGTTTCTCAGTGTTTTTGCTAGGATGATGTCAGCGGAGCTTCCTGTGTCTATTAGCACCTTTCCGATCATACAGCCGGCAATATTGGCTTCGATCGACATCGCGTCATTATGTGGGAAATTGTGGAGTTTGAGATCTTCCTCAGTAAAGGTGATGGGCATATGAGACCATTCTGACTTTTTGTACGGACCATCAACAGAGATGTTATCCTTTTCCTTTGCTTTTTGTTCTCAAAAGCAAGCGATGATCCTCCAGAAATGGGCATGATGTGTCCATAGCTTGGGAGTGGGCTTGAAGCTTCTTGTTGATTGGCTTTTTGTTGTGGAAGTGGTGGTGGTGGTGGTAGCTCCTCAACCTTTATATTTTGCGAAGCCACTTGCCGGGAGGTTTGAGGGTATAAGTGGGGATATATGGCTTGTGGGTAATAATGCTGAAAGGTTTGTGGCGAAGGCAAATATTGAGTTGCTATAGCTGTTGATGGGTGTACAGTGTTTGAGTTTAACGAGGGATATACTGGGCAGTATGGTTGGATAGCTTGGGAAGAATTTTGGGTGTTTGGGTGCGAAGCCGATGTTGGCTTCGTTTGAGTTGCTTGAATCTTCTCTGCTCTTAGCTTTTCTATTGTTTTCTTGATGTCACAGCACTGTTCTGTGCCATGGGTGTGGTTTTTGCCGTGGTATTGGCAAAACAGCTCAGGTCCCGATGGTGGACCTCTTCCCCTCCCTCGGCCTCTACCGGCTTTTCCACCCCTTTGAGTGGGCTCATTTCTCTGGTTGTGGTATTTGCTTTCTAGGTAAGGTAGTTGGGTTTCGTAGGAAGAAGGTGGGTTGTCTACCTTCATGATTGTTTGGTGGGAGTAGTTTTGGTAGTTGTGGCTGTGGTGGTGGTTTTTGGATTGTGACTCATATTGGTTTCTCATGATGGCTTCTCTAGCCAATCTCATTTGGCTGTCATTGTCAGACTGACAATACTTCTTGAACTCATCATATAGGTCTGCCAGAGTAACTGGTGTCTCTCTTGCGATATGCTGTGCAAACAGTCCAGGGCGAAGCCCTTGTATTGCTGCAAATTTCGCTGCTTCATCGGGGATGTGTGGAGCTTGAGCACGTAGAGTAACAAATCTGCGGAAGTAGTCCTCTAGGGGCTCCTTCGGCTGCTGGTGTAGTGTAAGTTCAGCATATGAGAGTGATTGATCTCCCATAATGCTAAAATTTTTTATGAGCTCCCTCTTCAGATCATACCAGCTATTGATTGATAGGCCTGGCAATTTCGTGTACCAGTTCATTGCTGTGCCATCGCAGACAATGATGAAAGATTTTGCTAATACCACATCGTCTCCCCCGGCCGAAGCCATTGCAGCTTCATAGCTCATGAGAATCTGCTTTGGGTCGGTGAGGCCATTGTATCTTGGTAGAGAAATGGGTTTGTAAGACGGTGGCCATCTTGCCAGTTGGAGGCTTTCTGAGAGTCGGCAGGTGTGGTCAATAGGACGGGTGTGGAGTGTGTGGAAGCCAGTTTGGGATGAAGAGTTATGGTTTGGTGGATTGGTGGTGGTGTTTGGCTCATTAAGCTCTGCTTGGAGCTCAGCAACTTATTTTTTGGCTTTCTCGAGTTCTTGACACAGCTTTTCAGCTCTTGAGCTTGTATTGTTCAGCCTCCTCTGTTTCGCTTGCCTCAGCTCCTCCAGGTGTTTCTTGATTTGCAGCAATTGAAGCTGCTGCTCCTCTTCTTCCCCTTGCATTTGTTGCTCCAGTTCGAGCTGTGCAGCCTCCAGCTCTCTCTGCTGCTCGAGGCGTCGAAGAAGAAGCCTTTCTTCAAGTCGATGCATTCTCTCTTCAGTGGTAAGGGTTTCGTTATCGACCTCTTGGTCGTCGATAACGGTTTCGGTTATTTGTAGTAGGCTTGTTGGTGGAATTGGGGGTTGGGGAGCGGCTTCGTTGCTGGGAGTTGCATTTGCCGCAGTGGTGGTTGACTTGGCTTTTTTTGGTGGCATGGTGGTTATCGTGGGTTTTGTTCGTGCACAGCACAAACGGTGGGCACCAGTTGTTGGGATAATAGCCGAAGCCAATGAGCCCAAGCAACGGAAGAGATTGAGTAACTGGGACAAGCAACAATATATTACTTATCAACAGTGTTCTCGGGAATCAACAACCTTTACATGCGGGAGACGGGCCTCCTTTTATACGGAGGTCAAGGGTCTTTACATTCCCTTTTTACCCTCAAAAACCAGGCATCATCCTCTAGACCATACAACATGAACTGCACAGGGGTACTTTAGTACATTTACTCCTCCCCATGTGAATGCGTAGACTTGTAATACCGTGTTTGACTTGGCTTGGACTTGGTCTTCTCCTGCTTCGCTTGCAAGACCGAGCTCTTTAGCTCTTCATTCGGCTTCGTCCGGATCAGGACCAACCGAAACCGTTTCCTTGCTCCTGAAAGCCAACGGCTTCTCTAAAAACCTGCAATATAGAGCAAACCGAAGCTATCCAATGACTCAATCATTACTTTTGACACTCAATAGTATCAATACTTCACCAAATTGGCTTCTAGTACAATCGGGATGAATCTGCTTTGGTACACTGCTAGATGTGATGACCGAAGCTAATTAGCTTTGGCTTAATCTTCCTGACCGAAGCCAATTTAGGGATCTATAGAGTAACCGAAGCTGATTGGCTTCAGCTCCTTTGTCCATTGCTGCCCTTACGCGTGAGAGAGAACAAAACAAGTAGAAGGCGTTTGTCGGCGGGCCAAATCCCCAACAACACTGAATGGGTTGGCAACCATTAATCTCTAGTTTTTTCATCCATGCTTCGTGTGAGTTTTGTAGTCCTATCCTTGTTGCCTTACCGGTATATGTAGATGCTCTCAAGTACTAAATGTTATGGAAATGAACAGTGAAGGACATGACACTGTAGACATGTGAGTGAAAATAAATTGGTAGATGTTACCTATATATAGATTTGTCTTTCTGTATATTGCAGTAGAATATTTCCGATGTAAACATAACGAATTAATATATAGCATGCGAGATATATTAAAGGAATTGGTTGATGTACGTATTAACCTAACTGCTGGGTTCTTCTTCTCCACGTGATCAAAATAAACTCTTCGTCTTGCAGTGGTTGCAGTAGTCAGGGTAGGGCCAGGGTAGAACTGATTATGTTCCCACCGTATCATGTAATAATGATGTGGAAATGCTTTGGGCTTTTGATTTATACTAGCAAAGTGCATGTGCGTTGCTATGGGTCATGAAATACTCACTCCATGTTAAAGTATTTGTCCTTGCTGACTTTTGTCACAACGGAGGTGTGATGGCTTACTACGCATGTCGAGGAGAGCACGTAGGCTCAAGGATGGTAGCATGTAGGCGTGCGTTGGCGTTCGAGGTGGATGACGTCAATAGTGGCAGCTCACAGGCCTGCGGGTGTAGTCAAGTTGGACGACACAAAGGAGTTATTCGGGATAGTGCATGGACTCAGAACCATTTGGTGGCCCGTTTTGTCAAGCTGAGTAGCTGAAAAGAATGAAAGATGACGTAAACTTTATTCTCTTTTATAATAAACACGACAATAAATTTTTTTCTCATTTCTAATAATAGATTGTAATAATAAATATCCACTCGAACCAAATTGTTTTAAAGCATACTGAAATATTTATTAGCAAATAAATGAACTATCAAAAAAATTATGATAGATTCAATTCAACTAACTGTATGTTATAAAGCAATTCATTTTCAATAACCTTAGTGAAGGTTAGAACAAATATAACTTTCTCTGTAATTCGATTTGGAAGTGCATTTGATGGACCACAGTTTTATAATCCGATTGGGAAACAAGATAAAGCTTGGCTAATCCGACCAGCAGTTTTATATGAAGGAACAAATTTTCATAAGAAGCTAGAAATATATATCTCTAGAGATATAATAGAATTAAATACAACACTGACATCCTTAAATTTACATTTTTTTAACATCTAGTCTGGATCTTGATGCGTGTTATTTGAGCTCCAAAATGAACTTGTTATGAATTGTTGAAACTAAATTAATTTTTTATTTTATTAAAAATGGAAAACAACCCTCAAAACCACTCAAAGGTCAAACTTGCACTGTTACAATAGTTGGATGGCATATGATATCTGGTTTCATGTTAGAGGTGTAAATTCAATCGTGTGGAGAATGAGGTTTAGTTCGTCATGTTCGGAGCAAAAGTGCTTTTTGGCTACGTGAGCGAACACAAACCCAATTGGTATGTCTCTTGGTCCAAGGAAAATATTTTCCATACTGAAGTCTTACGTGATAGTTGGGATCCACAAAAGAATGGAAACACTAGAACAGACCCCCCTAGCACACTGCTGGTTCCAAACCGGCCATCACTGCTAGACTTGCAATCAATTGTGCTGGCAACATCGTTCAGTGCTTGTCATGTGAATATGTGATACAGTGGTCAACTGTACATTAATCCACACTGATTGGAGTACTAATTTCCTGAAGCCGCCCAACCTCAAGTAATATAACCACCTTATGATGTGCAAAAAGGGGCGCTGGGCAACGATCAGGTACTGAACATGATCTGGGGCGTCAGCCGCAAGTACTGCGCCTCAATTCTTTCCATTACTTCTGGTGCTGTTCCAACCCTCGCCAAGGCCCGGAACTTCCTGCTCATGGAGGAACGTCGTTTGGACTCTGGAGACAGGAGCTCGCGCATGGCCTCTGCTCAGGCATTGTACATTGGCGGATGCTCCTCCCATCTGTCCTCTTCCAACTCCGGCAAGGACTCCGACGCTAGAGACAGAGGCCAGCGTGGCCTCTGCTAATCACCGCCGCTCTCTCACCATAACAGCATATGCCCTGGTTCGCAGCCATTCCTATCCCTATCTCGAACACGAGGTGGTTGCCTGTTGCCAGATGCCTCCTATACATACTCCAATGCAAAGTATATTGAAGAAGTTAAACTCTCTTAGCCTCTTGCTGGTTTCTATATACTGTTTAGTATATGGTGTTGAGTATGTAGCACTGGGTTGTACTCCTGGATGGGGTGGTATATATCATACTCCCGGGTGACCACCAAGCAGGCATTGCTAAGGTTAGAATTTAATACTCCACACTACGCCTACACGGATGGCGAGTTTTCTTGGGTAATTTCTTGCAATGTTTTTAATGACTTTCTGACATAATCATAACATTAATTTCATTGCATGAGCGTATATGCTGAAGGTCATCTTAGCACACTTTCATTTCGGCACACAAGGATCAAACTAACTCATATATAGTTTTAACCATTATCTATGGTTGCTTATTAGTTTTCTCACAGTTCCTTTCCCATCTTGAGCAATGCCACCTCTCAAGCTTCTTGAGTGAAGCCAGGAGAAGATTAGCTGCCGCTTTCATTTAAGCTTTTCATAGGCTGCTGTGTCAACTCATGCTGCTATATATCAGCGACTATTTTAGCCCTGGGATATGCTCTTCTGTGAATTCTGCGAACGAATATTATCTGAACCAGTTATGCTAGTGGAGGCTTTGGAGGAACCTAGTTATTATTCCTTTGATTCCTTCTAGTAAACCGATGCCGAGGAACCAATGTCAACATTTTTCCAAAATCAAGCATGCCATGTTTTTTAATGTGGTTACTTAAAGTATTGCACTTGTTGCGGATATTCTCTTGTGATAATATTTTGTTTTGTTGCAGTTATTCTCTTCTAAACAGATTTATTTTTGGTTCAATCGTGTTCAGAGCACAAGTGCTTTTTGGCTACGTGTGCGCACACAAACCCAATTGGCACGTCTTTTGTCCAAGGAAAATAATTTCCATATTGAAGTCATACATGATTGGTGGGGTCCGCAAAAGAGTGGAAATACTAGAACCGAACCCACTAGCACTGCTGGTTCCAAACAGGCTATCACTACCAGACTTGCAATCAGCGGTGATCGCCATTGCTATCACTGCCGGTATGAACCCCGGCAGAGAAACACTTCTGCCACTGCCGGTGTTCAAGCCGCCTCCCAGAAGTGAAATTAATTTTGGGGGCAAAGATTTTAGATTATGATGCTGCATTTTATCAGTTAAAATTGAAATAATATTTATACATGAACTAATATCACACAAGTTTAACTAACAGGAATGCACATTGCTGCTTTTCTTAATTCTTAACATTTGAGACACGAGTATAAGTTGTAACATCACTATCCGATTCATATTCTTTTTAAGGGCATGGCTGTTGGGAGTTTTCAAGAAAATGTTTGAAGTTAGAAGCTGTCAAGCAAATTTCTATCACTCCATAGGAAAATTATAGTTTATAATTAATCATTGCTCGTAAAATACTTTAAGTACAGAGCCCCCTTCCAAGCCAAAACCCTCAATCCCATTTCGTCATTGCAGACCGTTGCATACTTTGAATGTCTACATGGACATCATATCACTCTTTCTGTAACATGCCAGTTAATAAAACTTGGAGCACCAGTTACAATGGAACCAGTAGGTATCCGCGTTGTCCAATATATTCTCCTGATGCGAACTCAGTCTTTAAAGACTACAGTGTGTTTTTTTGTTATCCCGCTTGCCCGCATCATTCTTGGGTGTGCTTAATGCACCAGTCCACGTTGGTGTTTCTGGTTATAGTGAGAGAGATATATTTGGACATGGTAATAAAGTACACCTTGAGAAGCCAATGCAACTTTATAAGGACAATTCTTGAGAAGCCAACTTCGCAAGGGTTCGGTTGCAGCGGCATCTCAACAGATGCTGCGGGTGGCCATGACATTTTTTTACCTGGGAGCATGAGTGGCCACTACTGGAAAACCCTCTATCCGTCCGGCACATAGGTACAAGATATTTTGGACACAGTACCAATGCTTGCATAGATATCGGTTCGTACCAATGCTTTGGTATTTATGCTTGCATAGATACCAATGCTTGCATAGATATCGGTTGGTACCGGTTCCAACGGCTAGAAAAAGTGCGCGCTCATAGGTACCTGTTGGTGGCACCAACCGGTATCAATGGGCTCACATAGATACCGGTTGGTGCCACAACCGGTACCTATCACTGCACCACAGCCTGAGAACAATGATGGATGGTCAGTCGGTATAAGCGGCTTTAACAACGGTGCATCAGTCGATATAAATTTATACCGACAGATACTTGCAGTCGGCGTAAGACCTGTCGGTAAAAAGTTATACCGACAGACTACACCTATACCGACAGATAGTCCGACACACCGTGGAGATATACCAACAGACCAACATATACCGACTGATAATCCGTAACCACTTTTACCCACGCACAGTTTGAAGCTTTAGATAGCTTTTACCGATAGATGGTTCAACGGGACCACCCAAAATGGAGAAAAAAAACAAAAACTCAATTGGCTGCAATTTAGTGCGACCTTTAATGACCACATTAGCCATACAAACATTAATTCATCTCATATTGTCACTTGTCTCATCGTACTCCTAGCAGTACATATCCATCCAAGCTGAACATAGCTTAAAATGTCCCCAGAAGGCATAAAAATAGAGATAAAAGCCCACACCCAAACAGGATCAAAATATAGATAAAAGCTATCAAATTCTCAATTCTGGAGACTTGGATTTCAAGATCTTCTACTTGCTCCTGTAGACCTGTACCAAGCGAGTCAAACTGTAGTAAATAGATGGAAAATCAAACTGCTCGCAATGTATTCAAATCAATTAGCTGGGCCTCAGTTCGGCCACGTCACCAAGTTATAAGATAGAGAGCGCTATGCTTTTCATCAGAAGCAACAGGATGGCATGAGTTCATATAGATTGTGTTCATCCTAGCAAGTTGTGAAGCTAAGGTCTACAGAGAAGTAAATTGTACGTGCAATACAGACAAGTGAAAAAAAGCACGAGCAATACACAATGTTTAGTAGACCAGTACAACTGAAGTTAACTTCTAACTGACCTTTTCTCCAAACTTCTAAAAACCCCTTAGGAACATAGCCACCCAACCTGAGAAATCAGTTCTATCCTAGCAGTATCGATTGCACAAATTAGACTAATATGCTTCTGTCAAAGCCGTTACAGTTTTGAAGATTCAGACTAAAGGACACATTCTAAAAGTTCAGATTCCAGACTGAAATTAAACACCCAGTCACCCACAGAGCACAGTATTACATCTAATAGACAGGTCATGCGCAACTAGACTAGAAACCTACAGAAATGGGATGTGCTGGTAACACAAATCAGAATGCATCACTCTATGTTTCAAAATAATGATGTCAAAGTTACCATTCTAGGAAATTACACTACAACCATCAAATCAGTATGAGATATGCTGCCATTAGAAGTACTCAAACAAGATAACTCATGGTTTCAAATTTACATCTATAGATCATAAAATGAGGAGTAAGCAATCCAGAAAAAAAAAAGCGCTCTTGAGTTTGAGATTGCTACCTTGTTGTAGGAGATATCAGCATTGAGCACTTCTTGGCGAGCAGCCTGCAGCTAGATGTTTCCTACTCTGTTGATAAAAAACAAGCAACAAATTAATAGTTGTATGTCAATTTCAAGAGGAGGAACTTGCTTAAGTTGATTAGTACAAAATTCAACTATAACATACAAGCAAGCTGCTTCTGTAATTCTCTCGTTGTTTCCTTCCTGGCCTAACAACACCTTGTTCTATGGAAAAATGCCCATGCTTTCTCAGGCCACCAGCAGACATGTCATGCAGCACCACCATGTCATCATACTCTTCTTCTAGACATTCAACCCTCCTAGCACTTGCAATAAATCCTACAAAGACAATAAATATTTGGAGAAAAATTCAACATAGCTTAAACAAAAGGAACTGAACCATGCTAACCAGGAATTAGCACTCCCCAGCTTATGTTTCGGATCCTAGCTTAATTGCCCAAATATTTACCTTACTGTCAGAGGACCAAAGAACTGAACCAAACATTTTCCATGCACACAACCACTTCAACCATTTTTAACTTTTACTGAATGCAAAGACACAACCACTTCACAGGTGAAAAAACCTACAGCTGATAGTTCTCAGACGCCGCCAGTACATCATCAGAGAAAAGGATTACTGTGGCTATGCAACTGGCCAAGGCAGGAACATCAAGATGAGCGCACATATTACCTGGTGGTTGCTCGTCGCGGCATGGTGGGGGCGTCGGCAGATGCAACCACTTCTGCGGTGCTCGGGGAGCAGGTCAACTGCTGGGTCAGGATCTCACCGTCGCCACGCCGAGATTCCGTGGACCCGCGCATGCTGCTGGGATCTAGCGGCAGCAGCTGACCTCATGGGTGACGAGGTTGGGAGCGCCGGCATGGAATGGAGGCGGACATCCATGGGAGCGGCGTAGAGGAGGCCACCTTCTCCAGGCTGGGCGACGCTGCGGCAAGGTGTAGGGGCGGCGGCACTGCAGCAAGAGAAGCAGGGCCGGGGGCACTGTGGAATCGCCTGGGGCATGACTGCAGCCTGGCGAGCACGAGCGCCTTGCTGCTGCACTTCACCGCCGGGTGGGGACGGGATCCGTCGTCGGCACGGGAGGTGGAGCTGTTGCCGACGCCAGATGGGGTGGGGAGAGCCGTCGTAGGCGCTGGATTGGGAGGGATCGGAGCCGCCGCTGGGTTAGGGGCGTAAGGGGCGACGACAGTCTAGGGTTTGGGTGGGCGTTCATCCATGGGAGGGTGCGGCTACGGGAACGTGGGCCATGGCCGTGGGCCGTGGGCCGTGGGCTTCACGTAGCAAATCTCAGGTGCAAGCCTGCTACACACTACCGACTGATTGTTGGACGAAATATTAATATTCGCCGACAGACCCTCCAATGGCATATGAAAATTCTTTTGCCCACAGACCAATGGTTGGAGGAAGTAGAATCGCCGACTGATGCTTCGTTGTAACTCTTTACCCACTGACTGTTACTCGGTGATTATCTATTTTTACCAACTAACATCTGACAGTATTTCAGTGTTGTGGTGTAGTGTATGTGCCATGGAGCATTTGGTACCGGTTGGCGGCATCAACCGGCGCCAATGAGAGCTCCATTGGTACAGGTTGGTCTCACCAACCCGTACCAATGAGGCTCTGCGTATATAGCCCTTTCTTCCTCCCTAGTCCGAGTCATGGCTCATTTCTTCATCCTCCATTGAGCTCGAGGTTAGCGACTTCATCCTCTCTCTTTTGACGGTTAGCATGGTCTATTTCGTGCTCTATGTTTTAAGTAATTCAGTGTTTTGAGGAATGGATAGAAATAGGAGATTTTAGAATTATACATCAATTTTATATTGATTTTGAGGTAGAGGTGAACCATATAGATAGTTGTTGCACGTGTAGAGATGATGCTCAAATTTTTAGGCATTGTTTAGATTTTTTTGATTATTTGTAGAAACTTTAAATGATGTTCATATTTAGGGTTATTATGAATTTTAGATTTTCAGAGTCTAAAAATGTTATTCATATTTATGCTTATTATGCATTTTAGATTTTTAGAGACTATAAATGATATTCATATTTACGCTTATCATGAATTTTAGATTTTTAGAGACTAAAAATGGTATATTTGTATTTGATAGTTTTGAAATTTTGTGGATGCTTCAAATGATGTTCATATTGGGACTGAGTTTTTCTTTGTATTTTTTGTGAATAGATGAATCGACAATGGATGTACAACGCGGATAGACGCTCATCTGACTTCATTAATGGCGTTCATCAATTCCTCGACGTGGCAGAAGCTAACTCGACCTCAGGTTTTATATGTTGTCCATGCAAGGTCTGTGAGAACAACAAGAATTATCACATCTCAAAGGAAGTAGTTCACACACACTTGCTAAGGAGTGGTTTTATGCCTGGCTATATCTGTTGGACCAAATATGCCGAAGAGGGGATTATATTAGAAGACGGTGATGAAGATGGTGATGACAACATCCTGGACTTTGTACAATATGGTGCCTTTGCAAATGATATTGCAATGGGCGAGGGTGAAGCAATTGCAGAAGATGAGGATGATGATGCCTTAGGTGGCATGATTCGTGATGAAGAGAAAGACTGCAAAAGAGCGGGATAAGATCAAACGTTTGTTGGAGGAATCATTCGTGCAGTTTAGGCGGTTGGAGTTAGGTGAAAACAACTCTCATCAAGCAAGGATCAATGCCGCGAAGAAACGGTACTTCCACTCACTTGGACCAACTGACTACAAGAAGAAAATTCTAATATGGGACAAGATGGAAGAAGATTTGCTTGCCAAAGAAATCACGCCGACGACAATCAATTGGCCAGAGCAATCAAGGCATTGGTATTATGCTCATGGGGGCACTCTAGATCTCAATGATGGGTCACTTATATATAACGATGACATAAAAAAGGCGGCCGCTGGTATCCTTGTAGCATTTAAAGAGAAAGCCGATGGGAGATTCGTTCCCGACAGAGAAAACGATGAGCTAACTAGGGCTCTAGGGAATCCCGAACATCCGAACGAGCTAGAGGTGTCGGTGTGGTCCCATGGAAGCTTGCATTTTCAGCGGACAATGACACCTATAAAAGTCGTAAGCACAACAAGGCAGCACAAGAGAGAAGAGTTGAGAACTTGGAAAGAGAGGTTTAGCAGACAAAGGTCATCATCACAGATGAAGTGTCTAGACAAATATAGACATTGCTGAGCCAAGGGCAGCTGGTGCCGGGAGAAATACTTCTACCCACCGAAGTTGGTTGTTCCGCTGGTGTTAGGCCGCCCTATCAACGTCGAAGCAGTGTTGCTTCCATGGAGCTCCCACCTGCCGAAGCCGGGGACAACAGTGCAAGCTATCCAGTGGACGAAATTACTATACGTACGCCATATGAGCTACATACACCATGCAAGAACTTATCCACTAAGGTGGCTTACGGTATGGCTTATCCGGTGGAGCAAGGGCAGACCATTTATGTGGCCCAAATTCCAAGTGGCTACTGCAAGGTAGGGGTGGAGCAAATTTGTGATGGATATGATAACTTGGACCTCGACATCGAAGGTGGTGATGGAGAAAGGACGTTAGCGGATGCTGCCTATGGTAGTATCATTCTATGGAAGAAGAATTACGGTAAATTTGCCAGTCAAGGGCCATCATATATCCACCAAGGGATCCCCCGCAGCCACCGTCACCTTCAAGAAGGGACGAGGATGAGCCAGAGCTGCCACCTCCAATTAGGGATGATGCCGGCTCACACATGTCTCCTCCTCCACCAGCATGGCATGCCCCAAAGCACCAAGCTGCGCCCCCACGACGGACTACCCGCCAGAAAAAGCTACATCAAATGGTCAAAAAAGAGCCTACCAAAGAAGAATAGATGGTCGCCGTATTGAAGAAGTTACCTTACGACCAAACTGACGAGGAAACTTCTATGGTAGTCAAAGCCCAGGTCAAAGAACATTTCAAAATAGATGAGCCAGAGAAGCCAGTAAAAATAGATCCGAAAGCGAAGAACTTTTTCAGATCATGAGCACCGCGAATCAGAAAGTCTTATCAGCAACAAGTAAGTGAAGGCTCTGGTAACAAGATGGCCGCTGGTCAGCAGAAAGAAGCCAGCAGTGTAGCCTCGGGCAAGAAGGCAGCCACTCCTAATACAAAATAAGTTGGTCAGAGCTCAGCTAGGAGGACAGACACGGCTGCGCATACACAAGTGCAACAAAATGTTGACGATGAAGCACTTGCTCAAATGGTTGCAGAAATGGGCCTCTCACCGTCACAACTTTTAGAGGGCGAACTTCCTAAGGCAATAGTGACACATTGGGAATTTCGGTGCGGCGAACCAATGGTGCCCCCATTTTATGTGAAGCTACTTACCACTCAAGTGTACCGATTCCATATATGGTACATGAAGGTGTCCAAGTAGGGTAGAGAGATTCTCAATGTTTTGATATAAAATCATGATTACTTCCGTGGGCCGAATCTCATAATTTTGGATTTCAAGGATGTGTATATATTGTACCATCAAGATGCCATAGACCTCTCTTTGATGAGCTGTTGGGTTGTGTAAGTTTGTTTCACTGATCTATTCTTGCAATACTTGCCGGCTTAATTATAATTTGCAACAATAATAATCTATTTTTATCATGTTGGATGGAGATCTATACATGCAGTGAAAAATCGTACAATGATGTCGGCTTCATGGATCCAAGATGGTAAATGTCGTACTTGTATCCGGTAAGCCACTACAGACGGTGAACAGCATATACTTGTACCTGGAGAGACAAAGAAGCAAGAATTACATTCTTTTGCCTTACAATTTTAAGTGAGTACTTCTCTATATATATGTATAACTTTAAGAATTTATTCTCAATAATTGTGCATGTATTTGTATATATCTACAGGTTTTACTGGATACTCCTTATGATTGTCATAAACACCGATCACATTTTTATCTTGGACTCAATGCAAAAACCACAGGAGGATTATCAACCAGTTTTAGACCTGATAGACATAGCATAGACGCGTTTCCGTGCAAATGTTCGAGAAAATTTCAAAGAAAAATTGGATGTGAACACGGACTTTCCGGTATGTGGTTGGAGTACTCGCATATCTCATCATATCACACTAACTGCCACCACTAACTTTCTTCTTCTTCACTTTCAGTGTGCTAGACAAGAACAAGGGACGAATCTATATGGATACTATGTCTGCCAGTGGATCCACTGCTTTATTGGTCCAAAACAACCGACTACTGAAGAACTCATGGTACAAAATCAAACCATTCATACTTACATATGATTTGTTATTAAATGTGTATAATCTAGTGTTGTATCATGGATAATTAGATTAAAATATTCTCATTTGTGATTAATTCAGAGGATGTTTTACCATGAAGAGCTCCCGATGAGAGAAAAAGCAAAAGCTATTGCGGACCAACTATTTGGATTCATTATGGACGAAGTTATAAATCCAAATGGAGAGTACCACCATGACGGATGTGATATTTCTCAATATCACTCCCTTTCCGCCCCTTCTTCCAGTTCTGCTCGTTATTGTAAACAACTTGTGAATTAAGTAACTTCTGTAATATATATATATATATATAGCTATGATAATTGAAATTGCGTGAAAGATTGTGTAAGACATATGATGCGTACGTACACATGTAGACGAATCGTATCTAATAAACAAAAAACATCACACATTTAAAAAAAAGAACAAAATACCCTTTGGTACCGGGTGGTAAAACCAACCGGTACCATTTAGCCTTCCTCGTAGCATACGTGGGAGGGGCTTTGGTATCGGTTGGTGTTACAACCGGTACCAATGGCACTCATTGGTACCGGTTCTGCACCCGGTACCAAAGACCGAGGCCTTTAGTCTCGGTTGCGCAGTACTGGTTGTAGAACCAGTACCTATGGGGGTTACCAACTGGTACCGATGGCGAGTTTTCCAGTAGTGGGCAGTCTAGTCTACTGATTGATGGTTATTTGTGTGTCTGAGCTTTTGTTAAATCTTTTGTAAGGTTGTGTGCATTATTTTGCAGAGTCTAGAAGGATTTTCAAGGTATCAACTCGATGTAATGGTCTTGAAAGCAATAAAACTTCTTGTATCAAAACAAAACATAGTGTGAATTGCCTGCCAAGACCTAAACTAATGTGCTCACTGGATTAAGTCTTATTAGTTGTTCCAACCATCCAATTAATTGGTGGCCAGCTAGCGAAGGTGCGTTTGGATCCTAAGCAAGGATGATTCTAGCCTTGCCGGGCAAGAGTTGGTGTTTGGTAGAAAAGAAAATAGCTCGCTTCCGACGGCAAGCTAGGCAATAACCGCAGCAAAAAGCTTGCTTCTGACGGAGAGCCAAATCGGCTCGCTCGCGAGAGCAAAGCTTGCGGCGTGAGAGAAAAATGACTGGCAACTGCCACACGATCTAGGGTCCTCAGTGAAACTGCATGTAAATCCAAAGAGTGAGCCTAGTCTCCGTGAGCTATTGCCTGGACGGGCTAGCTGGGCATAGCTGAGCTAGGCAAGGTTAGCTAAGAATCCAAACGTACCCTAAATGAAGGAGGAGACGTACTGGTCCTAAGACTCGAGTGTGGCAGTGGTACGGGTTCCAGCTTCGTGACTTCGCAAAACGGAAAATGATGATGGCTCCAGTTCCACTCGCCACGGTCCTTGTGCTGGCAACATCGTTATGTGCTTGTCATCTGATACACAGCAACCCAGACTGATTAGACTACTAATTTTCCTGAAGCCACCCAGTCTCAAGTAAACCACCTCATGATGTGTGTACACAAGGGCGCTGGGCAACAAGAGAAACATTAATGTATCTAGGAATCGCATCAACCGAAGGAAGTAGTTTTGATTTACGTTTGTGGACGGATACTCTGAAGGCTGTAAAACAAATGGAGTCCAGAAGTGCCTGCCGTACTGTGCTAGTTGTCCAGCAGTGGGGGACGGCTTATATATGCAAAATGTTGCATGGAACACGGAAGCAATTTTCAGTGTATAGGTGGAGCTACCCTATCGCCTATATATACATGGGGTCTCTCACTTTAAAATTGTCAAAAGCCCTAGATTTTTCTGTGAACTGCCAAAAATCTTGAAACATCAAATTGTAAAACCAATGAATTTGTTGCGTGCAATTGAACAATTGATTAAATTTTTTACACTAGCCGTCTCACGAAATTAAGCCACATAACATGAGAACTGCATAGAACATGATGTTTTCTTTGTTCAATTACTTTGCATAGTATTGCACTAGTTACGGATAGTGCCTTCATAAACCAGGTCGGAGTGCAGAATAGCAAAGTCCGAAATTTGAAGAGCCAATTATTATTTGAGCACAAAATAGCTGGCAAGAAGATACAGTTTTCACTCATCCAGACTGCAGCGATGCCAATGTTTGGAAGCAAACAAAATATAGCCGAAGCACCAATGTTTACACACAAACAGAATGTTAAGGACCAACTCTGTAGTCAGCTTGTACTCTGCGAAAAACAACTCGCCATCTTATTAATCACTTCCTCCTTGTACTGTGCCGCTATGCTCGACGCAACTTCCATTGTCCACTAGGGCCCTGTCCATCTGGAGGACCACATGCCTAGTTTACAGCTCCAGCATGGAACAAGAATGTTTAAAATCCAGTGACCAAAATGGTTAAGGAAGCAGGTGTGCTTGCTCCTGGTATTCTCTGGACTATGGATCCGTCATCTTGGGTGGTGAATCAGGAGCTTTGGAGAAAGAGGAGAGGTGAGGATAGACAGGGGAAAGTGAGAAAGGACGCGACTAGAACAAACAAAATACCCACACAGATTGTAATGCACAAAGCATGGCAGGTCCGGAGTTAATTCCTATATAGGCTTAGACTAACCCAACCAATCAATCATATACCTTGAATTTGGGAACATAACTCAATTCACTTGGAACTCCGCATGCATAATCATGGACAAGTTGTATTTTAGGTATTCAAGAATGCGTTGTAACTAGAAAGATGTGAGCCGACACATTTATTCTTATAGCACCGTACCATTAATTGTGTTTTCACCTCCTAACAGATCCTTTGTATTAGGACAATCGTCTGCTCCAGCTCCCTGAAATACGTACTCGAAGCACCGTAGTTGGAAGGAACATTGCTTTCAGAACATCATCCAGTGCTCATCATCTTAGGCCATCGATGGAGGCCAGTGGACAGATAGCAATTTACTGCTTCCATATTTTTCATGTACTTCCGGATGCCGCTCATTACGAAAATTTCTGTACCACTCATGTATAATGATGATTCATTCTATACTGCAAATTGTGTTGGAATATATAATAATGCTAACAGTCATGTTAATCTTATCCATAAGGTTGTTCTGTGTGAAGGAAAGACTGACAATTACGAACTCTCATCCAAGGTTGTATATATAACAAAATATGGCGCATATGGGTTATAACTATGAGTCGGTACAGTGGAATCAATAAAGTTAACTTACTGAAATGATTCATTCAATATTATCTGAAATATGTTTGCTCTATAAATATACCATGGAGTCAATCCCCTAGTTCACAACAGCACCCTGCAGCTCCGCCGATGTCTGCTGATGTGAATTCTGCTACATAATAATAATTAGTCAAAGAAAAATTTAGTTGTTCTCTCCACAATGTTTAGTTGACAACGAGACAAAGCTCATATTTTCAGTTAGATACAAGAGAAATATGTAGCTATAACAATCACAAGCTCTGATCAAGGTCCCAATTAACACGAAATTTCCACTGTAGAGTGAAGTTAGTAAAATGAGCATTCATAATAATCCATGGACTGTCAGTTGTAATTCGTAAGTTTGTAATTTCGAAAACTGAAATTTACAACGTAGGTGTAGTAATGTCGTCATGTAACTTGTGATTTGCTCACTTATTTACGTGGTTCATCGGGAGTTGTAGCCTTTGCCGGCTGCCTGAACTAAGCTTCTCCATTTGCATTCTCTCACACAGCCATGGTTAGACGGTTAGGGGTGTCCACAGCGTGTCCAGTAGGAACAAACCACCATCGTTGTTTCTATCCATATCATGGAGCAATGCTTATTAAAGAATAATGTTCAAATGTCTTAACCTCTTGTTGCTGATTCTACTGCTTAATTAGTATCGTGTGCCACATGATGTAATTCAATTGATACAGGGCTGGCGACAAAGTCTATTGCCATGGGTAGAATATAATGTTTCACACCAAGTGATTGGTATGTTTTTTTCTCAAGCGAATGCCTGGCATGCACGTTTCGGGTTGCTTCAGTGACAGAATTTTCCCATTAATTTCAGTGTGTTAAAGCTATGTGTGAAGGTCATCCTAGACGCCTTTAGTTTTCTTGTAAGTTTGGACAAAATTAAGACACATGGAGTTCTATACTGTACCACTGGCTTCATTTGTTAATCGAATGTGGTGCAAAATGTCTGATTTCTAACATGTTCAATTCTCTAGCATTGAGCGTGCTCCAGAATTAGGTATTCCGACTTTTCAACATAAAGTTCGGAACTGCCTTAAAAAAGTAGTTTTTATGAGGAAAATGTGTGCCAAAGAAAATTTCACTGATCATATTTGGCAACGTTACTTTCCACTGTGCAATCTCCTAAATTAGCTATTTGGTAACTTGAGGACGATTTGAGGAGGGGCTAGCAATCTGTTTTTTCTAATTATTCTTCAGCAGAATAATTGTGCATAAACAATGGAAACTAAGCATATTGTTGCTGGAACAAGATAAATATTATGGAGGCGATGCTTTATAACCTCTTGTCAACGCACAAATGACAATATAATGTCTGCATACGCTGCTTGACGCATTTCTCATATATGGTGACACATTGGTCATAAGTACTGAATGCTACCATATTAATTGGTGTCCAAGAAGTGTTCAAACCATGTGGATGCAAATATGATAATGCACCACCACATGTTACAGCAGTTCATTAAGCAGGTCCACACTGAACCAACCTCCAAATTCCCCCAAAATGAACTGCATGTCTACATCTAGGCCAAGTTCCAAGTCTATTGGCATGCAGCGTACTCGAGGTCCAGCATGATAATTTCCTTACTCATAAACATGCCTTCCCGAATCCACCTAATCCCAAGAACAGTTTGAATATCTCAAAACAACGTGCCCTCCAGTTTCGACATGCAAAATTAATGCATTCCAGGCAATTATATATCCAGTGTCCACCCTAGCATGTTGCAAGTTTTATCACATGAAAGTTGGTGCAATACAGAACATATGGTTTGTGATACAATGCTTGGTTGCACAACATATATACAAGCGAGTGAATGTGTTTTGTCAGTACTAAACTGTATTTGTCATTCATGCTTCATGTCGTGGGCCAGCAGAACAATTCATCTTATTGAGTTGCATGAACCAACAAATTCAACCCAAAAGCTTAAGCTAATACGGAAAGGTGGGCAATTCACTTACACTTTAACACTCACGTGTTAGCTCATTTAGGCCTCAAACGTGGAAATTAGGAGTCGGTAGCAATTATTTTATTTAATCACGCCCACCAAGATTTGAACTTGAGACCTCTAGTTCGGATACTATATTGAGTTACATGCACCAACCAATTCAACCCAAAAGCTTAACCTGATACGGAAAGGTGGGCAACACTTATACTTCAAGACATCTTATCCATGGAATTCGATTTGGCCAATAGTTTGGTTGTGTTAATTCAGTACTGCATAGACATATGTCACAAGTCAGAAGTCAATAGTTTGGCCAACAGAGGTATCCCTCACATTCGTACTTCACGAGTCACAAGTCACTCGTTTTTCATACAAAATAGTCACGTGTATGCTATCCAGCCTTTGAATTTATTCGATACTATTGTTTTGAGTAACGTGATTGTTGGAAGGTATCAATTAACTGTCGGAAATTAGACGTTGTCAAGTAAATAATTTTTACTGGCTCTGATAGGATAAATTACTCATTATCCAATCCAATATGGACAATCCACTTGCTTCTGTCTAACGGTGAACTCCAATTTGAGTTTGAATATATTTTTACCACTAGAACAAAACCACTGAACAAATTTGAGCTATATACATCGAAATTTCCAATTGCTATAACTTAAGCGTCCAATATCCGTTTATATAATCCATATGTCGATTAGTTTAATGCATCGAATTGGGTATCCTATATATTCTCCAAAGTGTAAGTTGTTTGACTAATACAGGAACATGTCAAATAAAGTGCAGTATTATCAGAAGAAGGTTGGTCCAGCAGGAAAATCAGTACAAGATATATCTGTATGATCACCAACATCACTACTGATTCCTCCCACTCCCATTACAATGCGGCAGTGATATTGTACAGAAAGCTACTCATTTCGAATGCAGAAATGTGAATATGTATACTGAGCACTCAAGTATGAATCTATTATATAGTTGGAGACGTGAACTATCAAGAATACTTAGGGAAAGGATGGTAGGTATGAATATTTTTTGCATGCATTCCTCCAAAATATTTTTAATTATTATACATAAGACAATGCATGCGTTTATGCATGCTACAATATGTAGGGCAAGATTAGTTGTCCTTTCTGCGGTGTGCGTTATTTCAAATTTTTGACAGCTGTCATTTGAATGAAAAATCAATTATTTAATAGATAGAACTTATTTAAAAATATATATTATCTCAGTACAAATTAAATATTGGATAGGATCTGGAAATATAACATGCAACACACAAATCTGACTCGATCTGATAGCTAGATGCGCCAATAATATACAACGTTTTTAGTTGACCTTACCTTGTGAATATAACAAGTTCTCCTGCCTATTTAGCTTAAAATTTAAATTAAAATACTGTCACACCCGGTTTTAGAAATAAAACCGAATGACTACCATATGTATGTCAGGATCAAGTTTACACACATATGAGACTTCATCAGTGATATAAAAGAGACGTAAATATATAGAATTTAATACCATTATTACACTCACGCGAAGCGAACAACTAGCAGCGGAACTTCAACACTTCTCCACATGCAGCCGACTGGGGAAACACGTACGCCTTGAAATCTCCAAAATACTCCACCAAAACTCTTATCTAAGCCTGAGCCGTAGATAAAGCAAGAGTGAGTACACTTATGGTTGGTACTCAGCAAGTGTAGAACAAAGCATATGACATGCGAAGGCTTAACAAGGAATAGCTGGCTAATTAAACTGCTTTAAGCACTTTAATTGATCATATTTTATTTAGTAGCCTAATTACTAAGGTATAGGATATACCAACCCAATTCATGTATAGAAATAAATGCTCATAAAGTAACCACAATTTAATTCAACTTCAAGTTTAATTATCATGAGAGGGTCCAAGCCGCTCGTAACCATGGGCACGGCTGATATATCTGTTTTACACTCTCCAGAGGTTGTACACTTTCCCCATAAACAATGTTTCTCATATAGCCTGAGATCACGAGCCTCTTCAACACTTCCTTAGGTGACGGGCCAGAGAACCATTACTAAGCCTTTATAACCTTCCCTAATCGCCGAGTTTCTTAACACAGCATACTCCCAAGAGGTCTGGCTATACAACGACTCGGTCCCCCCTCTTGCCCTTTCGGTAAGGCCACCACAAATTAAGGTTTTTAAATAATTAGCTTAGACTAGAGCCCATTAGCTATGTGGTTGTACTGTTTTCTTGGGTGGTCACTCCATGTTCCAATTAAAAGTAATGATCTTGTTTATCGTCCAATGAGCATATCACAAATTCATAAAGTTCAGCATTAATGTTCTCCATAACCCAAGGTAAAACAAATAAGCAATGCTACCCAACAGTAGTTAAATAACCAGGTTATGCAAGGAAAAAGGTAAACAAAACTAATCGAATCCTTAACATGGGTCCCATCAATCTAAAAGTATGCAAGCATAGCGTAACTATAAAGTGTGAGCACGTCATATGGTTATTAGGACTGAAAATATGATAAAAATACACTTGCCTTAATTCTAGGTAATAAATGCTACTGCTCAGGATCTTCTCAACTGAAACCTCGAACCACACGAACGAGTCTTTGAATACCACAAAAGTTGCTCCTTCTACTCGTACCACAGGGGCACATACAAGAACAATACAACAAATAAGAAAAATACACCAAACATGGACAACAGTACAAAAGAACGATAGAAAGCGATCACGTGAGCGAAAGAATCACTCGATTTGGAGCTAAAACGATCGAGATAGGGAAAAAAAGGGTGTTCTAGGGACTTATCTACGAAGAATTAAACTTCCAGAAGTTGGCTAAGAAGAAACTGAGGGTATAAACATAATTATGTGTAGAAACTTGGGGTCTAACTTAGAAAAGAGCAAGGCAAGACAGAGGGTTCTATTTATTGAAAGGACAGGGTTTAATATGTAAGAAATCAGGACCCACTTGTAAATACTTTCAAGCGCTGAAGGACCGTGGGTTGATTCCTAAGGAACAGAGGGGCTCTTTATTAACTTTCCAAGGCTGACCGGTATGCTCCCTGATTGCCTTCGATTCGGACCTTTGATCTCCGATCGGACGGCTCGGGTGGCTCCGGCACTTGGACGACTGACGGCTGCGGCGGAACAGAGGAGACAACAGCGACCGGCGGCGGCACGACGACGGTGTCGCTGGAGCTGAGCCAAAACGAGCTAGGAAGCTCCCTTTTCCATGCGGCCTGGACTGAGACGACGAGTAGATCATGGCGAATTCACCGAGGGTGCTATCGTCGACGCTCGGAGGATGGAGACGATGGGAGACGACAAACGGCGACGAGGAGCGGACCAGATGGGGCTGCAGAAATCCGGCGAGCGATTAGTCGATGAGGAGGTGCACTTCAGATAAAATGGAGCACGGTGAGGTTCCTTGTCACCTTGCGAAGCTCTTGGTAGTCTCCTTGTCGACGAAGCGGCAGTGGTCGGTCGAAACTGCGACGGCGGCGGTGCTCGAGGCTTCGGGCACGGCGGCGGCTGTGAGAACAACGGCGCCAGGGAGGCTAGGGTTTTGGGCGCGTGCGAGAGGCTGCGACGCGGCTATTTAAGGGGCGACGGGGCCGGCCTCGGCGTGTGGGCCACGCCAGGCCGCGGCGTGCGCGCGCCGAATCGGGCTCAGCTCGGCTCGGAGTCCAGGTAGGGGACGAATCCGACCAGCGGACCCCACTGGTAAGCGGCAGAAAAGAGAGGAAAGGCGGAGGCGTAACCGGCGATGGCGCTTTCGACGTCACCTGCTGCAGCAGCGGGAAAACTGGCCATGCGAGGGAGAAACGGGCCAGGGCTGAGGGTGAACGGAGAGAAGTTGAGGGAGGAAAGACGAAATCAAGAAAAGTTCGGGTACGTGAAACAGACTTAAACTAAAAACAACTAATCAACTCAACCAAATGCAATCGAAATTCGAATTTAGATTGAATTTAAATTCTATTTGACTTGCAAACAGTACAAAACACAATGAACTGGCATGTATGCAGCAAAAACTTATTATGACTAAATAAATAAATGTTTAAATTGCATAAAATCCTAATAAATTCCAATTAATTCTTAGAAATTTATTAAAGCCTTAATAAATCCTATAAAATTCAGGAATTGTTTCTAATGTTTCTTGTGATGAAAATTAGGGTGTTACAAATACACTGTACATGCATCAAGTCACAACGTGATCAAAATAAATTCTTCTTCTTTTGCATTGGCACTACTGGAAACTTGTCATCGGTACCAGGTCGTAAAGCACATAGATACCGGTTCCAAAACCGGTACCAAAGCTTTCTGAGTTAAAAAAAATCCTAGAGAGGCTCCCCCACACACGATTTTTCACGCAAAAATACACACGTGCAGCACGTAGGGTTCGAACCCACGACCTATGGCTTCACACGTTCCTTTCTTACCATCTCACCTACACACCACAGTTGACCAAGTCCCAGATGCTTTCCTTTTGAATAACCTGTAGAGGACCCCTTTGGTAACGGGTGGTGTTACGACCCGGTACCAAAGGGTCCTCGGGGCCTACCAAAATTAGACTCGGTACCAATGACTAGCATTGGGACCGGGTCCAAAAATCTGGTACCAATAAGTGGGACCGATGGAGTGTTTTCTAGTAGTGTAGTTGCGGTAGTCATGGTATATGGAACTAGGAAGTTTGTTGGTGTGTTATTTGATGTCAAATGTCTTTATTATTTAGCATATGGAGAGGATATATACACGTTGATTTCCCATTGTTCTGCTCGCATGTCTAATCACTGAGATGTGTGGATCATAGTGTTGAAACATTAGGCAACTGTAGTCTAAAATTGTGAATGTAAAACATATGATTAAAACACAACCTAGTATGCATGCTCTAATATACAAGGCAGATGTAATCCTGGAAAACCTGTAGGTTTCGACCAGATGATACAGGAGGTAATATTAGATTTCTTCCATGCAGCTAGCTTGAGACTACCAGATAGGGATGATGATCTAACATGGGAAAAAGTCCCTTCGACGATAAGCAGGACCAAAGCTGATCGATCAGGGCAGACCATACACAGATGCATGAGTGTCCCAGACTCGGTGGTTAGCCCTTGTTGACCACATCCATCCATTAATCAGGGTATGCCACGGATGCTTTCTCCACAGATGCAGGTACACAAGTGCCCTAGACTAGATGGTTAGCTCTTGCTGACCGCATCCAGACACAGACATCAGATCACAGGATCCAATGGTGAAGTCGTGAGAACGCAGAGGTCCGAGATGACAATGCAACTGCCTCTGACTATCATCTGCAAGTATGGAGCAATAAGTCAGACTATCTTCTGAACAAGCATTCCTGAATCCGCTCAATCCCATGTCACGATTGTGCATACAATGTTGAGTTATGTTCCAAATTCAGTTGCATATGAAAAGGCCGACTTCTGACGGAGCGAAGCGGAGGCCCGTCGCCGGAGGCTTGGGCTGATCATCTTCTTGTAAGCCGCCGTTCGACGTTGTAACCCGACTCTTGATAGTGAAGTGTTGCTGGCTGGCGCCCGTGGTTTTTCCCTTCCACCTTGGGAGGGTTTTCCACGTTAAATCTCGTGTCCCCTGCGGTTTGATTCTTTCTTGTTCATCGTTTATTCGTCATTGGTTTGTAACAAGTGGTGTCAAAGCTTGGTTTCAAGTTTAGGGTTCTGCGATGGCGTTGATGAAGTATGATCTACCGCTGTTGGATTACAACACGAGGTTCTCGCTGTGGCAAGTCAAGATGCGGGCTATTCTGGCGCAAACTCAGGATCTTGATGAGGCGCTAGAAAGCTTCGGGAAGAAGAAGAAGGACGGTTGGTCCGATGAAGAAAAGCGGAAGGACCGTAAGGCTCTGTCCCTAATTCAGCTTCATCTATCTAATGATATTTTGCAAGAGGTGCTGTAGGAAACAAGTGCTGCAGAACTCTGGCTCAAACTGGAATCGATCTGTATGTCCAAGGATCTAACCAGTAAGATGCATATGAAGATGAAGTTGTTCACGCTTAATATGCAGGAGGGTGGTTCGGTGTTGAGCCACATATCTGTGTTCAAGGAGATCATTGCCGACCTAGTGTCGATGGAGGTGAAGTATGAAGATGAGGACTTAGGTCTTTTGCTGTTATGTTCACTGCCCAATTCGTATGCTAATTTCCGTGACACCATACTTTTGAGCCTTGATGAACTAACCCTAGTGGAAGTTTATGAGGCACTCCAGTCCAGGGAGAAGATGAAAGGCATGGTGCAGTCTGATGGGTCGTCCTCCAAGGGCGATATACTGCATGTGAGAGGCAGAAGTGAGCACAGATCCTCCAACGAGAGCAACGATCGTGACAAGAGCCACGACGGTAGAGGTCGCTCAAAGTCCAAACCGCCCACTAAGAAGTTCTGTAAGTACTGTAAGAAGAAAACTCATTTTATTGAGGATTGTTGGAAGCTTCAGAATAAGGAGAAGAGGAAGAATAATTTTGATGGTAAGGCATCTGTTGCTTCTGCTGCTGCTGGGAACTCTGATTCAGGAGACTGTCTGGTTGTTCTTGCTGGTTGTGTTTCTGGTCATGATGAATGGATACTTGATTCCGCATGTTCGTTTCATATCTGCACTAACAGAGATTGGTTTAGTTCTTATAAACCTGTGCAGAAGGGAGATGTTGTGCGTATGGGAGATGATAACCCGTGTGACATTGAGGGCATCGGCTCTGTTCAGATCAAGGCACATGATGGCATGACACGCGCGCTGCAGAATGTGAGATACATACCAGGGATGACCAGAAATCTCATCTCGCTCAGCACGCTTGATTCAGAGGGTTTCAAATACTCCGGTTCAGGTGGAGTTTTAAAGGTATCAAAAGGTTCTCTTACCTGTTTAATTGGTGATATGAATTCTGCAAAGTTATATGTCCTTAGAGGAAGTACTTTACATGGTTCTGTTTCCGCTGCTGCTGTTTCTAATGCTGAACCTAGTAAGACTAACCTTTGGCATATGCGTCTTGGACATATGAGTGAACTTGGTATGGCAGAATTGATGAAGAGAAACCTCCTGGATGGCTGTATTTTGAGTAGCAACAAGTTATGTGAGCATTGTATTTTCGGTAAGCATAAAAGAGTAAAATTCAATACCGTTGTTCATACCACCAAAGGTACTCTTGATTATGTGCATGCTGACTTATGGGGTCCCTCTCGTAAGTCTTCTTATGGTGGTGCTCGTTACATGCTTACTATTATTGATGACTACTCTAGAAAAGTTTGGCCTTACTTTCTGAAAGATAAAGATGATACCTTTGCTGCATTTAAAGATTGGAAAGTTATGATAGAAAGGCAAACTGAGAAGAAGGTAAAAGTGCTTCGTACTGATAATGGTGGAGAGTTCTGTTCGCATGCTTTTGATGATTATTGCAGGAAGGAAGGCATTGTCAGGCATCACACCATACCGTATACTCCGCAGCAAAACGGTGTGGCTGAGCGCATGAACAGAACCATCATCTCGAAGGCTCGTTGCATGCTGTCCAACGCACGGATGAACAAGCGTTTTTGGGCAGAAGCTGCTAACACCGCATACTACTTGATAAACAGGTCACCTTCTATTCCACTTAATAAGAAAACTCCCATTGAGGTATGGTCTGGAACACCTGCTGATTATTCACAGTTGAGAGTTTTTGGCTGCACTGCTTATGCTCATGTTGACAATGGAAAATTAGAGCCTAGAGCTATTAAATGTCTGTTTCTTGGTTATGGTTCGGGAGTTAAAGGATATAAATTGTGGAATCCCGAAACAGGAAAGATGTTCATGAGCAGGAGTGTTGTTTTCAATGAATCTGTGATGTTTAATGACAGCTTGTCTTTAGATCATGTTCCAGATTTTTCTGAGAAAGAGTTGCAGCATATCAGCGTGCAAGTGGAGCACGTGGATGATCAGGAAGGCGTGCAGGTAGAGCCACCTGTGGATGTTCAGGAAACTGAAGTTGCTGATGATGAGGCTCATGATGATGTTCAGCACTCACCTCCTATTTTGCAGCAAGAGGAGGATTTGCCTATTGCTCAACGCAGATCAAAGAGGGGTTGTGGACCTCGACCTCGTCTTATTGAAGAATGTAATATGACTTATTATGCTTTGAGTTGTGCTGAACAGGTGGAGAGCAGTTATGAGCCAGCAACATATACTGAAGCTGTTGATTCTGGTGATCGCGAGAAGTGGATCTCAGCTATGCAGGATGAGATGCAGTCTCTCGAGAAAAATTGTACATGGGAGATTGTGCGATTGCCTAAACAGAAGAAGCCTGTCCGTTGTAAGTGGATCTTCAAGAGAAAGGAGGGTTTATCTCCTAGTGAGCCTCCACGGTTTAAGGCAAGGTTAGTTGCAAAAGGCTTCAGTCAGATTCCTGGTGTTGATTATAATGATGTGTTCTCTCCAGTTGTGAAGCATAGTTCAATTCGTACATTCTTCAGTATAGTTGCTATGCATGATCTTGAGCTTGAGCAGTTAGATGTGAAGACTGCATTTTTGCATGAAGAGCTAGAGGAGGAAATATACATGGACCAGCCAGAGGGGTTCATAGTGCCTGGTAAGGAGGATCATGTTTGCAAGTTGAAAAGGTCCTTATATGGTTTGAAGCAGTCTCCTCGTCAGTGGTATAAAAGGTTTGATTCATTTATGTTGTCACATGACTTCAAGAGGTCTGATTATGATAGCTGTGTTTACATCAAGTTTGTTAATGGGTCACCTATATACTTGCTGTTATATGTTGATGACATGTTGATTGCTGCCAAGAGCAGGGAAGAAATCACTATGTTGAAGAAATTGTTGAGTAGTGAGTTCGACATGAAGGACCTTGGTGCTGCTAAGAAAATCCTAGGTATGGAGATTACTAGGGACAGAAAATCTGGTTTATTATTTCTTAGTTAGCAAAATTATATCAAGAAGGTTCTTCAACGTTTCAACATGCTTGATGCAAAGTCTGTCAGTACTCCTATTACTCTTCATTTTAAATTATCAGCTACACAGTGTGCTAGTACAGATGAGGATATTGAATACATGTCAAAGGTTTCATATTCTAGTGCTGTTGGTTCTTTGATGTATGCTATGGTTTGCTCTCGCCCAGATTTGGCTTATGCTATGAGTTTGGTTAGTAGATACATGGCTAATCCTGGTAAAGAACACTGGAAGGCTGTTCAGTGGATTTTCAGGTATATCAGAGGTACAGCAGATGCTTGTTTGAAGTTTGGAAGAACTGATAAGGGACTTATTGGCTATGTTGATTCAGATTATGCTGCTGATTTGGACAAGCGAAGGTCGCTCACAGGTTATGTGTTTACTGTTGGCAGTTGTGCTGTGAGTTGGAAGGCTACATTGCAGCCTGTTATTGCTTTGTCTACTACTGAAGCAGAATATATGGCTATTGCTGAAGCGTGCAAGGAGTCTGTTTGGCTGAAGGGATTGTTTGCTGAATTTTGTGGTGATGATTCTTGCATTAACCTTTTCTGTGACAGTCAAAGTGCTATATATCTCACTAAAGATCAGATGTTTCATGAGAGGACCAAGCATATTGATATCAAGTACATTATGTCCGTGATGTGATAGCACAAGGTAAACTGAAGGTATGCAAGATAAGCACTCATGATAATCCTGGTGATATGATGACTAAACCAGTTCCTGTTGCTAGCTCAAACTTAGTTGGTATAGTTGCTTAGCCCAAGAGGCTATTTGGCGCCAGAAGTATTTTTCTCTGATGTGTTCAGGATGAAGGTATTGATTTATGCTACAAGAGGAATTTGTCTCAAGGTGGAGTTTGTTGAGTTATGTTCCAAATTCAGTTGCATATGAAAAGGCCTACTTCTGACGGAGCGAAGCGGAGGCCCGTCACCGGAGGCTTGGGCCGGAGCAAAGCTCAAGATCATGCATAGCCATTGTGGTGCGGCCCGGGGACGCCTGGGGGTGTGGGGGCTTGCCCTCGCGGTACGGAGCATATGTACCCGATTAGGGTTTCTCCTTTATGATCATCTTCTTGTAAGCCGCCGTTCGGCGTTGTAACCCGACTCTTGATAGTGAAGTGTTGCTGGCTGGCGCCCGTGGTTTTTCCCTTCCACCTTGGGAGGGTTTTCCACGTTAAATCTCGTGTCCCCTGCAGTTTGATTCTTTCTTGTTCATCGTTTATTCGTCATTGGTTTGTAACATACAATAGATTAAATTTCTCACATCATCAAATGGACAAGGGCTAGATTGTTCAGAAGGAAAGGCAGCAACAATGTAGAACTTGTGATTTTTTAAGCAAGACATAGCGTGAGGGATAACTTATATAGGAGTAAAAGAGTGGGTTGGCAACCAGTAGTCTGTCTGTTTGTTATTCATGCTTAATGTCCTTGGTCATCAGGGAAATGCGTTGTGACATTTGAATCTGCGCTGATGGTCTGGTAGTTGCAGACTAGAAGTAGCATTATGGACCTCTCCTTGTTATCCTTTTAATTCAGGCATACCATGAAGATTTACAAACATCAATGCTATGTTGCCTTATTTCTTTGTTGGCACATGAAACATGAATAGTACTTTATATGTGGCATAGAACTGAAATATATTTCTTTCTCAACACTTCCTAGACAGATTTATATTCTCCACTCGTCAGATACTGAAATTACAGAATCCCATTGAGGCTGAACCGCCGGTCCTGTCCACGCATACAAACTGTTGGATGTTTTGAGTGCCCAGACATCACACAAATAGAACTCGGATAAATGAAGGTCCAATCAGTCTCAAGAGCTAATATTGGTTCATGGACTGTATGCGGAGTGTAAAGTCTATCGCGCAACCCATCATGCGCTAGACAGAAAGCGCGATCAGGCCCACGCGCCGCCGCTGGCGGAGAAGAAGGGCGAAGAGGCTCCAGGGTTTCAGGGGTGCGTGGTAACCTACGGACCTACAAAAGAGGGCTTGGGGTGGTGTGGCGGGAGACACAGACAGGCAGTGTGGTAAGGTTGATGTTG
>CM014272.1:21589701-21608036 GCA_004135705.1 Alloteropsis semialata
AAGTTTCTATGTGATGGCGTGTAATCCACTTCTCAGACTTCTTGGATTTTGGTAGCATATTATAGTCTTGTGCTCCTCGATGTAAGGAGCCACCATGGTTGACGACTGCAATACAGTGTAATGGGCTTTCATGAATAAATCGTAGTCGCTACACCTTGTTTGTTTCCTTCCTAACGTGCCCTTTCCAAGTAGTCTCCCCTCATGGCGTGACTCAGGTAGCCCAATTGGTTTTAGTTCGGGGATATAGTCAACACAGAACTCAATGACCTCCTCTGTTCTGTATCCCTTGGCGATGCATCCTTCTGGAAGAGAACGGTTACGAACATATTTCTTTAGAATAGCCATGAGCCTCTCAAAAGGATACATATTGTGTAGGAATACAGGACCAGGAATACCAATCTCTTTGACAACATGGACCAGGAGATGCGTCATAATATTAAAGAAAGACGGAGGAAATATCATCTCAAGGCTGACAAGGCTTTGGGCCACATCATCCTGCAGCTTTGATAGATTAGTGGGATCGATTGCCTTCTGGTCGATTGCATTGAGAAAGGCGCATAGCTTCACAATAGTTGTTCGGACATAGACATTAACGGGTAGAATTCCCCTCAGCGCCACCGGAAGCAATTGTGTGAGCAGCACATGGCAGTCATGGGACTTGAGGTGTACGAATTTTTCTCTTTCATATTTATCAGACTCTTTACATTCGATGAGTAGCCGGACGGGACCTTAATACTGTTCAAGCAATCAAACATGCTGGTCTTCTCCTCCTTGCTTAGAGTGTAGCTAGCAGGACGCAAGTTCCAACGCCCTTTCTCTCTTTTCTCAGGATGCAGGGGATCTCGTTGTTTCATACGTTTCAGGTCCTGTCGTGCTTCAAGCGTATCTTTTGACTTTCCGTAAGTACCAAGGAACCCTAGCACGTTTACGCAAAGATTTTTCGTCAGGTGCATCACATCAATTGCGTGGCGTACATCTAAGACCTCCCAATATGGTAGGTCCCAGAATATTGACTTTTTCTTCCACATGGGCGCCTTTCCATTTTCACTTGCCGCTGGCTGGCTGCCAGGGTCCCTTCCCAAAGACCACCTTCACATCTTTTACCATAGCAAATACATATTTTCCATCCCGATGCCTTGGTTTGCTACGACCTTCCGCCTCAAAATGCTTTCCTTTCTTTCTCAGCGGATGTTTCTCAGAAAGGAATCGACGATGGCCCATATACACACACTTTCTACAATGTTTCAGATAAATGCAGTCGGTGTGTTCTAGGCAATGTGTGCATGCTTTGTATCCCTTGTTTGACTGTCCCGACAGGTTACCATGTGCAGGCCAATCATTGATGGTCACAAACAGTAATGCTCTTAGGTTAAATTCCTCTTGCTTGTGCTCATCCCACGCCTTTACACCATCTTTGCCCCACAACAACAAAAGTTCCTCAATCAGTGGCCTTAGATACACATCAATGTCGTTGCCAGGCTGCTTTGGCCCTTGGATTAGCACTGGCATCATAATGAACTTCCGCTTCATGCACATCCACGGAGGAAGGTTGTACATACAAAGAGTCACGGGCCAAGTGCTGTGGCTACTGCTCATATCACCGAAAGGATTCATGCCATCCGTACTCAGACCAAATCTTATGTTCCTTGCATCTTCTGCGAAGTCTGGGAACGCTCTGTCGATTTTTCTCCATTGCGACCCATCAGCGGGGTGTATCAACATATTGTCTTCCCTCCGATCCTCTTTGTGCCACCGCAGCAATTTAGCATGCTCTTTGTTTCTGAACAAGCGCTTCAGACGTTGTATTATAGGGAAATACCACATCACCTTGGCAGGGACTCTTTTCTTGGGGGCTCTCCCTCAACATCACCAGGGTCGTCTCGCCTGATTTTATACCGCGAGCAATTGCAAACCGGATAGGCGTCCAAAGATTCGTACGACTTGCCCCGATAAAGGATACAATCATTGGGACATGCATGTATCTTTTGTACTTCCAGTCCTAGAGGGCAAACGATTTTTCTTGCTTCGTATGTTGTTTCGGGCAATGTGTTGCCCTCTGGAAGCATCTTCTTTATCATTTTCAATATCTCTCCAAAACCTTTGTCAGACAAGCCATTAGTTGCCTTCTATTGCAACAGTTCCAGTGTGGTACCCAATTTTTTCTGGTCCTCTTTGCAATCTGGGTACAACAATGTTTTGTGGTCCTCCAACAAACGGTTCATCTTCTCCCGCTCTTTCGCACTTTCGCAGTCTTTCTCTTCATCACGGATCATGCCACCTAAGGCGTCATCATCCTCATCCTCTGCAACCGCTTCACCCTCGCCCATTGCTGTATCATCTGCAAAGGCACCGTATTGTGCAAAGTCCGGGATGTTGTCGTCACCTTCTTCATCACCTTCTTCAAAGAATATCCCCGCTTCGCCGTGTTTGGTCCAACAGATATAGTTAGGCATGAAACCACTCATAAGCAAGTGTGTGTGGACCACCTTCTTCGAGATGTGATAATCCTTCTTATTCTCACAGACCTTGCATGGACAGCATATAAAACCGAGGTCGAGTTAGCCTCTGCCGCGTCGAGGAATTGATGAACGCCATTAATGAAGTCAGATGAGCGTCTATTCGCGTTGTACATCCATTGCCGATTCATCTATTCACAAAATACAATGAAAAATTCATCCCCAATTTCTAAAGTTCGTAATAAACCTAAATAAGAATATCATATATAATCTCTAAAAATCTAAATAACCGTAAACATCAACATCATTTGATGCCACCAAAAAGATGTATTTCTAAAGTTCGTAGTAAGCCTTAACAAGAATATCTTTTATAATCTCTAAAATTTGACAGCACCTCCCCTGCATCGGGAGGTTTCCAAAACCTGCGACAAACCAAGGGCACGATGGCCGACAACCACATTCCAAAATCATCAACGTCTTACTTTTGCTCATCTCAAAAAAAATTTGAAGGAGTGATTTGCCTCAGATATGTTGTCTTTCATTTGACCTTGAACTTGGAGCATAAGAAACATTACAGGTGGTAAAAAACAATTGGTTCATGGTAGGCATGGAACCATGGGACACACCCAGCCCAACCATCACAACCGATTCGTTGCTTGGGCATGGATGTATCCCATGGTTTGATGACAACCATGAGAAGCATAACTATACAATACAAGCTCAAGCTCAAGGTCATCATATGTTACCCAGCTAGAAAACTAGGTAAAATTTGATATCATCATAGGCATGCCAAGAGTTGGATTGTTTTAGTTCAAGATATTGACAACCATGAGAAGTTAAATTGAATTTAAAATCTAACTAAATAAGAATATCATTTATAATCTCAAAAAATCCTAATAACCCTATATATCAACGTCATTTGAAGCCTCTAAAAAGATGTAATTCTAAATTTCGTAATAAGCCTAAATATGAATTTCATTTATAATCTCTAAAAATCCTAATAACCCTAAATATGAATATCATTTCTAATATCTAAAAATCATAATAAGCATAAATATGAAAATCATTTAAAGTTTCTACAAATAATCCAAAAATCTAAACAATGTCTAAAAATTTGTGCATCATCTCCACACATGCAACAACTAACTATATATTGATTCTCTATTACAAATTCATAATAAAAATGAAGATTCAATCTAAAATCTCTTATTTCAATCCATTCCACAAAACACAAATTACTCAAAACATAGAGCATGAAATAGACCATACTAAACGTCAAAAGAGAGAGGATGAAGTTGCTAACCTTCTAGCGGACTTGGTTTGCAAAATCTTCAAAAGTTATGGAAAAATCGGGCATGAGCTCCCCCAACCCGAGCTCAATGGAGGATGAAGAAATGAGCCATGGCTCGGGCTGGGGGAGGAAGAAGGGGCCTTATACGCAGAGACCCTTTGGTACCGGGTGGTGGCACCACCCGGTACCAAAGGGGCTCACATTGGTACCGGTTGGTGTCACCAACCGGTACCAAAGGCCCCGAGGCTCATTGGTACCGGGTGGTGACACCAGCCGGTACCAATGTTGCCTCATAGGTACCGGGTGGTGCCACCACCCGGTACCAATGAGCGCGCAGAATTATTGGGGATTGGACCCGGTACCAATGCTTCCATTGGTACCGGGTTCAATCCAACCGTGACCGATTAGGGAGGATGGATAGAGAGTTCTCTGGTAGTGATTGCCTTTGATGACTCGCAGGATTGCTTCTGGTTCTGTTGCAAATGATGCTACGTGTGTAATTATATGGCCTGTAACCAAAAGAGTGATTAAGTTATGTATATGCCACCCATTAGAGCTGATTATGTCCCTGACGTAAACGGTACATTCGAAATCAGAAAACATGAACGACATATAAGGCATTGCCAATTTACAGGGAAAAATAAATTGTAAACACAGTCCGATGCAATGTATCACAAGAATATGCATGTAATTTAAATAAGGCTAAAAAAATCAAAAATTGTCGCCATTGGTTTTAAAATTCTCCAAAAGTATTATATGTCTAATATTAGCTTATTCATTGTCCTCCTTACCCACATCATTCGTACCAAGCAACTCATTCATAAAGCAACTTTCATATACTTTATCCCATTTTATATATTCACTCACGCATATATAGTGTCTTATTCATATATACTTACGTATAACTAATGTGAGGAGCTATACGCAAACACACCGATGCAACATATTTACAAGCACACCATCGTCTAATAAGAATGAGTAGCATACACTACTGGAACTGAGAGTTCTGGATGGGAATGGGTCTGTGTAATTTCAATATTATACGAACAAAGCAGTTATATATTGTCGAGGAAATAAACAGCACACTGCTGTTCATTTCTATTTCGAACTTATAACATGTATAAGCCATAATTCTCCTATCAACCGATAAAACAGCTGCTTGACGCACTACCGGAGACACTTCTATCAGTACCGGGTCATAAGTCCCTTCGGTACCGGTTCTGGAACCGGTACCGCGCATCCGAGACTAAAGGGCTCGGCCTTTAGTACCGGTTCTGGAACCGGTACCGCGCATCCGAGACTAAAGGGCTCGGCCTTTAGTACCGGGTCCAGAACCGGTACCAAAGAGGGCCTTTGGTACCGGTTGATAACACCAACCGGTACCAAAACCCCGACGCCCTCCCGTCCCTTTCCTTTTCTTTTTTTTCTTTTTTCTTTTCCTTTCCTTTTTCTTTTCCCCATTCCTTCTCCAACTAAGAATCACAACTACAATCACATCTCATGAATCACAATCAGAATCATACAACCACAATCACAAATCGAACGAATCCAATTGACCGGTACCTATGAGTGTCCCTTTTGTACAGGTTGGTGCCATCAACCGGTACCAAAGGGACTCTGCGTATATAGCCCTTTCTTTCTCCCCCTGCCCGAGCCACGGCTCATTTCTTCATCCTCCATTGAGCTCGGGTTGGGGGAGGTCATGCCCGATTTTTTCATAACTTTTGGAGATTTTGCAATCCAAGTCGCTAGAAGGTTAGCAACTTCATCCTCTCTCTTTTGACCGTTAGCATGGTCTATTTCATGCTCTATGTTTGGAGTAATTGAGTGTTGTGTGTAATGGATAGGAATAGGAGATTTTAGAATTATATATCAATTTTATTATGATTTTGTGGTAGAGGTGAACCACATAGATAGTTGTTGCATGTGTAGAGATGATGCTCAAAGTTTTTTGGCATTGTTTAGATTTTTCTAATTATTTGTACAAACTTTAAATGATTATCATATTTAGGCTAATTATGATTTTTATAAATTTTAAATGATATTAATTGTAAAGGCTTATCGGGAGCTTTAGAATTACATCTTTTTAGAGGCTTCAAATGATGTTTATATTTAGGGTTACGATAAATTTTAGATTTTTAGATACTATAAATGATATTCATATTTAGGCTTATTAATTATGAACTTCAAAATTACATCTTTTTAGATGCTTCAAATGATGTTTATATTTATGCTTATTATAAATGTTAGATTTTTAGAGTCTATAAATGATATTCATATTTATGCTTATTATAAATTTTAGAGATTATAGACGATATTCATATTTATGCTTATTTATTATAAACATTAAAATTAGATCTTTTTACAAGCTTCAAATGATCATATTTAGTGTTATTATGAATTTTAGATTTTTAGAGACTATAAATGATATTCGTATTGGGGCTAAATTTTTTGTTGTATTTTGTAAATAGATGAATCGACAATGGATGTACAACGCGGATAGACGCCCATCTGACTTCTTTAATGGCGTTCATTAATTCCTCGACGTGGCAGAAGCTAACTCATCCTCGGGATTTATATACTGTCCATGCAAGATCTGTGAGAACAACAAGGATTATCACATCTCAAAGAAGGTGGTTCACATGCACTTGCTAAGGAATGGTTTCATGCCTGGCTATATCTGTTGGACCAAACACGGCGAAGAAGGGATCCTATTAGAAGACGGTGATGAAGATGGTAATGACAACATCCCGGACTTTGCACAATACGGTGTCTTTGCAGATGATATTGCAATGGGCGAGGGTGAAGCGGTTGCAGAAGATGAGGATGATGATGCCTTAGGTGGCATGATTTGTGATGAAGAGAAAGACTGCGAAAGTGCGAAAGAGCGGGAGAAGATCAAGCGTTCGTTGGAGGACCACAAAATATTGTTGTACCCAGATTGCAACGAGGACCAAAAAAAAGTTGGGTACCACACTGGAACTGTTGCAGTGGAAGTCAACTAATGGCTTGTCTGACAAGGGTTTCGGAGAGTTATTGAAAATGATAAAGAAGATGCTTCCAGAGGGCAACACCTTGCCTGAAACAACATACAAGGCAAGAAAAATTGTTTGCCCTCTAGGACTGGAAGTAGAAAAGATACACGTGTGCCCCAATGATTGTATCCTTTATCACAGCAAGGTGTACGAATCATCGGATGCCTGTCCGGTTTGCAACTGTTCGCGGTATAAAATCAGGCGAGACGACCCTGGTGAAGTTGAGGGAGAGCCCCCCAAGAAGAGAGTCCCTGCCAAGGTGATGTGGTATTTCCCTATAATACAACATCTGAAGCATTTGTTTAGAAACAAAGAGCATGCTAAATTGATGCAGTGGCACAAAGAGGATTGTAGGGAAGACAATATATTGAGACACCCCGCTGATGGGTCCCAATGGAGAAAAATCGACAGAACATTCCCAGACTTTGCAGAAGATGCAAGGAACATAAGATTTGGTTTGAGTACGGATGGCATGAATCCTTTCGGTGATATGAGCAATAGCAACAGCACTTGGCCCGTGACTCTATGTATGTACAACCTTGCTCCATGTATGTGCATGAAGGGGAAGTTCCTTATGATGCCAGTGCTAATCCAAGGGCCAAAGCAGCCTGGCAACGACATTGATGTGTATCTAAGGCCACTGGTTGAGGATCTATTGTTGTTATGGGGCAAAGATGGAGTAAGTGCGTGGGATGAGCACAAGCAAGAGGAATTTAACCTACGAGCATTACTATTTGTGACCATGAATGATTGGCCTCCACTTGGTAACCTGTCGGGACAGTCAAACAAGAGATACAAAGCATGCATACATTGTCTAGAATACACAGACTGCAACTATTTGAAACATTGTAGAAAGTGTGTGTATATGGGCCATCATCAATTTCTTTCTGAGAAACATCCACTAAGAAAGAAAGGAAAGCATTTTGAGGCAGAAACTCGTAAAAAACCAAGGCATCAAGATGGAAAATATGTATTTGCATGGTAAAAGATGTGAAGGTGGTCTTTGGGAAGGGACCTGGCAGCCAGCCAGCTACAAATGAAAATGGAAAGGCACCCATGTGGAAGAAAAAGTCAATATTCTAGGACCTATTATATTGGGAGGTCTTAGATGTTCGCCATGCAATTGATGTGATGCACCTGACCAAAAATCTTTGCGTAAACGTGCTAGGGTTTCTTGGTACGTACGAAAAGTTGAAAGATACGCTAGAAGCACGATAGGACCTGTAACATATGAACCAACGAGATCCCCTCCATCGTGAGAAGAGAGAGAAAGGGCATTGGAACTTATGTCCTACTAGCTACACTCTAAGCAAGGAGAAGAAGACCAGCATGTTTGCTTGAACAGTATTAAGGTTCCGTCCGGCTACTCATCGAATGTAAAGAGTCTAATAAACATGAAAGAGAAGAAATTCGTACACCTCAAGTCTCATAACTGCTATGTGCTACTGACACAATTGCTTCTGTGGCGTTGAGGGGAATTCTACCCGTTAATGTCCGAACAACTATTGTGAAGCTATGTGCCTTCCTCAATGCAATTGACCAGAAGGCAATGGATCCCAGTAATCTAGCAAGGTTGCAGGATGATGTGGCCCAAAGCCTTGTCTTACCCTTGAGATTATATTTCCTCCGTCTTTCTTTAATATTATGTCGCATCTCCTGGTCCATGTTGTCAAAGAGATTGGTATTCTTGGTCCGGTATTCCTACACAATACGTATCCTTTTGAGAGGCTCATGGCTATTCTAAAGAAATATGTTCGTAACCGTTCTCTTCCAGAAGGATGCATCACCAAGGGATACAGAACAGAGGAGGTCATTGAGTTCTGTGTTGACTATATCCCTGTTGGCATTTCTTAGCATCACCACTACATGAGTGATGTCACTAGAGATGCCTTAATATAAATCTTAGCGTTACATAGTTTCTGCAAGGGCACAAAAGTACATTGTAGCATTTCACTCGGGAGTATTCCAAAGTATCATATTTATTTCCTCAGGGAAAGCGTAAGTCAAAGTAATGTGTTTTTCAATGCATTAATTATATCATAATTAATATACCAAGAATAGCACAGGGATAAACAATTCATAGGGAGGGATATGTTGACACATAGAAGGTTTCATTACTCAATATATAAGTCTAGTTAATATGAAGATCCTAAGAGAGAACTAGGGATTCTATGTACTCCTTACAAATGAGTTACATTCATTATAAGTATATACTATACAACAGCAAGAGACACATGTTAGAGGGCAAATCGAGGAGTCATAGGATCCCCTCATCCAAGGGTACTATCACGATATTTATCAAGAAGGCCTGCAAACGCCCAAACCCGAACGGTGAGGATTACGAAGGCCTAGCGGGGCTGTCACCACTTGGGGGCTACTTGAATACGTGGGGCAGGGTATCCCCAACGGTATTCCATACCCAAGCACCATGTTTGTAATATGAAATACATCTTTACCAATTGTACGGAAAGGTAAAGAACAATCATAATGATTCATTGAGCCATTGCCATAGCATGTATATACTATACTAAGGTGCAAGACGTACAACTTATATGACGAACAAACAAGACTATAATTCAAGTGACATAAGCAAGATAGTATTTTCATTAAAAGCTCATAGTCTTACAAATAAGTAAAGGATACAAGATAACTAAGCTCTAGGCTTACCAAGACTCCGTCGAAAATCCGTAGAAGCTCAACTCCTAAGACTACTTCACTACTAACTAAGACTATAATTTGTAGCAATGGAGCTCTTCCTTCTGGTATGTATTGTACAGGAGCCGGGAGCTTCTATTTATAGCACTAGGAGGCGGTTCAGGGCCGGTACGAGGCGGTTGGGGCCGAGTGGGCCCACCCCCAGGTCGGCCGACCTGTAGACTTCGACCCGACCATCAGATGAACCGACTAAAGATGTCCACGATGCAGATTACGTCCATGAGGCAGTGCAGATGCGTGGGAGAAAGGAGGGCCGCAATGGCCGCCAGACTGGGTCGACCGACCTGGCCAGGTCGCCCGACTTGGTCCAGGCTCGTTTCGTCGTGATCTTCTTTTGTGTGTTTGGTATGTGGGCCCTGATCACTGTGGAAGCTGGGTATGAATCCTCGGAGTAGCTCTTGATTCCCATGTGGGCCCATCAATCCATGTGCTTCTCCTTATCCTCTTTTCACCCATTGAATGTAACCATCATTGATTCAACGCTTCAGATGATGTGGACTTGTGTTTCTTCTAAATGGCCAAAACTAGGCCTCATTGGGCACCAGGCCAGTTCGGCCTACCAGGGTGGGCCGGGCGACCTGGGCTTGGCCCCTTTTTTCCTTCTTATTGTGGCTCAGGTCTCCTGCAATCAAATAATCTCTATGTACAAGTGCAACTACATTATTTAAAACCAAATACTAGAGATTATTTCTAACTTATTTTATTTCAAGCATGTTGGTGACACAGGATAAACTTGACTTAACAAGCACCAACAAACTTCCCCAAGCTAGACCTTTGCTCGTCCCGAGTGAAGCTTTGGAGAGTTAGAAACCTTGGATCAGAATTGCTTACTTGCCAAAAAGATATTGTCAATAAGAAACCATTTCATGACTTGAATAAGTTGGCAAAAAATAAATCATCCTTTCATCTCAGCACTTAGCTTTTCCTCATCATGAGCAGTTGAGAGCTAGAACAACTTAGGAAGAGCGCTCCACCCAAACCTTTGTTCCACCATCACACCAGAGATTTTTAAAGAACTTTTGCAAAGAAAAACAAAGCTCCTCAAGTGATTCTATCAAGTCGCTCAATGGTGTATACAACCTTGCCATCACTCCTCTCAAATTCCCCTCAAGGGAGTAAATAAGTGGGTTCATGAATAGGAAACTTTTCTTTCACACATGCATTGCTTATTTTGTTGAGTCAAATCCAGGATCTATGAAGAATTAAGTCATACACTCAAATCGAAGTGTGCAGGTGTGAATATGTGGTAATGGAATAAAATGAACTCCTTTAGATGAATTCTCTCCTTAAAGAAATTGTTGTAAGGCTTGACTCCCTTTCTTTTCTCCTTTTTTTCTTTTTTTTCTTCATGGACTACACACATGTCCATTTCTTTTGCTCTTTCTTCTTTTTTTTAAGCAGGGAGCCTAAGCCTTATGCCTTAGAATATTTTTGGAGAGAAAACTCTTTACTTTGGAGTATTTCATTTTGTAAGTGAATGATAGGCATGATGTGCTTACTTCTAGGGTAGAAGTATGGCATATATGGTGGCATGTACGTGACTCCGATTTTAAGAGCATGAAGTAAGTCTTACAAGGATCACAATGAACTTGACAAAACTCAAAACAAATGCACATGCTCTTTGTAGTGGTTGGAATGTAAGGCTGTGGTAGGATTTTCACTCTCACCGACAAGCTTAGAATTTTATTCTTTTTGACATAAAAACTCCGAGATCAAGTTTCACTTGGGTACAGATAAAGAAACTCTAAACTTATCATATCTTAGCTCCCAACAACCTAGAATCAGATTTAGCATTTGCTACCCACAAGTTTTAAGTTCCAAGGTAGCCATTAAATTAAGCCAACAAATCCAAGGCACAAAAGACTACCTTATTGAGACTTGGATAGAAGGGAAAGGTCATAGCAAAAATTCATCATTTCCATAAAAGGGCAAGCGCATTATATTTTTAGCACAAATAAAATCAGAAAACAACAGACATGGTTGCGATAGACTTACCTGTGCGGGGGTCCTCCCCCAAGCCGTTCTTCTTACTGCTGGCGGTATCGTGGGTCATTCGGGTTGAACCCTTGGAACCGAAGGTAGGCATTCAGGTTCTGATTGCCTTTCTAGACGCTGTTCTGAAGAGTGTTGTAGTTTTGCACTGACTGGTCCCACCAAGCCTGCAACTGCTGCACATGTTGGGTTAACATATCATCAATGCGGTGAGTAGTTACCTCCAGGGTTCCCATGTGATTGGATAAGCCATCGATGCTGCCACGCAAGTCCCTTGCTGAAAAGGAACATCGGGCATCAAAAGGAGGAGGGCTGCTTGAGCTGGATGGCTGATGATAGTATGGGTCTTGGGGATTCCATTGTGCATGCGGGGCTTCGTGCCAGCCCGAACCTCCTGCCATATATGCTGGAGGAGGGTGCGGCTGCTCCCAGTTGGATCCTGCTGGTATGTATGGCGGGGTTGGAGGCTCCAATGCTGCCTGGGACTGCGGTATAGCGGCTTCTTCTCGTCGGGACATGCTTCTTGTCATTCTTCCTACCACGATCCGCCTGGCTTCGTGCTGCAACTCCAACAAAAGTGATTTGCACTTGTACAACCAGTATCCCGGTGTAGGAAGCGGGATCCTGGTTGTGCTATTATGATAGACCATGATGAGCTTCTAGTCTACAGCATGAGTAATAAGATGACTTTGCACAAAATGCGACTCATCTAAAGTTGGCCGAGGCTGCAGGAGGTACTCGACTCGGTAATGATCCAAAAGGCCCATTGAATAAAAAATGCGAGTGACCAAAGAAGTACACTCAATGGGACCTTGCCTCCTAAAAACACCCATCCATTGATCGATCATAAAAACAACCGCGGAGATTTTTATCTTCTTAACCATCGCATATAATAATTTTAACTCATCAATGCGAATGGTTCGAAGATCGTTTCGAGGAAAAATAGTCATAGCAATCCAGCGATGCATAAAATGAAGAGTGGGATTATGAATGTGGCTTGTTCTTGGGGCAGTGCATTCTGTGGAACCCGAGATGTCCCTCCAGAAAGATTCTTTAACAAAATGCTTCAAAATTTTATCAACCTCCAAGCTACAACGCCTGCTAAAACCCAAATGGAGACTAAGCTGCCTCCAAGTAATGAAGTAATCTTCCCATAGAAAATGAAAAGTGATCCCCGCCTCAGATTTTTTCAAAGTAGCAAGGAATTGAATTGTCAACAGGCAACACTCGTCTTCCTGAATATGGGCAAACTCCGACCAACCCACGGCATTCCAAACGGTTTCAAAATCAGTGGCCATACCTGATTTCTCCATGAGTTTGCTTGTGAACACACGTGTGTGATCAAAATCGTGACCCAGGAGAATGTGATACGCTTCTTGTTAGAAGCCTTCCTTGATGTCGAGTTGGTCGTTAGAGATGAACGCCGGACGGGGGTCGTCTTCATTGCTGTTGCTGCTGGAGCTGTCCCCGTTACCATCTCTATTGCCGCCGCCGCCACCGACACCTGCAGATGTGGCTTTAGCCCCGGTGTAGTAGTACTAGTCTTCGGAGATCTCCATGGAGTGTTGGCTGCTCATCCTTTCTTCAGAGCCACCGGCTGAGCCCATGATCTCCGTGCTGGAGGAGACCAACTCAGAGCTTCTGGAATGTCGGCTTCGCCTCGAGCTTGACCCTTTTAACTTCTTCGCCTGATTTACGGCTCCTTGGATGATGTTCATGATTCCTGCACAGAGAGCAACAAAAACAACACTTGGAAGATGAAAGGATTAGCGTTAGCGAGTTAGTCATCCAAAAGTTAGTCGTTCTTGCGGGGCGTGGTTGCCTCCACAACAGTCGTCCTTATGGGTAATGACACTCCACAAAAAAATGTTCTTGCGGGGTTTGTATACCACCACAACACGTTCAAGAACTAAACACTATGATCATGCAGAAGTAAAAATCATTTTTATTTGGTTATTGATTTTTATTGATTATTTTCCTAGACTAAGGAGCTAAAAGCTTGAAGAACGACAAGGGGGAGAAGAGAAACACCAAGGGCACTTAGCTGCTCGGGGTGGGGCGAGGTGAGCAAGCAGCCGGCCCTGGCTTTTTATAGCCGGAGGCCACCCCCGATCGGCCGACCAGGTGGGGTCGGCCGACCCTCCCGCTGGAGCAAACCGGCCACCACACGAGCCTTGGATCCTCTGGCATTAGATTGCAGCTTGAAAACTTTGCAAAGGATGCACATGGATGTTGGGCGACATGAGCTGGTCGGCCGACCTGTGATGAGCTCTTTTGCAGGCATGCGTTGAAAGGCGCAAAGCTAGTGTATGGTAGGTTTTGATGATATTTGAGTGCGCTGCAAAGGTTGCTAGCTGGGGTCGGTCGACGCGCCACAGTCGGCCGACTGTGCTAGGGCTCGTGTCAGGCCAAGCTTTGGCAGGGTGGTGCATGGTTCTTATGTCATGATGGATGTTGGGTGCGTGGGTGGATGTGTCCAGGGATCCAAGGAGAATTCCAAGTTTGAAATTTAAATGCAAAAATTGGTTGAAAATCAAAATATGCATGAAAATGGAAAATAAATAATGCATTGTGAAGTAAACATGAGATACATACCGATGTACCTACCGGTGAGGACTCGTTGTTTTTCGTCCGTCGAGTGCGGATGTCTCCAAAGTGTATTTTAGCTTGACGACTCGGCTCCCGCATTTGAAGATGATGCGGGTACCTTGCCCTTCCTTGGATGAGGTGATGCTTGCTTTGACGTTTCTGGAGTCTTAGCACCTCATGCTAGTTTTACGGGCAGGGGAAAGAGTGGCTTACTATTGGTGACCGGTGGTTTTTGTGGCCTGCTTCCATAGATGACTTTGATTTCGGGTCCGTCATACTTGTGCCTGGATTCTTCTCTACAAGGTTAGTAGCCGAAAACTCCCGACTAGCTTTTTGTATGGCAGCAGCCAATGGTGCTGATTGGGTCTCTAGAATTTTACTTAGGCGCAGATGGCTTTGTATGGTGACTGATAAGGCATTGAATCTAGAGTTCAGATCGTTCACCTTTTTCTCGGCAGATGTAGTGCATGGACTTCCTCCTTGCTGGGGTGGTTTCCACTTATTTTCTAGGAATAGATTTTTGCACCTCTGCCAAGAATCCATCATTACTTGGTGGTTGTAATACCACTGCAGTGCCCTTCCCGCTAATGGAAACAAAAATAAGCTAAGCCGGATGGATCTTTTCTTGATTCCCCCAAGCTGGAGTGTACTGCATATTGCTGAGAAATGTCGGAGATGTTCCACCGCACCTTCCATAGCCTTTCCGCTAAGTGGCTTGGCTTGCACCATTGCAATGTATGTTGGGCCAATCTTGAGAGTTGCGGTTACCGTATTGGTGCAAGGGTGATTCAATTTCAACCGACAGAAATGGAGAGGCACTAGGTCCTCTCTTCTGGGTTATCAATGGGATTCTTCGATGAATTGACAAATCCGTGTGGTCCTCCTGTTTCACACAATGAGAAACAGAATAACGGTATATCTGTCTAGACGATGGCATTTAATTGTGACATAAATTTAATACATAGGTTAACACATTCTTTGACCAATGCTTTCCCCGGCAACGGCGCTAGAAATGCTTGTTGGCATTTCTTAGCGTCACCACTACATGAGTGATGGCACTAGAGATGCCTTAATATAAATCTTAGTGTTACATAGGTTCTGCAAGCGCACAGAAGTACATTGTAGCATTTAACCCGGGAGTATTCCAGAGTATCGTATTTATTTCCTCAGGGAAAGCATAAGTCAAAGTAATGTGTTTTCCAATGCATTAATTATAGCACGATTAATATACCAAGACTAGCACAGGGATAAACAATTCATAGGGAGGGATATGTTGACACATAGAAGGTTTCGTTGCTCAATATATAAGTCTAGTTAATATGAAGATCCTAAGAGAGAACTAGGGATTCTATGTACTCCTTACAAATGAGTTACATTCATTATAAGTATACACTATACAACAGCAAGAGACACATGTTAGAGGGCAAATCGAGGAGTCGTGGGATCCCCTCATCCAAGGGTATTGTCACGATGTTTATCACGAAGGCCTGCAAACGCCCAAACCCGAATGGCGAGGATTACGAAGGCCCAGCGGGGCTGTCACCACCCGGGGGCTACCTCTGAATACGTGGGGTAGAGTATCCCCAATGGTGTTCCATACCCCAAACACCATGTTTGTAATATGAAATACGTCCTTACCAATTGTACAGAAAGGAAAAGAACAATCATAATGATTCAATGAGCCATTGCCATAGCATGTATCTACTATACTAAGGTGTAAGACATACAACTTATATGATGAACAAACAAGACTATAAATCAAGTAACATAAGTAAGATAGTATTTCCATTAAAAGCTCAGAGTCTTACAAATAAGCAAAGGATACAAGATAACTAAGCTCTAGGCTTACCAAGACTCTGTCGGAAACCCGTAGAAGCTCAACTCTTAAGGCTACTTCACTACTAACTAAGACTATAACTTGCTCTTCCTTCTGGTGTGTGTTGTACAGGAGCCGAGAGCATCTATTTATAGCACTAGGAGGCGGTTAAGGGCCGGTACAAGGCAGTTGGGGCTGAGTGGGCCCACCCCCAGGTCGGCCGACCTGTGGACTTCGCCCGACCATCAGATGAACCGACTGAAGATGTCCATAGTGCAGATTACGTCCATGAGGCGGTGCAAATGCGTGGGAGAAGGAAGGACCGCAACGGCCGCCAGACTGGGTCGGCCAATCTGGCCAAGTCAGCCGACCTGGTCCAGGCTCATTTTATCGTGATCTTCTTTTGTGTGTCTGGTATGTGGGCCGTGATCACTGTGGAAGCTAGGTATGAATCCTCGGAGTAGCTCTTGATTCCCATGTGGGCCCATCAATCCATGTGATTCTCCTTATCCTCTTTTCACCCATTGGATGTAATCGTCATTGATTCATCGCTTTAGATGATGTGGACTTGTGTTTCTTCTAAATGGCCAAAACTAGGCCTCATTGTGCACCAGGCCAGGTTGGCCGACCTGGGTGGGTCGAGCGACCTAGGCTTGGCCCCTTTTATCCTTCTTATTTTGGTTCATGTCTCCTGCAATCAAATAATCTCTATGTACAAGTGGAACTACATTATTTGAAACCAAATACTTGAGATTATTGCTAACTTTTTTATTTTAAGCATGTTGGCAACACAGGATAAACTTGACTTAACAAGCACCAACAATCCCCGAACTGAAACCGATTGGCCTACCTGAGTCACGCCATGAGGGGAGACTACTTGGAAAGGGCACATTAGAAAAGAAACAAACAAGGTGTGGAGATTACAATTTTTTCATGAAAGCCCATTACTCTGTATTGTAGTCACCAACCATGGTGGCTCCTTACATCGAGGAGCACAAGACTATAATATGCTCTCAAAATCCAAGGAAGTCTGACACCTGGATTACACGCCATCACATAGGAACTTTCGCTTGTTGGTTGCGGCAAAAACTCATGGGTAACGAGACAATACATACACAACTGGCGTATTTGGCAAGGGGACCATCAACCTCATTCTTGACATTCCAAGGCTATGACATAAATGGGTATACATTTTACACGAGAGCTCAAGACAACAAAATCACCAACCAAAACAGTGGTGTCTGTATAGATGCCTATGACAACAAAAGGAACCGGGACTCATATTATGGTCAGATCGAGGAGATCTGGGAACTCGAGTATGGACCTTTGAAAATACCTCTTTTTTGGTGCAAATGGGTGAAGTTTACCAGCGGAGGAGTAAATATAGACCGGTACGACATGACAACTGTGGGCCTCAGCAAAAATATGTATATAGACGAACCATTTGTGCTCGCCAAGGATGTGCATCAAGGTTTTATGTGAAGGACATGTCTAGCAAACCCAAGACGGGAGCTCTGCAAACAAATAACTCCGAACTTGAGCCAAAATGCCACATAGTTCTCATAGGAAAAGAAAAATCGTAGGTGTCGAGGACGTCACAGATGAACATGATTATAATAGGTGTGACGAGGTCTCTCCGTTCAGTGTGGAGGTTGACACAAGCATCCTGTTGGCCAATGAAGATGCTTATTATGTTCGCAACAATCATAACGAAGGCACTCTTGTAAAGAAAACATTTATTGCTGTTCAAGCATAATGTAGTACTTATGTTAAGCATGAATGTTATGTAATGATACTTATGTTCAAGAACAATAGTATGTAATGTAATAGTTATGTTCAAGTATTATTTTATTAATATTTTTATTTGAGTTGGGGACATAGAAAATACAAACTATTAAATAGTAAAGGAGTTAAAATGTAATACTAATATAAATGGATGTAAATAGAAAATACCAAATTATATATACCTAAGGTATATATAGAAAATACCAAATAGAAGAAACAAAAAGGAATCAGGAATGGCGGGAAAGGAATTGGGAAACCCTTTTAGTACCGGGTGATTATATAACCCGGTACCTAAGGGCTGGGAATTGGGCCTGGAATTGACCTCAATCCCACCTTTGGTACCTGGTGATGTCACCACCCGGTACCGAACGCCCTTTGGTACTGGGTGGTGACATCACCCGGTACCAAAGGGTGGTCGTGTATATATAGCGCCCTCTGCCCCTTCGCCCCTCTGCTCTCCTTCCCAACGTCCTTCTCCTCCGCGTGCGCCGCCCCTCCCGCCGTAGTCCGTCGCCGGCCTCCCCTGCGACGTCGTCCCTCGCTCTAGGGATCCGCGCCCCGGCCTCCCCGTTGCGCGGCGCCGCCCGTCTCCGGCCTCCCCATGCCCGGTCTCCCCGTCGCCCTAGGCCCCAGCCTCCCCGTCGTCCGGGGCCGCC
>CM014272.1:21610377-21635231 GCA_004135705.1 Alloteropsis semialata
CCCACAACAACAAAAGTTCCTCAATCAGTGGCCTTAGATACACATCAATGTCGTTGCCAGGTTGCTTTGGCCCTTGGATTAGCACTGGCATCATAATGAACTTCCGCTTCATGCACATCCACGGAGGAAGGTTGTACATACAAAGAGTCACGGGCCAAGTGCTGTGGCTACTGCTCATATCACCGAAAGGATTCATGCCATCCGTACTCAAACCAAATCTTATGTTCCTTGCATCTTCTGCGAAGTCTGGGAACGCTCTATCGATTTTCTCCATTGCGACCCATCAGCGGGGTGTCTCAACATATTGTCTTCCCTCCGATCCTCTTTGTGCCACCGCAGCAATTTAGCATGCTCTTTGTTTCTGAACAAGCGCTTCAGATGTTGTATTATAGGGAAATACCACATCACCTTGGCAGGGACTCTCTTCTTGGGGGCTCTCCCTCAACATCACCAGGGTCGTCTCGCCTGATTTTATACCGCGAACAATTGCAAACCGGACAGGCGTCCAAAGATTCGTACGACTTGCCCGATAAAGGATACAATCATTGGGACATGCGTGTATCTTTTGTACTTCCAGTCCTAGAGGGCAAACGATTTTTCTTGCTTCGTATGTTGTTTCGGGCAATGTGTTGCCCTCTGGAAGCATCTTCTTTATCATTTTCAGTATCTCTCCAAAACCTTTGTCAGACAAGCCATTAGTTGCCTTCCATTGCAACAGTTCCAGTGTGGTACCCAATTTTTTCTGGTCCTCTTTGCAATCTGGGTACATCAATGTTTTGTGGTCCTCCAACAAACGCTTCATCTTCTCCCGCTCTTTCGCACTTTCGCAGTCTTTCTCTTCATCACGGATCATGCCATCTAAGGCATCATCATCCTCATCTTCTGCAACTGCTTCACCCTCGCCCATTGCTGTATCATCTGCAAAGACACCGTATTGTGCAAAGTCCGGGATGTTGTCGTCACCTTCTTCATCACCTTCTTCAAAGAATATCCCCACTTCGCCGTGTTTGGTCCAACAGATATAGTTAGGCATGAAACCACTCATAAGCAAGTGTGTGTGGACCACCTTCTTCGAGATGTGATAATTCTTCTTATTCTCACAGACCTTGCATGGACAGCATATAAAACCCGAGGTCGAGTTAGCCTCTGCCGCGTCGAGGAATTGATGAACGCCATTAATGAAGTCAGATGAGCGTCTATCCGCGTTGTACATCCATTGCCGATTCATCTATTCACAAAATACAATGAAAAATTCATCCCCCAATATGAATTTCTAAAGTTTGTAATAAACCTAAATAAGAATATCATATATAATCTCTAAAAATCTTAATAACCATAAACATCAACATCATTTATAGTAAGCCTTAACAAGAATATCTTTTATAATCTCTAAAAATTTCGACAGCACCTCCCCTGCATCGGGAGATTTCCAAAACCTGCGACAAACCAAGGGCACGATGGCCGACAACCACATTCCAAAATCATCAACGTCTTACTTTTGCTCATCTCAAAAAAAATTTGAAGGAGTGATTAATATTTGCTCATCTCAAAAAAATATTTGCCTCAGATATGTTGTCTTTCATTTGACCTTGAACTTGGAGCATAAGAAACATTACAGGTGGTAAAAAAAATTGGTTCATGGTAGGCATGGAACCGTGGGACACACCCAGCCCAACCATCACAACTGATTCGTTGCTTGGGCATGGATGTATCCCACGGTTTGATGACAACCATGAGAAGCATAACTATACAATACAAGCTCAAGCTCAAGGTCATCATATGTTACCCAGCTAGAAAACTAGGTAAAATTTGATATCATCATAGGCATGCCTAGAGTTGAATTGTTTTAGTTCAAGATATTGACAACCATGAGAAGTAAAATTGAATTTAAAATCTAACTAAATAAGAATATCATTTATAATCTCAAAAAATCCTAATAACCCTAAATATCAACGTCATTTGAAGCCTCTAAAAAGATGTAATTCTAAATTTCATAATAAGCCCAAATATGAATTTTATTTATAATCTCTAAAAATCCTAATAACCCTAAATATGAATATCATTTATAATATCTAAAAATCATAATAAGCATAAATATGAAAATCATTTAAAGTTTCTACAAATAATAATCCAAAAATCTAAACAATGTCTAAAAATTTGTGCATCATCTCTACACATGCAACAACTAACTATATAGTGATTCTCTATTACAAATTCATAATAAAAATGAAGATTCAATCTAAAATCTCTTATTTCAATCCATTCCACAAAACACAAATTACTCAAAACATAGAGCATGAAATAGACCATACTAAACGTCAAAAGAGAGAGGATGAAGTTGCTAACCTTCTAGCGGACTTGGTTTGCAAAATCTCTAAAAGTTATGGAAAAATCGGGCATGAGCTCCCCCAACCCGAGCTCAATGGAGGATGAAGAAATGAGCCATGGCTCGGGCTAGGGGAGGAAGAAGGGGACTTATACGCAGAGCCCCTTTGGTACCGGTTGGTGGCACCATCCGGTACCAAAGGGGGTCACATTGGTACCGGTTGGTGTCACCAACCGGTACCAATGTGGCCATATAGGTACCGGGTGGTGCCACCACCCGGTACCAATGAGCTCGCAGAATTATTGGCCGTTGGACCCGGTACCAATGCTTCCATTGGTACCGGGTCCTTTCCATCCGTGACCGATTACGGTGGATGAATGGCGGGTTCTCTGGTAGTGTCTGCTCCACCGCGTCCAGCGTGGTTGGCTACCATGACTTGTCGTCTGCTGGCCGTGCACTTTAAGCATGAATGCCAAATAGCTCAGTGGTTGCCGACCCATTCAGCTGCTGCTATATAAGTTCACTCCCAGAATTGTGTTGGCTTCACACATCAGAAGTTCTATTTTATCCCTGCCTTTCTTCTGATCAAACACACAGCATGCTAATGTACTGTAGACCATAGAAATGTAATTCCAGAAATCTGCACTTTGCACATTGAAACTGGAGAGCACTTGATCTAACAAATCCATCTGTTCTATGTCCAGTCTTGACTTGGGATTGGGCAGATTCGTGTGATCTGCTAGTCGAGTGGTCCTTGTCAATGTCATCGGCAAACTGACTTGGTCTTTCCACTGCAGCCCTTGAGCGATGGTGGAAGCGTCAGAAGTCTTTGCTGTTGGCTTCTTGTGTGCTCTAGCGGTGATCAGTGTTGATTGCTGCTAAAAGTTGCACAAATAGTCCAGGACATATTGGAAAATTAGCACGAACTGCACCTGGCTCCGGAAATTTATTCAAGCGTTGCGGGCAATAATGTAAACATATTCCCATGCAACATAAAGATACACTATATGATATGAAATGATCTCTTCATCCAAAAAAAGATTTCCTGATGATTCTTCTGCTGGTTTTGTTGCAATTATAATGATGTTCCATGTGTGTCGAGAAAAAGGGTACACTTCAGTTTTTTTTTATTGTGCTGGTTTTGTTGCAATTATAGACTGCCTGCTAAATAAGGGTACACTTCAGTTTTTTATTGTGTCGAGAAATAAATTACAATCTATATGCACTTCAGTTTTATGTCCACATTTTACACTGATAAACTATAATTTATCCTATCACGCAATAAAATATTTACTTGACACCTTCCAAAAGCTACAATATAAAAGGAAAGCACTGTCCCAAAGGAAGAAACAATCACGCATTAATTTTAGTATAAATATTGCTGGTATGCCAGTAATGGAAGACAACTAGGATAGGCCAATAAAACTAAGCACTACCAACCCATCGGCCGACTTGAATTGTGCAGTTGAAGCACAATTTACTGTTGGCCGAGCACTCAAAGCATGAATGCCAAATAGATCAGTGGTTGCCAACCCATTAGGTCACTGCTATACATAAGTTACCATTCTTGGTGTTGAGTTGCCTAACATATCACATGTTTTAGACTACCGTCTACCTTTCTCCTCATCAAATTCGCAAAATGCTAATGTCGACCCTAGATATAAATTCAAACTCCAAGCATTTTTCATGTCCAGACTGGGAAGCACTTAATGTGAGAAATTCAAACTGTTGTAAGTCATGGCATGGGATTGGGAGGATTCAGGAATATGTTTTCTGGAGACAACAAGATAGGATGCTCTATACTACACACACTCAGTTCTACAGACATGCTTGTGTGGTCAAGAATGATTCGTGCACCTCGATCCTGATGCAGACTTGCCCGTGCCCCCAATATACTGGTAGATTGGATCTGGTGTTAGCACGGACTTGGCTTTTTCGTCATGGCAGCAGCTGAGAACCCTCTGTTTGTTTTCACTACCAGTACTCAGTGTGGATTGGTACCACGACTTATTGTCCTTGGAAGAGCTCAATCTCAGCGGATGCGTCCACTCTGTGAAGAGCCTTGTTCGCCACCATCTCCATTCTCATTCGTGAGCCTCACCGTCGGCCACTGTGATCTCAGTTCTCAGTTTCTAGAAGCACAAAAAATATTACATTTCTCCAACAGAGAATAAATTCAGATCCTTGTATTTATTCCACCATTAGATTGTATATAGATGGAGAGAGGTCAATAGTGTAGGCAGGTTTGTACCTTCAGGGAGAAGAGTGCCGAGAATGCGCATCAGCAGTTCACCACATGTTATGTCTGAGTGTGGCCACCCAGGTTAGCGAGAGTAATGGCACCATCACTTTAACATCACGGACAAGGTTGCAATGCACCATCAAGCCCATCATGCACTGGGTTTGGTACTGCCGCTATTACGCGAGAAATTATGTCATGCTTAAACTAATAATTGGCAGGTTGCTGCTAGATATTATGCTATATAGTAAGTTACCCCCACGGTATTGCCTTTCTTCATAAATCACATGCGTTGGCGCTTTTTCTGGCGAACATACCGAAGATTGTACTAGTTCATGCGGATCAGCAATGGCTCAAAAACCAGTAGCCGCTAACCGATCAGACCGGTTTGGGGGACTCGGTCAGACCACATTCCTAGGGCTGGCTCCTTCGACCTAGAATCACTGGCCCGGAAGAGACTCCGTCGGGGCTAGCGCGTCTAGGGTTTCTCTGAGATCGGCAGACCACTCAGTGAGCCGTCATTCGACGTAGAGACGAAGAACAAACAGTGAAAGCAGTTAGAAAAGCTAGGGTTTGAAACAGACCAAAAAGAAAATGCATTTGTGTTTGATTGACTAGATAACCCTCAATCGGTCGTGGTCCTTTATATTTATAGGGTGGAGGTCTTGCCCCACGAGGAATACCTTCCACAAGTCGAATTCATCCAAGAGTCATACTCTGCTTGAACCCAACCTAAACCGGTCAGACTAGATAGGCGAACCTGTTAGACCAGTTACGGGTGCCAGATCGGCTACAGGACGGAAACAAGTCTGACCACTTTCTGTAACCGATCAGACCGGTTTGTCTAGCCAGAATGACCTCGTGCCAATTTTGGCCACTAACAACATGTTTTGTATTGTTGCTTCCTTTGTTATGATCAGTTTTATAACATGCTACTGTAGGCCCTAGAAAATTTCACTCGACCTCATTGTTCATGTCCAATCTGGAAAGCACTTGATATGAGAATTTCTGATTGTTCTTTGTCCAAGCATTGGAGGATTCAGGGATATGTACGTGTTCGCGAAGCAGGCAGAAGTGTGATGCTCTTCTTACAGAGTATTACAGTCCGACACACGTAGATGGGTAAGAACAATTAGCACCTGAACAACAGGTCATGCTGTCAGGTCACACAACTTCCAGAAGGTGCCTGACACAAGGACGCATGCATTGCACTATCATTCTTTTTATGTGAACGTGACTGCCCCTGTTGCTGTCTAATAGAGAACACTGCCATTGGTTGCTTCACGTATTAGTGCTTAGTTTTGGTGTAAAAAGTGCGAAAAAGCAGTTATTATTTGTCTTAGCATGACTGAGTTTTTTGAAGATCCCTTATTTCTGGTAAAATTTGTAGTTTGTCATAGCACGTAAGTTGTTTCTCTTTTATCTAGCTGAAAATAGGTGCACGATCCTAATGAAGTTAACTAAACATTATTATCTTTTTTTTTTGCGAAAGAACTAAACGTTATTATCTAGCTGAATGCAACAGAGAACTATCTCTTGAGCTGGAGGTGGCCGTGTGGACTAGGGACAGTGTAAACTGAAGATTGGGCGGAATGACTCCAGGGTATATTTATAGGACAGGTTCATTTAAGGAAACGTTGTATGGACCATTTGGAAAAAGAATTGGTTTCCCTATATGAAATCATAGTACAACGTCCAACCCGATTTTCTTGTCGTCCAAAATATATATAGACCCAGCTTCATGGATCAGATTTCAAAATTGTCACTTTCCATTTCCTGTCACATTTCACAGAGACACAAAATTATTGATAAGATTACTATTAGATTTTCTCATTTCAGGTTCATCATACATCCAACATGATTTGCAATATTCTAGTATGAAGGGTAATTAAACATTGTTCACTTCTAAAGATGAGCGGCATCAGGAAGCACATTAAAAAACATGACGCACAGTGGCTTGCTATCCATCTATTGTCTTCCATCACTGGCCCAAGATGATCACAACCTGAGATTGCTTGGAGTACTAGGGTGTGTTGCTTGAAGTACTAGGGTGCTGGATGATATTCTCGCACACTAAAAAGTCGGTCACAATCCAACTCCTAGTAGTCCTTCAAATTCAAAACTAATATATCTCTATCATATTACCATCACCATAAGTAATTTTAGTTCCAGATCTGCTACTACAGCGCCGATGATTATTCCCATCAAATCATCCAACTTCCTCAGTTCCGCTGCATTCCTTTGCTACACAATGAAGGCAAATGTGCACATGCTCCCGTTCTCCCTTTGACCGGATTAGGGAACAATCATCTGCCTTCCCGAGCCTGGAGGCCCTCGGCAGTCGTCATTTCAAATGTTCAATCTCAGTGGAAGTGTCTTCACTAGGCAATCCTTGTGCACGGTCATCTCCAACCATAGAGCTCTCACCAATTTTCACATCTCAAACTGGATGCGAGAAATTAGTGCTTTTTCCCACCAAAAACTAATTCCAAAACATTGTGTAATCATTCAACCACTACATATACTTTTGAGCGGTACACAGTGTAGGCAGTTTGTACCATAAATGATGCGATTACAGAAAATACCACCCAATTCCATGTGATCCTCCGTATTAAAGAATAATATCGCTGGGTACCCATTTGTCAGAATGTCCACCATCAGATCATCACATATTTGAGTGTTGGAACCTAAAGGCACCAGTATCTTTTTCACTTTACGTAAAAGGTATCAATGCGACATCATGCCTATGAGTACTGGGTCTCGCTGTGCTAAAGTTATAACCTTAGACACTGGATCGAACATCATGCCCATCAGTACTGGGTGTCGCTGTGCTACCACCATTACCTCAGACACTGGATCGATCATGCTCGACTGTTGGTGGCGTAGTTGCAGATGATATATAGATATTAGTGATGTTCCTGAAGAACATATAACTGTCGCTCTCAATTGCAGATGACTGTCTAACAGACATAGATGGTTAAGAACAATCAGTGCTGAAACAGAGAGGCCATATTATTCGGTCACATAACTTCAGAAAGTGCTGATCCCAACGACCCATGCATTCAATGTACGTTTATGCATTGTCATGCTTGTGTTTCTTTCCGACAGAAAGTAGTGCATTGTTTGCTTCATGTATTCTATGCTCCGCATAGGACAGGTTAAACCAGGACCCATCATGGGATGAACAGATCGTGCGACCCCTTGAACCCCATCCTAACAATTCCGTGCCCCATGCCCCCCGACCACCCTTTACCCGCACACAGCCCCACCCCGCCTCCGCAGCTCCAGCGGCAACTTCACCACACTGCCTGGCTGTGTCTCTCCCCACCCCATCCCCAAACCCTCTTTCGTAGATCCGTAGGTTACCACACACCCCTGAAACCCTGGACCCTCTTCGCCCTTCTTCTCCGCTAGCGATGGCGTGTGGGCCTGATCGCGCTTTCTATCTAGCGCATGACGGGTTGTGCGATAGACTTTACGCTCCGCATATAGTCCATGAACCAATATTAACTTTTGAGACTGATTTGACCTTCATTAACCGAGTTCTAATTGTGTGATGTCCGGGCACTCAAAAATACAACAGTTAGTATGCGTGGACGGGACCGGCAGTTTGGCCTAAATGGGATTCTGTAATTTCAGTGTCTGATGAGCGAACAATATAAATCTGTCCAGGAAGTGTAGAGAAAGAAATATATTTCAGTTCTATGCCACATATAAATTAGTATTCACGTGTCACGTGCCAAGAAAGAAATAAGGTAACATAGCATTGATGTTTGTAAATCTTCATGGTATGCCGGAATTAAAAGGACAACAAGGACAGGTCCATAATGCTACATCTAGTCTGAAACTACCAGACCATCAGCGCAGACTTCAATGTCACAACGCATTTCTCTGATGACCAAGGACACTAAGTGATATGACCACACTAGTGTCGGCGACCTCGCCGAGTACCCCGACGACTTCACAAAGTACTTCGACCACTCTGCCAAGTACTCCGACCTCGCCGACTACATCTCCGAGTACTCTGCCAAGTACTCCGACCTCGCCGACTACATCTCCAACCCCTACTGGACCAATCACTCGGAGCCGAGCTAAGAAAATACAACAAGAGGTGCACGCGCTACTTTGTGAGTATCAATTGAATATTAATGAGAACTTTGAGCTACCTAGTTGTTATTGCTCAGGTTCACCAAGGAGGAAGACAAGGATGCATCAAGAGTGGAACAGAAAGAAGAACCACGTTCACATCAGTCCAGCGTGACAAGAACTGTTCTGAAGAAATATTCATATCTTTTGATTCACAAAAGCTATGAAGACTCATGAGTACTCTCTGGAAAGATCTCGAAGTCTAGTTTCCAAATCTGCGACCCCTGGGTTGTTTGGAGCTTTCCCTTGAAGTGGCCGAGTTGTTTAGTGCACACTGGTCTGAGGGACTACAGTCTGCCTGGAGTCAAAATGTCCGAGCAAAACTGTACTAATCTACAATAAATATTGAAGCAAACTATACATGGTTTGAAAGCCTATCCAGTTAGCTTTCAAACGCATCTAGCGGCATCTCATTTGAAGCTTCCAAGAAGGAGTTAAAGCCAAAACATTGAAGACTGCGCAGAATTCCAGAAGTCACGCGGGAACAACTCAGGAGGCTTTTTCACACTAGCGTTGCTTTCACATTGTTTCGTGTTTATACGTATCCAGGAGGGTTATTCCTTGTATAAATACCCCCTATGTGTAAGTAAACGACAGACTTTTGATGATTAGATAATCCAAATGATTTTGCAGCCGAGCTGCTGAGTGCTTACTCAAACCCTTGTTCTTTCTTGTTCTTCCTGGACTTGTGAAGAGATTCCTCTGGGATCCTCTAGTTCGTGCTTTGCGGGTTCCAGTACGGCTATCTCGCCTTGTGTGGATTAGCTCCGGTTGTGGTTCTGCGGTCGTTTGGAGATCGAGTCGAAGTCTTCGCGGTTTCGATGTCTCTCTCCCCATCGCTTGGTCGCATCCGACCTTGGGCAGGTATAAAGCTAGTTACCCGCTGATCTTCAGCAAGTTTACCTTACTTTCCCGCTGTCTCTATAGCCAATCACCTTGTTCATAGACCTACTGCCGTGAAGATTGGGCCACCCTCGTACCGATCCTAGATCAGTACCCATCATCTGGTATCAAAGCTTTCGTTGACACTGTAGGTCTTACCATCATCCACATATTTATCCTTACGTTTGATCGTCATATATATTTGTTGTATCCTATAGTCCAAAGCCACTAAAAATTCCTATAGCCTTTTGGCGGTACTGTTACCCTGTGTTTGGTGTGTTCATCCAGTTGCTAGTCACCACCATTTCTATTTTGTGTTGTTCCATCTATTAACCGCACCCCTGATTAATGTTATAAAAAAAAAGATCCAAAAAAAAAGAAAAGAAAGCATAGAGTCAAAAAAAAAGATGTTGAAGAGGGACTGTGTTGCGGTGTGCTGCTGAAATTTCAGTGTATACACTAGGGTGGTGGTAATCTTGTTGCAACAACGAATATCTTTTGAGCACATCAACCCACTCGGTTGCAGTACCATAGCCCTCCTTGATTGGCCACCTACAGCTCCACTTAAAACCTGAACCGGGACAGTTGATTTGTAATCCTTTCAACCGCTTAACCACAGCTGGGTGCTACCACATCTAGCACCATCACGGTCCTAGAGATCAGGGAAGAGCTTGGGTAAGTAAGAGGTGAGAATTGAGTGTTTCCACAAATATTTTCCATTCCACTTTTTGCTGCTCCTAACCTGGCAGGATCAGATTCAAGTGTTCATGGAGGACACCGTGGCGATAGGGATAACCCTGTCACACAGGATGAGATGCGTCGCATGGCCGAATCACTTGTAGAGGCCATGGGGAGAATGCTTGAAGAACGCCTTCCGGCGGCAGGAGGTCGAGGGCCACATCGCCGTGGTGCAGAAGAAGTTTATCAAGAAGAGTCCGGAGGTGAGAATTCTGTTTTGGCCATGAATTCGATCGCTTCGGTGATGACCGTGGAGGACATGGTGGAGGACGCCGTGCTGATTTTGATAATCAGCATGGTGGCTGTCGTGCACACGGGCGTCGTGTACGATTTGAAGACGAAGAGTTTGAAGATCGTGATCAAGAAGAGGGATCCAACGATGAAGAAAATCACTTCGGTCATGGGGGAATGTTTGAGCGACGCCGGAATCATCACCGGCATGATCAGTTTGAAGAAAGGGACCGTCCTCGTGGTCGCTATAATAGAGATGATCCAGCTAATATTGCTCGAGTCAAGTTGAATGTTCCTAAATTCACTGGAAAGGAGAATGCAGATGAGTTCCTTGAATGGGCTGAACAGTGTGATCAAATTTTCAGAATTCACAATCTGTCAGATCAACGCCATGTGAACCTAGCCTCAGTCGAATTCTCTGGATATGCGCTGACTTGGTGGAATCAGGTGTAGGAGAATCAACTTGATTTGGGACGAGGTTATATCAATACCTGGGAAGAGATGAAACAAGTAATGAGAAGGCGGTTTGTGCCTTCAAGCTATCAGCATGATCTTAGAAATAGATTACAAATATTGAAGCAGGGAAAGAGATCGGTTGATGAGTATTTTAAGGAGATGGAATTATTGTTAGTACGGACTGGGATCAGAGAGGATGCAGAGTCAAAAATGGCAAGATTTTTGGGTGGACTTAATGAAGAAATTTCTGGATTTGTCAAGATGTTTCCATACCGAACCTTGCAAGATCTAGTTGATCAAGCGATGCGCACAGAGAGGAAAATTCAGCAAGAGTCACGTGGAAAATCTTATGCAAGTCATTCTAATGCTGCCCCATGGCGTAGACAGCAATCCAGTGCTTCTTTTGGTGGAGGACGATCCCAGGGAGCTGCAGCTAGGGCCTTTCCATCAAATGGTACATCAAAGATGGCGGCTTCTACAGTGTCATCTCCTGCGCATCAGCAGCGATCTATTGCCAGTTCAGCAGCTCCAACTGTCGCTTCAGGAGCTACTTCTTCTACTCGGAGTAGAGAAATTGTGTGCCACAAGTGCCAAGGGCGTGGTCACATTGCTGCTCAATGTCCGAGTAGGAGGACCATGTTGTTAAATGAAAAGGGTGAATGGGAATCAGAAAGTGACCCAGAAGATGAAGGGCCGAGATTTGATGAAGAAATCGAAGAGGAAGAGAATGAGATCCAGCCTGATGAAGGAGATCATAATTGTTTTATTTCTCTTCGGGTGCTAAGTGTGACTGCTGAAAAGGAAGAGAATGGACAGCGCCACAATCTTTTCCATACCCGAGGTTTGATCAAAGATAAGCTATGCCGCATCATTGTTGATAATGGTAGCTGCAACAACATTGCTAGTCAAGAATTGGTGGACAGATTGGGATTAAAACCAAGGCGTCACCCTAATCCATATAAGATGCAGTGGTTTAATGATTGTGGAGCGCTGCGTGTCAGTCATATGGTGAATATTCCTTTCTCTGTTGGGAAGTACAATGATCATGTAGAATGTGACGTGGTACCTATGCAAGCATGCCAATTGCTGCTAGGAAGACCATGGTTATATGATCGTGATGTTCAAATCTTTGAAGAGCTAACAAGCTGTCATTCATGTACAAAGGAGAGCGCATCTCTTTGCTCCCTTTGACACCGGAGGAAATTTTGAAGGATGATCTAAAGAAAAAACAGCGAGAGAGGAAGAACCACTTAAGAGTGACCCACAAAGATAGTGAGGGAGGGTTCCCACAGCCAAAGAAAAATCCACAACCGCAAAGAAGCCAAAAACTGAGAAAAGAAGGGTTAGTAATGATGGCTAGAAAAGGGGATATAAAAGAATTGAGTGAACCCAATTCCATGTTCTTTGTACTCTTGTACAAGGGCACTCTTCTTTCTACTAACAACTTACCATCTACCTTGCCAAGTGTTGTTTTTGATATGTTACAGGACTTTGAAGATGTCTTTTCGGATGAGGTACCATCAGGCCTACCTCCCAAGAGAGGGATCGAGCATCAAATCGACTTGGTTCATGGTGCGTCACTTCCGAACCGTGCTGCGTACCGCACCAATCCGGAGGAGACAAAGGAAATCCAGCGACAAGTGGAAGAATTGATCCAAAAGGGGTATGTACAAGAAAGTCTCTCACCTTGTGCTGTTCCTGTTTTATTGGTTCCCAAGAAAGATGGATCAAGGAGAATGTGTGTGGATTGCCGAGCAATAAATAATATCGCAGTAAGATATAGGCATCGAATTCCAAGATTAAATGATATGCTTGATGAACTTAGTGGTGCTATCATATTCACTAAAATTGATTTAAGAAGTGGATATCAACAAATTCGCATAAGAGAAGGAGATGAATGAAAAACAGCCTTTAAAACAAAATTTCGTTTATATGAATGGTTGGTGATGCCCTTCGGGTTAACAAATGCGCCGAGTACTTTTATGAGGTTGATGAATCAGGTGCTTAGAGCTTTTATTGGAAAGTTTGTTGTTGTTTACTTTGATGACATATTAATTTACAACAAGTCTCTTGATGAACATGTTGAACATATCCAATGCGTGCTTGCTGTCCTACGTGAACAAAAATTATATGCTAACCTTGAAAAGTGCACCTTTTGCACCGACAAGGTAGTTTTTCTTGGATTTGTTGTTTCAGGGCATGGAGTGGAGGTAGATGAGGAAAAGATCAAGGCTGTTCGAGATTGGGCACCCCCACAGACTGTGAGTCAAGTGCGAAGCTTTCTCGGACTTGCTGGATTCTACCGGCGATTTGTGAAGGACTTCAGCACTATTGCTGCTCCCATCAATGAGCTAACCAAGAAAGTCGTGCCCTTCAAATGGGAAGAATCACAACAGAAGTCATTTGAAGAGCTGAAGATGAAGTTAACGACAGCCCCAGTCCTTGCGCTCCCAGATTTTGGTAAAACATTTGAAATTGAATGTGATGCAAGCGGAGATGGGATCGGAGGCGTGCTCATGCAAGAATGAAGACCAATTGCATTCTTCAGTGAGAAGCTAAGTGGTCCAACTCTAAACTATTCAGTTTATGATAAAGAATTATATGCTCTTGTTTGGAGTTTGGAAACTTGGCAACACTATCTTTTCCTAAGGAGTTTGTGATACACTCAGACCATGAATCTTTGAAACATCTTAAAGGACAACTAAAACTGAATAGAAGGCATGCAAAATGGTGTGAATTTATTGAGTCATTTCCTTATATTGTCAAGTACAAAAAAGGAAAAGAGAATGTTGTAGCTGATGCTTTATCTCGACGTCATGCTTTGTTAACTCAACTGGATGCTAAAATTCTTGGGTTCGAAAGTATAAAAGAATTATATACAACTGATTCGTACTTTGCTGAGCCATATTCCAAGTGTCGTGATGACAAAGGATGGGAAAAATTTCATGTGCATGATGGATTCTTGTTTCGAGCTAACAAACTTTGTATTCCAGATTGCTCTGTTTGAATTTTACTGGTGCAGGAAGCTCATGCAGGAGGACTTATGGGTCATTTTGGTGCCAAGAAGACAGAACAAGTTCTTGCCGACCACTTCTTCTGGCCAAAGATGAGAAGAGATGTGGAGAGACATGTTCAACACTGCGAATCATGCCACAAAGCTAAGTCTCGCTTAAACCCTCACGGACTTTACACTCCTCTTCCTATTCCTAGTATGCCTTGGGAAGACATTTCTATGGATTTTGTTCTTGGGTTACCTCGAACCAAGAGGGGAAGGGATTCAATTTTTGTTGTGGTCGATCGTTTTAGCAAAATGGCACATTTTATTCCATGCCACAAAAGTGACGATGCTTCGCATATTGCTGAACTGTTTTTCAAAGAAGTTGTTCATCTACATGGAGTACCTCGAACAATTGTTTCTGATCGTGACAGTAAATTTTTGAGTTACTTTTGGAAAACTTTGTGGGGTAAACTTGGGACCCATTTGCTGTTCTCTACAACGTGTCATCCACAGACGGATGGTCAAACAGAAGTTGTGAACCGTACTTTATCAATGTTACTGCGAGCTGTTCTCAAGAAGAATTTGAAACTTTGGGAGGAGAGTTTGCCACATGTCGAGTTTGCATACAACAGGGCAGTCCACTCGACCACTAAATTTTGTCCATTCGAGATTGTATATGGATTCAAACCCACTGCTCCCATAGATCTTTTGCCTTTGCCTATGCAGGAACGTGTAAACTTCGACGCAAGCAGGCGAGCTGAATTTGTCAAGAACCTTCATGAAAGAACTCGAACCAACATTGAGAAGATGACCGAGAAGTATGAGAAACGCGCCAACAAGGGTCGACGAAAGATGATATTTGAAGCAGGAGACTTGGTTTGGGTACATCTCAGAAAAGATAGATTTCCAGAACAACGCAAGAGCAAATTGCAACCTCGAGCCAATGGTCCATTCAAAATACTACGCAAGATCAATGACAACGCCTATGAGATTGATCTGCCAAGTACTTATGGAGTTAGTACCAGTTTCAACGTGTCCGACCTCTCTCCATTCTTTGGATTGGACGAGTCGAGGACGACTCTTTTTCAAGGGGGGGAGGATGATATGACCATACCAGTGTTGGCGACCCCGCCGAGTACCCCCGATGACTTCACAGAGTACTTCGACCACTCTGCCGAGTACCCTGCCAAGTACTCCGACCTCGCCGACTACATCTCCGAGTACTCTGCCAAGTACTCCGACCTCGCCGACTACATCTCCAACCCCTATTGGACCAATCACTCGGAGCCGAGCTAAGAAAATACAACAAGAGGTGCACGCGCTACTTTGTGAGTATCAATTGAATATTAATGAGAACTTTGAGCTACCTAAGTCGTACGTATTGTTATTGCTCAGGTTCACCAAGGAGGAAGACAAGGATGCATCAAGAGTGGAACAGAAAGAAGAACCATGTTCACATCAGTCCAGCGTGACAAGAACTGTCCAGAAGAAATATTCATATCTTGTGACTCACAAAAGCTATGAAGACTCATGAGTACTCTCTGGAAAGATCTCGAAGTCTAGTTTCCAAATCTGCCACCCCCGGGTTGTTTGGAACTTTCCCTTGAAGTGGCCGAGTTGTTTAGTGCACACTGGTCTGAGGGACTACAATCTGCCTGGAGTCAAAATGTCCGAGCAAAACTGTACTAATCTACAACAAATATTGAAGCAAGCTATACATGGTTTGAAAGCCTATCCAGTTAGCTTTCAAATGCATCCAGCAGCATCTCATTTGAAGCTTCCAAGAAGAAGTTAAAGCCAAAACATTGAAGACTGCACAGAATTCCAGAAGTCACGCGGGAACAACTCAGGAGGCTTTGCGTTGCTTTCACATTGTTTCGTGTTTATACCTATCCAGGAGGGTTATTCCTTGTATAAATACCCCCTATGTGTAAGCAAACGACAGACTTTTGATGATTAGATAATCCAAATGATTTTGCAGCCGAGCTGCTGAGTGCTTACTCAAACCCTTGTTCTTCCTTGTTCTTCCTGGACTTGTGAAGAGATTCCTTTGGGATCCTCTAGTGTATATGAATCTCATAGGGGGATGGTTGTGGACTGGTGCTTAGAGAATACCCAAAGTCAGGGGATGGTTGTGGACTGGTGCAACCAATTGGAGGTCCTATACTTGTACCTGGAGAGACAAAGAAGCAAGACTTACATTCTTTTGCCATACAATTTCAAGTGAGTACTTCTCTCTATGTATGTATAACTTTAAGACTTTGTTCTCAATACTTGTGCATGTATATATATATATATATATACAGCTTCTACTGGATACTGCTTGTGATAATCATAAACACCGGTCAAATTATTGTCATGGACTCACTGCGGAAAGAAAAAGAGGATTACCAAGCAGTTTTAGACTTGATTGACATGGCATGGACACGTTTCCGTGTGAAACAAAAAGGAAATTTCAAACAAAAACTGGATGTGAAGACAGACTTTTCGGTACGTGGCTGGTGTACCCGCATATCTCATAAAATCACACTAATATATAGTTGTTACGTCTAACTTTATTCTTCTCCACTTTCAGTGTGCCAGACAGGAAGAAGGGACGAATCCAATGGATAATGAGATTATTAGTGTATATGGAAATTAGATTATTAGTGTATATGGAAATTAGATTATTAGTGTATATGGAAATTAGATTATTAGTATGGAAATATTAGTGTATATGAAAATTAGATTATTAGTGTATATGAAAATTAGATTATTAGTGTACATTGAAATAAGATTATTAGTGTATATGGAAATTAGGTTATTAGTGTATATGGAAATTAGATTATTAGTGTATATGGAAATTAGATTATTAGTGTATATGGACATTAGATTATTAGTGTATATGGAAATATGATTATTAGTGTATATGGAAATATGATTATTAGTGTATATTTATTATGAATATATTTATTATACTTTGTTATTTCATGTATACTTTGTTAATTCATGTAAACTTTGTTATTTCATGTAAACTTTGTTACTTGGTTAGAAATGATTATTAGTTATTGATTATTGTTTAGAAATGATTATTAGTTATTGTTTGAAATGATTATTAGTTATTGTTTAGAAATGAATGTGTTAGGAAATTTTATAATTACATGCAAAATTTATTTATTATATGAATGAATGATTATTAGTTACTTATTTAGAAATGATTACATGCAAAATTTATTTATTATATGAATGAATGTTGTCATTTGTGATTAATGCAGAGGATGTTTTACCATGAAGTGCTCCCAATGATACAAAAAGCAATAGCTATTGCGGACCAACTTTTTGGATTCATTATGGACCAAGTTATAAGTCCACTGGGAGAGTACCACCATGACGGACGCGCTATCGCTCTATTGGACTCCCTTTCTGCTCCTTCTTCCAGTTCTGCTCGTTAATTGTAAATAACTTTTAAATGCTCTAACTTTTGTATTGGCTGATCTCAAATGTTTATATGTGAATGTTCGAGAAAAATGCAATCAAAGTCGGGTCAAAATCAATTGACAATTGCGACGACTTCAATCTTATTGCGTGAAAGATCGTGTACGACATATGACATATGACGCGCAGACACGTAGACGCGTAGATTTGTATATAACTAACCCAAATATCAAACATTTAAAAAAAAATAACCAAAACAGCCTTTGGTACCGGTTGGTAACACCAACCGGTACCAAAGGCACCCTTTGGTACCGTTTCTGGACCCGGTACCAAAGGCCGACCCCCTTTAGTCACGGTGTCGCGGTACCGGTTCCAGAACCTCTACCTATGAGGGTTACGAACCGTGACCGATGGCGAGTTCTCCAGTAGTGTAGTCATGGATGGAAGCCCAAAAGCAACGGCGATCAGAGAAAAAGCTAAGGCCTTGAAAGAAAGAGCGCAGGCAGCAGCAAGTACAGGCAGCAGCAGCAAGTAGTTCGACCCGATGCGCCTGGAGGCAATGGACCGCGGTCGTATGGTGACGACCAACACAGGTGCTCAACGTACGGCGATTTTCGACGACTCATGGGCCTGCTTAAGGCCCGCCGCGGCGGATGGGCCTCCGCAGCTGGATGCTGCCGACCCAATGATGGTTGAGGCCCAGTTGGGATGCTCGGAAGGATTTGCACGTTCTGCGGTCTCATCGTCGCAGTGTGTCCTGGAGGCGGTTCGGTTCGACATGGCTCCGGCACCATCGCCGGCGGACGCCCAATCTCCGGCAAGGCACGTCTGCTTTTCGCGCGGTTCGGACATCACGCCGCCGTTCACGGTCGCTGACGCCTCGTCCCCGGTGCGCGCACAGGTGGAGTCCTTCGCGCGTTCGGTGGCTCGTCGACATTCGCCTTCGGTCGCCCTGGTCCGGACGCCACAGCTCAGGAGGCCCAGGAAGAGATCTTGTGCCTCTACCCCACTCCATCGCAGTGAGCGTCTAGCTCGCAAGTCCCGTTTCAGGGCCTCCAAGCCGGTGGTGCAGGCCCAGAACGTCATGATGCCGAGGCGTTCGTCGAGTACACCAAGCTGTTCGAGAACCAGCTTCTGGATGCGCAGTGCGACACGCTTGATGCGCTGGTGCCGGTGGACGTGGCCGAGTTCTCCATGGGAGATCCGAAGCCGTTATGCTGAGGTACTTCGCGCACAGGTCGCATAGTTGGTGCACATGGAAGCACAAAGTATCATGATATGGAATGTGCGCGGCCTAAATGGTCGGGCCCGTCGTAGCGCTGTTCGCTCTTTGGTCACCTAGGAACGCATCTCCTTACTTTCCTTACAAGAAACTAAACTTGATTTCTGTACTGACTCTATGGTAATGGAAATGCTCAGCGCGGGCTTTGATTATGTTTGCTTGCCTGCTGTGAACACCGCCGGTGGGATCCTTCTCGCCTGGCGTTCTGATGTGTGGGAGGGTTCCTCGCCTCTCATGCTGGACCGTTCAGTCACGGTGAAACTGAGCCTGCTGCAGGACGCTTCCGTCTCGTGGTGGATGACTGCTGTGTATGGCCCTCACACGGATGAGGCCCAAGCGGCGTTCCTGCAGGAGCTACGCGATGCGCGCCCTAATCATGCTGGGCCTTGGATGGTTTGTGGGACTTTAATATGATCTACCAGGCGGCCGACAAGGACAATGGAAGGCTCGACCAGCGCATGATTGGTCGTTTTAGATGCTTCATTGACGATGCCGAGCTGCATGAGCTCACCCTGCTAGATCGGCGCTTCACCTGGAGTAATGAACGGTCTGAGCCTACACTGGAGCATCTGGATCATTTCTTTGTGTCCGAAGACTGGCTGTCGGATTTTCCGAACCATATGCTTCACGCTCTGTCTTCGGACTGTTCTGATCACGCGCCGTTGCTGCTGCGTACGTGCTCGCCGCTAAGTGTCTTCAGACGCTTCCAGTTTGAAAGCATTTGGCCTCGGTTCGGCGGATACTTGGAGACGGTGCAAGCGGCGTGGGACACACCCGTGCCACCAGGCTGCGACTCTATGCGTGTGCTTGATGTCAAGCTGAGGGCTACGGCTAGGGCCCTACAGCGCTGGAGTGGGGCTCACATTGGGGGGGTTCGCCTTCAGCTAGCCATAGCTCCTGAGTTGGTCTACCGTTTCGACTTGGTGTTGGAATGTCGCACCTTGTCCCCTCGTGAGCAGCAGCTCCGGAAGCGCATGAAGCTCAAGTGCCTCGGCTTGGCGTCTCTCATGCGCACCATCATCCGACAGCGGTCGCGCATCACCTATCTCGCCGAAGGGGACGCCAACACCAAGTTCTTTCACTTACAGGCCTGTCAGCGCAAGCGCAAGAGCAACATACAGTGCATAGAGCTCAATGATGTGGTCTACGTCCAGGAAGACGAAAAATGTAGGGCCATCACTGACCATTACACGTCGATCATGGGCTCCAGGATGTCGCCTCAGCTTGAGTTGGACCTCACGGCGCTTGGGCTGCCTAGACTGGATATGCCGGGGACCGACTGTTGCTTCTCGGAGGAGGAAATCAAGGCGACCATTTTCGACATACCGGGGGACAAAGCACCGGGACCAGATGGTTTCTCCGGTTTGTTTTACAGGACGGCTTGGGGGATCATCAGGCAGGACATTATGTTGGCATGCCAGGTGTTCTGGGCTTTAGATGGACGCAGTTTATTTCTCCTGAACCAGGCGTACATGGTTCTTCTGCGAAAGAGGCCGGATGCGAGACAGATCAGCGATTACAGACCAATCAGTTTGATCCATAGCTTCTCCAAGTTGCTCACTAAGATCTTGGCTAGGCGGCTTGCGGCATTCCTACCGGAGCTAGTGAGGCCTAACCAAAGTGCGTTCATACGCGATCGTCTCCTGCATGGTAATTTCAGGGCCGTGCAGCTCACCACAAGGTTGCTTCATCGCTCACACCGGTCGTCGGCCCTGATTAAAGTGGACATTGCTAAGGCATTTGACACGGTCGACTGGCCCTTTCTGCTGGCCGTTCTATCTCACATGGGCTTCTCTCGTCGGTGGATCAACTGGATAAGCATGCTGTTATCCTCTACTAGCACCAAGATCGTGGTGAATGGATGTCCTGGGGACCGTATCTGTCATGCGCGAGGGTTGCGGCAGGGCGATCCGCTTTCGCCAATGCTGTTTGTCTTGGTCATGGAGGCACTCAATGCCTTGCTCCGCAAGGCCGAGGATGATATGCTACTCTCGCCTTTAGGCCCTGCATGCATCACGGAGCGTATTTTCCTATACGCAGATGACGTCGTGGTATTCTCCTCAGCGGCTGAGCAGGACCTGATACTCATTTGGTCCATCCTGGACATTTTTGGTGAAGCTTCTGGGCTCATGGTGAACCCGGCCAAGTGTCTCATCAACCCAATCCAGTGCGACCTGGAGACCACGGTCGGGTTAATGCAAAATTTCCACGGTAAACTCCAAGCTTTCCCTTGCAACTATCTCGGCATCCCGCTGTCCACGCACAGACTTCGCAAGAGGGATCTGCAGCCGCTCGTTGACAAAGATGCAAACGGGATCCCGACATGGAAGGCCGGGATGCTCAACAAGGCCGGTCGGGCGGTTCTTGTTAAGGTCAAGCTTTCGGCCATTCCTGTGCACACGGCGATTGCGGTGACTCTCTCGCCTTGGGTTATTGAACGCATCGACCGTCGGCGTCGGGCCTTTGTTTGGAAGGGGACTGAGGTGGTTTTGGGAGGTCACTGCCTCCTGGCATGGCCAAGTGTTTGCCGCCCATTGGCACTTGGTGGTCTGGGTCTCATCAATCTTCAGCTGCACGGCTTCGCTCTGTGGATGCGCTGGCTCTGGCTTCGTCATACGGATGCAGCAAACCGGCCATGGTCGCAGCTCCCAGACTCGGTGGAGCCCATGGTGCTTGCATTATTTGAGGCATCAGTAACAGTGGTCGTTGGGAATGGGCAGAACTGCTTATTCTGGCATGACAGATGGTTGGATGGACACTCCATCGAGGAGTTGGCCCCGTGCTTGGTACGTGCTGTGGGTGCAAGGACTCGCAACAGGCGAACCGTGCATGACGCCTTACAAGGCCGGGCCTGGATTGCTGATATCACTGGCGCACTCACAGTTCAGGTCCTTGTTGAGCTCCTGCGTCTTTCGCCACGTTTACATGGCGTCCACCTGTCCCCGAACGTCGACGATGTTTGGGGTGTGGAAATGGACGCCGGATGGGCGGTTCTCCACCGCGTCGGCTTACCAAGCCTTCTTCCTTGGTCAGAGAGCGATCCTGGGTGCCAAGGTCGCTTGGAAAACAAAGGCCCCTGGAAAATGCAAATTCTTCATTTGGCTAGCTCTTCATGACCGCTGTTGGACCAATGCAAGACGAAAACGGCATGGCCTACAGGACGATGACGGGTGCAGTCTGTGTTGTCAGGAACCCGAATCCATCTCTCATCTGTTAGCTTCATGCGTTTTCGCGCGGGAGGTCTGGTTCTTCGTGCTTGCTCAGGTCGGCTGGCATTACCTCGTTCCTTCGGCTGCTGTCCAACACTTCCCGGAATGGTGGATGGAAGCTAGGAAGCGGGTGTCCAGAATGGCAAGACCGGCGTTCGATTCAATGGTCATCCTAACCTCGTGGATGCTTTGGAAGGAACGCAATGACAGGGTCTTCAATCAACGCTCGCTCTCGGCGTCAAGTTTGGTTGATGCGATTTGGGAGGAAGGAAAATGTTGGGTCTTAGCAGGGTGGCGCCACCTGGAGTTGTGGCCTCCACTTCAGCGGGTGGTAGTCGAGGGGATCGACGTGGTAGCGGTCGCAAACTTGTTAAACGTATAGTCTTTGCTAGCGCAGGGCCGTTCCATCCTCTGTATGGCATCGGTCGGTTGGATGTAAATTTGCTTTCCTCTTAATGAAAAACGTGCCAAGGCACGGTCGCCAAAAAAACAGGCAGGTCTCTGATTGTTCCTTTGTCTGCAGGGATTAAAGTTCGAATGGGATGCCGGCCAGATGGAATAAATCAGGAAGAACAATAGCAGCAAGAGGAGCCCAAAATATGCTTTGAAAATGCCACCTAACTTTCGGGTTGACAATCAACCTCCGGGAGGCCCCAAGGTGGAATTAAAGGGCCGGGCCCGAAGGTGCGATGCTAAAGCGGCATGGAAGGTGTGATATTTTCGGAAATCGTGGTGTGTTACCCGGATAAGAAAGCTGATAGCATTTGCACACCTTGTAATTTTACTCCCATATCCTTTTAGACAATTTTGTACATGGGTCATAAGGACATTCCTGGTCCTATAGGGGTAAAACTGGTTTGAAAAATATCTCCTAAGCTTCCTATAAAAGGGGCTCTGCCACCTCCATGTAAAGGATTCAATTTCGGTAATGCAAGGAAACATTTTGGTTCTTGTCCAACTCGAGTTCATTTCTCTTGAGCGGTTTGGACCAAAGGTCTTAACCTTCAATACAACAACAGTAAATAGTAGCCAGCAACTAGATAGAGTGGAAGATGAAAATAAGGTTACAAGATGCAGTTTAGGTTTGAATTGTTTCATATTCTGCCATAAATGTGAATAGGAGGCATTGGAAAACATCTGATTATGCTCGCTTGTGCCATGAGCTGCAGGAGTCTGATTGGAGGGAAAATGAATCTCAAGCACTATCCAGTGATTGTTAACATACTAGTCTTGCAACTGACTTTAAGATCAAAATCCTCAAACTTTTTTGTTGATTTGAAGGGTCATTGGACAATTAAACATCAAAAACTGTTTTATACTGTTTCATACGAAATTTCTAACTATAAATTGTGACCGATGCTAATGGTCGTTTCCTTCACCAGTCAAACCAGAGCACCGCTACTGAAGTCAAGTAGTCGCTATTTCAGATACATAAAGAAAACACACCTTCAACCTAGAATTAGCCCCACTTGACAAACTCAGATAGATATATAGATCTGTTTACTTTCCATTTTTTGAACAACAACTGAAGCCATGTATTACTATAGGAGAAGATTATCCAAAGAAAGTTTACGCGCAAATTTATCTTCTTAATGATAAAATTTACTGAAACCGGTTAATATGTTGTTCTAAGCGACAGAAGTCAGACAAAAATATCTTCTTACTGGAGGTTTGTCTGCCATTATTCCTCCAGAATAGTGCTATACAAGGAATAAAACTGTAGGAATTCCTCCATTTTTCCTATGATTTTCCAAGATCCAAATGGGGCCAACCTTAATGATCAAAATGTAATGAAACTGGTAAATCATAGAGGCAATTCCTCACGTTCCACTATAAAAGTTCTTAATTTTATATCAACCACTAGAAAAGTTGTAGCGCCTTGGGAGCTACTGCCTCAACTTAATCACTACCACATAATGGAAATTTCGTGAGAGCCAAAAACCCTCATGAAAATAGCTAAAACCGCCACGAAAATAGTCCGTGACGTGAAACTCCCACGAAAATCCTCTCACAAATATGGCGCCACGAAAATATCATTTTCATGGAGGTCAACCGCCACGATCCTTTTTCGTGAGAGGATTTCATGTCGCTAACCTCCACGAAAATAGTTTTGCTACCAGGTCTCCAAAATTATTTTCATGAGAGCCAAACGTCACGAAAAAGCCGCCACAAATGTTTTTCCTGTGCGCCTTAAACTCTCATGAAAATTTTGTAGGCCGCCACGAAAAGGTTGCCAAGCCAAAGGGCAGATTTCATTTTCATGAGATGATGCTCCCACGAAAATGGTCATTTTCATGAGAGTTAAGGCCAACATAAAAATAGTACCATTTTCATGAGAGTTCATGCCACCAGGAAAAGACATTAAACATCCATGTCCCATTCTGTCACACATTCATGCATATATAACCCACATATTATTACTCTAGTGCACATCCATGTACATATATAATCCAAATTGTGATAGATCGGTCATCCATGTATGAACTAGTCTACATAGAATTTTTTTTGTTTTGGTATTATTTTAATAGAAAATTGCAGCTGTGGGGGTTAAAATGGGGGAATTGTAAGTTTGGTGACCAGACGGCTACTGAATAGCCGACTCGGCACCTGACGGCTTTCCAGCGGCCGATAAGAACTTATCGGCAACTGAATAGCCGACAGGACCTCCGACGTGGATTTGATAGCCTCCACGTATGCTCCACGTAGGCTATCGGACGTACGCTCGCCACGCTGGCACTTATCGGCTACTGAGAGGCCGACAGGCCTTATCGGCTGCTCCGAGGCCGATAGCTCCCATTTACCCCGCGGTCATCCTCTTCCTCGAGTTACTGTGCATGGATCTCGGTTCTTTTCGCAGCGCGAGGAGAGTAGGAGGCGGCCGGGGGCGGGGCGCGCTCGGGCCGGCGGGGCGAGCTCGGGCTGGGCGCTCGAGG
>CM014272.1:21642781-21659388 GCA_004135705.1 Alloteropsis semialata
ATTCCAAGCTCGGGAGTCTCGCCTGCGTCATCAAGAAGCGCAACATTTAGCTTCGGCAAGAGAGATGTGGCAACGAAGTAACAGGATGAAGGAGGTGGAGCGTCAGGAGGCCGAAGCACGTGAAGCCGATCGCGAGCGCAACAGAGAGGGCGCACGCCGTGCAAAGGAAGCTGCACCCAAATCCAGCAGGAAGGGGAAATATCCCCATTGTACTCAGTAGAGTGGTAGTTCCACACCCGGCAATCTACTTTCTCCTAAGGCATGTTGGGTTTAGTAACAGCAACTGATTATGTTTTCGGTGTGCTGCACATGCCATTGCAACTTATATTAGATTGTTTAGGCTAAGGATGTGAGGTGTGTGTTCACCATATCCTTTCTGTGTTGTAATTTTTTATGCATTGCAAATGAATGCCGGGGGTACTCAATTAAGGAAAATTTGTTGCCGCAACAGTTATGAGCGGATGCCCATTTGACCATTTTCTCTTTATCACACATATCTTTGTTCCGTACACACGATGTCAGAACCCATAACTACATAGCCCTTTCAGTCTGCCCAGTATAGGGTGTGCTTCCTCTGAGTGACAGCAACAAACACATTCATGCGAGCCACGGATTCAATGGCCCACCACCTCTCCTTCCTCTGAGTGACAGGGAGAAACACATTCAGACGACCCACGGATCCAATGGCCCACTACCTCGTCTCGTTCGTGGCCTATTTATATCACGTTCATTGCTCCACATGGTACATGAAACAACCAGCCATGGCGAGCGGCGAAGACTCGTTAGGTCCAGACAGCTATCATGAGCCTCCACTAGAGTTTCAAGAACATTTCCCACTGCAGGAGAAGAGCGATTTTGGAACCCACTATAGCCTTAGACCTTACGAGCGCAGAAAGGCGGTGCAGTGGCCAAAGTGTGTACACGGTGAGAACTGCGTTGTGCAGGTTCATGATGGAGATATCCACGGGGGACGTCGGTTCTGGCGCTGCCCACGAGGATGGGTAAGCCCTAAACCTACATTAGCGTGCATTCATCACGTTTGTTCATCCTTAACGTTTTCTTCTTCTTGCAGGATTACTACGCACCAGGCAACTGCAAGTTCGCTAAATGGGTTGATCCCCCGGCTATTCACCCATATCAAGAGTACATCGCCTACCTCCACCTCGTCATCGACGACCTGAAGCGAGAGATCGACAACACGCCTGCTCCTGAAGATGATGAGCTTGCTGAAGATGAGCCTGCTGAAGATGAGCCTGCTGAAGATGATGAAGACGAGCATGCTGCCCGCTCGGCGGATATCATTTGTAACGATCCGAACTGCTGCTGCCCATGTCACATAAACAAAAGCCAACCCCCACCTCCACCTTGTTATCCTCCCTCAAGGTACTACAAGCCCTCGCAGCACTCGGGTGGTTCTGTCTTCTCATTGGGCGGATATAACTCATTCAAGTAAACCAGACTGTTGGAACCGCCTATCTAAATTCTCTAAGGCATGTTAAGATTAGCAACGGCGCATGTTTGGGTTAGCAAGGTGTGCCGCACATGCCATTGTATCGTAGTTGTATCCTTCGCAAAAAATGCATTTGACACCATAACCTCTTAGTCCTATTATGATGTTCATATATAAGAACCATTTTATATTATCGTGTTCTAATATATTGTTGTTGTGGAACCATATATTGTGTAACAACCATATTATCGATGCAAATCAAAGCCAGTTCATCAATAATTGTAAAACATGTGTGTTGGAAGGAAAAGGACCGAAACATTTGTGTGGAATGGAAATTACCAAAACATGTGTCTGGATTCTGGAACGAAAATATGTGAAAACAAAATAACCAAAACATATTTATGCAATGAAAATAAACATATTTATAGAATGGAAGAAGAAATATGCAATGGAAATAAACATATATACATATGGAAAGGAAATGGGACCTGTCGGCTGACCAGCAGCCGAAATGGGCCTATCGGTCACTGGACAGCCGACAGGCCCATGGGCCGTTCAAGCCCCGACAGAGAAGTCGGCAGTTGCGGCCCGACTGGCCTGTCGGCAGCCTGTCGGCTACTGGATGGCCGACAGGTCCTGTCGGCGCCGACAACCCCCGCTCCGTGGCGCGGTTGCTTGCCAGCTCGGCGCCACGGGGGCTGTCGGCTGTTCAGTAGCCGACAGGTGCCCAGTCGGCTTTTCAGTAGCCGGCTGGGTAACAAACTTGCAATTCCCCCATTTTGACCCCTACGGCTGCTATTTTCTATTAAAATAATACCAAAATAAAAAAAAATCAGTCTACATACAAGTCTATATGCTACAGTCACTAGATCATACAAATCCTATAATCATAGGTCACAACACTTGCACAAAGGTTACAGAAGAAGGCAATGTACCCAAAAGATTAGCATTAACTATGCCTCAACCAAAAGTGGTCATCACAGCTCTCCTCTTCATCCACGTTATCGTCATCGTCGTGGTCATTGACGATGGTGTTGCTATGGCTGTGAATGTCTTAGTGATGGGAGCCTACATGTGAAGAACCAGTAACCTGCAATTAAATGGCACATACGTGTTGGTTTCTTCACTGCTCCTATTGCAAAAATTGGTTACACTAGGGAGAGAGACGTACCAGAGATAATGGTAACTGAGACTGTCCATATCTTCTTCAGCCCCTCCACAGGTAGTCCCAGATCTTCTTCAGAATATTAACTCACCAAGCCTGACTGTTTTGAAATATATCCAGTCAGTTACTCAGGTTTTCAGAAGTCATGAAATGGGTAAGTTGTTTACATCTAGCTCGGATAGTAACCAATAATAAAAAAAATACCAGTTGGTATGCATTTCCTTTGCTTCTGTTTGCAAGTTCCTTTTAGTTCCTATTATCTTACTAGGTAAGGTTTCTAGGACAGAAATGAAACGAAAGGGTGTGTGATTGGTTGTATGCATAGTCTCGAAGCAGCAGCAAGCCAAATTACCTTTCAATTGCCGTTCTCTTTTCCAATAAGGCAGCAGCAAGCTAAATGCCTCCATTCACCAATTTTCCATTTCTCCAACTCCATGCTTGCTGCCAAAAAACAAATATAAATGTATAAATCTTATTGACATATTCTTTAGTAGAAATGGAGGGAATATACATCACCTTTCACTTTCAGGCTTTCAGCCTTTTTCAGGATTTCTCGTCCAGCAGGAAGCCACAATGCAGCGACTAGCACTTATCGTTTCTCTATGCTGCCGTCTACAAGTGCCTAGGAAAATCAAAGACAACTCTAGATCAGATAAAACACTGATTTAGCGCAGCTATGATGTACTGTGGGCCAACATTAGACCAGGACCCGTGAGCGGCCAAAACTGCTATAACATGTACGAGAGGAGTCTGGGTTAATCTTATCCATTCCCTGCTCCTCCTCTCGGTAGGAAACGGCGGGGGCTGGGACGGGCTCCGGCAATGGCGGCAGCTGCGACGGGCTCTAGGGGTACTCGAGTCTGGGACCGGTGGCGAGAGGAAGACTAACAAGCTCTTTGTTCCCCACTCCTCTAAACAAATTGCCGGAGAATTAAAGCACAGAAAGAAACTCACATCTGACACCGAAAGATGGAGCAGGGTAGGAGAGCGGAGTGGAGGGAATTAGCCTCGCGCCTCCGCCGGCGAGGGAGGGGCCTCACGCCTCCACCAGCCGAGGCACACGCCAAAACGGTCCCTTACGGCCCAGCACACAATGCCGACGTCGCGACCGGTGGGGGGGAGGGGGGTAGGAGGGGCTTAGCTAGCCATCTGCCGATGGGGCGCCGTGGAGGATCTCGCCGGCGGGGGCCTAGCGTTGAGCGCGGTCGGGAGCGGCGGTGCCAGACAAGGAACTCGCCGTCTCACGCGGATTCCGAGGTGGGGGTATGGCGTGCGGTGCTAGGGCGCCGTCGCGAGGGAGGCTGCTGCGGGCAGGGAAATGTGTTGCGGCGCGAGGGAGGGCGCGATGCAAAGTGAGGTGCGGCCGTGGGAGAGGTGGATTTGTTAGGGTTTCAGAGGGATCAGAATCGTCAGATCGGGGATAGACGGCCAGAAATGAATGGGCCATTTGGACTGAAATGGGCCTAGTTTCATTGCTTATATGCGTAACATTTTTCTTTTTCTTTTTATTTTATCACAAAATTGTGAAGTAACACATAAAAATAAATTTCTTATATACCCTCAATATATTTTTACATGCCATATACAATATCTAAGCTGTCATTTAGGAGTTTCAAGAATTTTTGAACAGATTTATATTTTCTATCATTTAAATGAATTTCTGTGTGTTTACTGAAAGTAATTCCAATTTGAACTATGTGTACCTCCAAAAGGATTCAAAAAATTCACAAAAATTATATTTATGCTCATATGTTCCGTTATAACCTGTGTTCAGGAAATAGATGAAAAATTCAATTGTCTTCTAGGGATAATTCAAAATTATATATTCAAATTATCACATAATAATTACTATAATATCTAAGTTTGGCTAAAAAATTCTACAAACTAACTCCGTAACATATGTTTGGTCCATAAGCCTGCCATAAAAAAACTAGAAGATTTTAATAAAGTGGGAACACATATTGTTCACAAATAGATACATCTCTTACACTGTTTCTTATAACTCAAGTCAAACTTTCAGATTTGAATACCTTATAACATTTTTCAACTTGTATTTGCCTCAAATTTGGACACAACCTTATGTTTACCACAAATATTGGAAAAATATGAAGTTGCATTAGCAATTATTTTTTAGAAATATATTGTTTTTCTAGTTTCACTTAGGTGGAAGAAAACGTTATATAAAAAGATCCAAGAAACAGAAATTGACATGTCAATAAACACCATCAAATTATATATCATGATTTTACAAAAAAAATAGAAAAAAGAATCATCAAATTTGGAGTTCTTACGAGAAAGAAAAACAAGTTATAAGTTTTAATTCTGGATTAAAAAAAGAAAGATGAAGTGTTTTGCGTTCTTCATCTCGATATTTCATGAGAGGTTTTTTACACCTTCACGAAATAGACACATATTTCATGAGTGGTTTTGCAATACACTCACGAAAACTACTTATTTTCATGGCGGCCTTAAGATACCTTCACAAAAATTGTTTTTCATGAGAGTGTTCGAACCACCTTCACGAAATATGCACTATTTTCATGAGAGTTTCTTGCAAGCCTTCACGAAAATAACCATTTTCATGGCGGTCTATGGGGTACCTTCACAAAAATATATTTTCATGAGAGTTTCTTTGCCACCTTCACGAAAATATATTTTCATGAGAGTTTCTTTGCCACCTTCACGAAAATACAAAATTTCGTGGAGGTCCATAATTCCTGTCACGAAAATAGAGCCCCTCTCACGAAATCTCGGTTTTGTGGTAGTGAATTTTTAGACCTGTTTAAGTCTTCTGTTACCATTCTGTGCTTACAGCAACTTACGGTTAATTAGCACTCAGAATTTTATGGCAATGATCAAAGTGCCCCTTCTGGCCTCCCATTCCCTCTGCTCCTGGCAGGCGCCTGCGCTTCACTCCTGGCCGGCAGCCTTCGCTCCCCACCCCCTCTTGGTATGACAGCAGGCCCCTGCGCGTACTACCACCCAAAAGCTCTTCTTCGAAATTGCCAACACCAAATCCATCACTTGCTGCTGCCTAAAAAATGCAAAGAGCCTACACCTCCCTGTTCTTCCTCACGGAGCAGCACCAACACCACAGCACTCCTCTTTCAACTGAATCCGAGCATCAGCTCTGGCGTGGAAGCAAGGCGTCAAAACTATATATCTTCGCAAAATATAGTTCCTCTACATTTTCCAAAAGTAATACATTCAGGATTGCAAGTTATAGCTAAACAACCATCATCAATAATATTTACTAGTACTATATATTGCAAGTTGTAAAAAATCCTTATTCCTTTTGTCTCTACAGATGGTTTGGTTCCCATGTATTGCCAGTATTGCTCATAGGCCCCTAGAAATATTCCACCATTTGCAATCTAGTCCAAACACATGGTTTACTAATGGTTTGGACCTCACGTGAACATGTTAGCAAGACTGAGGATCTGGATATGCAGTTTAGGAGTTTATGATCTGGATAAGCAGTTAGGAGTTTAGGGACCTAGTTGGCATAGTGGGACAAGTTTGAGGACCTTTGGTGCATTTTACTCTTCTTAAAATGCGTGCTTTTAATGTCTTCTCATCACAGACCTGAATTTTATGCATCTCTCATGTTCTTCACACGTTGCTGTTTTGACACAGCGAGAATGCCTTCGATGACTTGCTTTGACTTCTATAGGTTTCATTATAAATGATGATGTGCGTGTAATAATATTGCCTGATACCAATAGAGTTATGTGAACAAACTAAAAGTATCAGACGATATGCAAGGATTTACAGGACCAAGAGATCTGGTAGGTAAAGGGGCTGTGTTTCAGTATTTGACGAAGGAAGCACTATATGTATTTTTAGTGTCAAGAGATTATTCTCGAAAAAAAAAGTGTCAAGAGATAAATGCAGTACATGTACTTCACTTCTATGTGTCTATATGTATTTCACACATAGACTGTAGTTTCTCTTGTCAGCTCATAAAATATCTGCTTCACACCTAATTTTAAAACTGGTATAGCGTGCCTATCCAACCACCACTACACTAAAAATAATAACGAATCGGACAATGATGCCGAGACTTATGACTTGGGTCTCACATGCGAAGGAAGAAAGAAAGTAACCAAGCATTCAACCCTTGAACACATTCTATTTTATATGATGGCTCGAGACAAGTAGCTTGAATGCCAAATAGATTAGTTGTTGCCAACACATTCGGTTACTGCTATATATATATATGCCCTGGTCGACTTTGCCTTGTTTCCAAATCAGTTTTATGTATACATCTGTTGCCTAGCTTGATATAAAATTTGGAGAACTGCGTGCATCTTGCACACGTCGAAACTGGAAATCACTTGTGATAAATTCAAGCTGTTGTATGCATGATTAGTCTTGACATAGGATTGGGAGGATTCAGCAATATGTGTTCACAAAACAAATAGACACTATGCTCCGACCACAGATAGCGCAGTTTGGGACACATGCATAGATGTTCAAGAATGCTTCCACGGCCTCGGTGTGCCCCGCCAAGGATCTGCAAGACGAGCTGTTCTGGTCCAAGTGTAAGAGGTAGCGTCCTGTTTTCTGAGCTTGATCCCCAACCATTGTGAACGGTTCTTGCTCCATGTCTTCCACAATCTGGGCATAGTTCTCGGCGCCATCTAGTGTACGAGGGAAGAGGCTGAAGACAGCGTCGTTGAATCCCATTTCCCAGTGGTCAGTCAGAAACCTTTGCAACATCCTTCTTGCAGCCATTTGAATTGCGGTGCAAAGGGTGACTCCTAGTCCCTCCGTGGTCAACCCTCCGATTCCTATCTCTGGGGAAGGTGTCAAGGTAACTGCAGCTGTGTAGAATTCATGAGGTCCCTGAGTCATCTTTGTGACGGTGTAATGGAGCTTCTCCTTGGAAATGTCCACTGATCCGATAATTCTTTCCAGCCACTCAATGATTCCCTGGCGGTACCTCCCAAACTCGAGCTCGATAATCCTTTCCAGCCACTCAATGATTCCCTGGCGGTACCTCCCAAACTCGAGCTCGGTGATCTCAATCGGGGTAGCAATCTCCTTATACGCTGCCATCCTGCATGGTTACGAGAAGAGGTCAGCGAAGGTGAGGTGAAATTTTGCAAAAAGGGAGAAGTTTTTCAACATAACGAGGTAATATAGTAATAGAATCGTTTAGAATCCAATAATCTAGTCGTCCAGTCTTAAGGTTGCGTACTACGGTCAAGCATGGCTCTGATACCAACTGAAACGACCCGGATTCTTATTTCTAAGATTCCGAATCCCTGTACCATAGTGTTAGTCCCAGAATCAACAGCTAACACGTACAGAACTCATTTCAGCGGAATATCACATCCATACTTCGAATTAAGCATTTAAACAATACATAGAAGTCTTACAATAGTGGATAACTCTGGAAGTACGTTTATTACAAGCCCCCTTGGGCTAAATGCGACAAAGTGAAATACTAAACGAAGCGGTAGCTAGTCTTCTGTCCTTGCGGTCATCCCCACAGGCTCTTCAGCTTGAGCACAGCAGCAACCTCAATCGTACCATCCATTAGCATGGTTGTCATACTCACTCTCGTATCCTGCATCATCATAAGCTGTTCCCAAGGAATGGAACAGTTCCACGTCACCATCCGTAATGCAAGCTTTAAGTGGCCTAATTCTAGTATAAGAAATATCAAGGATAGGCTTAAGGTTAATCCTATGCAAGCAGCACTTCATCCCAAAACCATTCTCACAACACCTACGAGCAATCCTGGCGCACTAGGTACCCGTCACCAAGCATCTTCCACTCTTCACTCTCTAGGCGATGCGAAAGCTCCCACCCTTCGCATCTCAACTGCCCGAGGCAGGCCCTACTCTAGAGGGGAGGTAGAAATCCCTAAAACAATGGCGGAAATAACAGTTTCACACAGGAATCGTCCCTTGTCCGCGGACGGCGGCTATATATATAGATTATACTCTGCAGAGCTTGTACTCCTGGACCCACTCGGGCTGCAAAGCTGGCGGCCGCCAACTTGAGACACAGCCCACAGCACAGACCCTAGCCAGTGAACGGTACCCTCCTGCTTTTCCCGGCCTAGGATACACTGAGGACGCAACTCGGTGTCCGAGAACTGTGATGGCCTGCCCCGCGGTGGCCAATCCCGGGTCCGAGCCTCTCGGGGAACAAAGGTCTTCCAGCCTTTTTCCCCTTACACTTCCGCTAACTCCTACAGTCCGGGTACCGCACTTAACTAGGCTGGCTGGAACACCCCCCAGTAGATGTAAGTGGTGAGCACGGAAAGTCCTGAGGAAAGTCATAACCAACTCGTTTTTGGTGCCGGGGTGAGCGTCACCGTCAAAAAGCGTATCCACCTCCAGTGGTCCGCATCGCGCACGTATTGCCGCCAAACTCCTCAAGTAACACAAAGAACATGTACCCGCCACAGGTACTCCGTAGGATGTGCCCAAGTACACACCCCAGCCCTCGATACGAAGATCGAGTTAATCTGCTCACCCCCGCAAAGTTTCCAAAACCCCTTACTCCTTTCCCGGGTTTTTTTTGCCCCACACACGCCAAGAATCCTATCACAACCATCCCATAACACATGCAAACATCGCATCAAAGTAAAGCAGGTTTATCAAGGAATATGGTAATTAAACAAGGCTATGCAATGGGACAGGATCATCATCATGCGATAAAGTAAAGCGCTAGCATACTAGTTGCAATGCCTAAATAGGATTCAAAGACGGATGGGCGTGAACCTTGCTCTTGGTAGAAATCCTCGACAACTGGTTCTTCCGAGTAGTGGTAGAAGCCGTCTCCTCCTTGCGTCTCCTCAGCTGGTCCTATTCACGAGAATCAAAATACATCGGGCCTATATTCAAATAAACTCCAAAGAAGAAGCAAGAAGAGCCAAAAGCACTCAACTCCTGTCCTAACGCGTAGATCATGATTTTAGAAATTTATAGAAACTGGTTTCATAATTTTCTGAGCTAGGATGAATTAATTATGAATTTCCTTAGATAAATCCTATTCCTGAAATTCCGAAAAAGAAAAAGAAAGGACACCGACACGTGGCAGCACCAGGATGCGACACGTGTCAGCTCCAGAGCGTGCCACGTGGCATGCTGACGTCAGCATGACGTCATCAGTGGGGTCGGCCACTGCTGACGTCATGATGATGTCAGCGTTGACCGGTCAACGGTCAACGGTCAGCGGGGTCCACTTGTCAGCGGTTAGGAGTGGATGACAGGTGGGACCGGCTTGTCAGCGATGTGGAGAGACCGACATGTGGGACCGGGTTGTCATGTTGGAAAAGGAAAAAGGCCGGGGTAGACGGGCTGTTTTTGGGCCGATACTCTTGACGGGCCTAGATAGATCAAGGGGTGTTTCTGGACTTTTTGGTTCGGTCCGAAAGGGGAAAAGGTTTCCTGGGCCGGCTCAGTTACGGCCCGAGGCCTTTTTGCTCGGTGGAGAGAAAGGGTGAGGCCGGGATGACGAGGCGGGCCCACTGGTCAGCGTCACTGGTGCCCGGGGCCCACATGGCAGTGACAGGGAGGGGTGGTCGGGATCCGGTGCGGCTCGTGCGGCTTGGCTCACGTGTGGTCGCCCGTGTGGTTTGCCCGCGGCGAACGCAGAGCGCGTGTGCGTTCTCGCCGGCGCCCTCCTGGCGCGGCCGTCCGACGCGGCGATGCTGGCCTCCGGCCAACGGCTGAGCACCGCGAGGTGGTCCACTTGACCACGGACGCACGGGCAGGGTCAGGGAGGCAAGGAGCGCACGGTTAGGTGAGGAAAAAGGAGACACGGCGGCGCGGCGAGGCGGGGTCCAAGAGCGACGGTGAAAGGGGTGGACATCAAGGTCTCCGCGGACGCGGCCCGGACCTCCTGTCCGGTGCGCCACGCGGGCGTGAAGAGGATGCGGGCAGGGAGTGCGCGGCGAGGTGGTTGGGGATGCGAGCGTGGCGAACACGGCGACGAGCGCCATGGCGTGGAACAAGAGAAAACGGAGAAGAGGGAAGGGGTTTGGTTTGGGTTCCTGCACAAGACGGGTGCGGCTCGATGGCCGGACAGGCATGGACACAAGGACGGCGCGACGACCGTGGTTCACAGAGCAGAGCAGCATAGCACGGCGGCCATGGCGAGCAGGACACGGCATCCACGGCGAGAGGGGGGTAACGGGGACTCACGGTGGGTTTGGAAGGAGATCGTGAGGCCGAGCGTGTCGCGGGGCTTGCGGAACGGCTTGGCGGCGTCCTTCTCCTCCTCTGCTCCGGCGTGGTGAAGTCGTTGCGGCGGCTCGACGTCGCGGGCGGCTCGGTGGCGTGCGGCACGGCGTCCCTCGAGTGGCTCCGGCTTCCTCCCTTCTGCGCCTTCACTTCCTCCTCTCCTTCTCCTTGGAACCGAACCGGGGCGGCTTGGGGACAGGGGCTCCGCCCTTGGGGATTTGGAATTGGCCGGAAAGGAAGGGAATGGGGGTTTTGTAGGCGGGGGCTTAGCCGGGGCTTCCTTGGTGGCCAAGGGATCGAGAGGAGCGGGGTGGGGCCAGGCGGTTGCGCGCTCAGCGGGATTCGCGGCAGGACCGGCGCGCGCGGGCGAAAAGCTGGGCGCGGGCGCGGGGCTGGCGCGCGCGCGGCGAAAAGCAAAGGAGAGCGGCGCGGCGGCGTCGCGGTGAATGGGGAAGACGACACTGTGGCGCTGTGGGGCCCGCGTGTCAGTGAGGCGAGGGAAGCGGTGCGGTGTCCGTGCGGTGGAGTGGGCTGACGCGCGCGAGTTGGGCCTGGTGACTGTGTGCGAGCGGGAGAAAAAGAGAAGGAAGGTGGGCTGGTGGTCGGGTTGGGCCGAGAGGTGGAAGAGAGATCGGGCCGGGTTAAGGATTAGTTGGGCCGGGTTAGGGAGTTAGGTGGGTCGGGTCTGGGAGTGTTAGCGGGCCGGGTTAGGGGATTAGGCCTGTTAGGGGTTTAGGTTGGTTAGTATAGTTAGGTTTTGAAATCGAATTTGAATGGCTTGAATTCAAATTCGAATTCCACTCAAGCAATCAGATAAAACCAAGAAAAGCCAAATCACTCTAACACATAATTTCCCTAATGCAATGCAATTAATTTATTTATTTAGAAATTTTCAGAGTATGATTTGTTCCACTTTTATGTTTTCACTCAAGTTTGCACAAAAATTTTAAATTCACCCAAATTTAAACCTAGGGATGTTACAGACTTCCCCCCTCATAGGAATCTCGTCCTCGAGATTAGGGTTCACTTAGGATTCCAAAGATGTAAGTACTTCTTTAGCAGATCAACTTCCTTCCTGAGTGACTTCACTTTAAGCTTGATTGCTTCATTTTCAAACAGAATTAAAGCTTAAGCATTGTTTACGAAATACTTACCCATCATCACGTCCGGTGCTTCCTGAACCTTCTCCATGGTCATGTTGTTCAGTCTTCCTTGAATGTTGTTCTGCGGAAGCTTGCCTTGCGGTCCCCCGTTTCCAGCTGTGCCTTGGTTGTTCCTTTTCCCAGGACAGTTAGAAGCTCGGTGTCCCGGTTTGCCACAAGCGAAGCAGGCAAAAGTTGTAGGATTTGTAGCATTCCCTTCCTTAGGAGCAGAGTTGTTGGGCCTCCCGTTGTTACCCGTGGTTGCTTGATTCCCATAGCTGTGGTTTCCATTGTTCTGAAAGCTGTTGTTTCCACCTCCATAGTTGCGAGTCATCTGTCCTTGGCATGGTCGGAACTGGCTTCCCTGTTGATAGCCACCTCTTGGATGAAAAGAACCTCCTGGGCGGGGTTGAAAGTTCCTTCCATGATGATACTGGTGTCTGTCACGTGATGGGTGCTCAAACTTTCTCTTCCTGTCCTGCATGCGGCCTTCATGACCAAGCCTCTCTTTCTCAATCTCCATGGCACGGTTTACCAGGTGGCGATACGACTTCTTAGTGGCGGACACAAGCTGTCTGATTCCGTAGTGCAGTCCACGGTGAAACCAGAACATCTTAGATTCCTCGGTGCGAACCTCATCCTTAACATACCTCAGCATCTTCGTGAAATGTCTTTCATATTCTTCCACTCTCATTGTTCCTTGAGTCATCGTACGGAATTCATGAGCCTTCCTCACTATCAACTCACGAGGCACGTGATGCTCGGTGAAAGCTGTGGTGAATTCATTCCAAGTGATGGTTTCTGGTGCTGGGTGAGTCTCACAGTAGCCATCCCACCATGCCTTAGCTGAGCCTTCCAATTGATGTGCAGCTATTGCCACGCACTCTTCTTCTGTGCAGTTGGTCAGGTCAAGTTTGCTCTCGATGGTCCTTAGCCAATCTATTGCATCGATCGGGTCATTGGAGAAGTCGAAGGTGGGCGCCTTCAGCTTGATGAACCTCTCGATCTTCCTGGACAGATCTTCTGCTTGGGGTTCTGGGCGTTGATTATTCCCACGTTGATTCCCAATGTTCACCATCGCTTCTGCCATACGCTGTAGGAGCTGTGTCTGGGTAGCCATCACTTCAACGAGGTTGTTAGCGGGTGGTGGCGGTGGTGCATTCTCCTGACGTTGCGGCTCTGGGACTGCGTTAGGTATCACTTCCGGAGCTGGTGGATTAACTGGCGCAGCTGGTTCAATGACTGGGCGGCCTCGGCCTCGGCCAAGCTGACGTCCTGAGTTGGCATTGGCTGCCCCTGCCCTGGCGGCCTCAGTAGCAGCACGATTTGCTAGCATGCGCTCAACTCGGCGGGTTGTCATGGTTCTGCACGACTCAGACATGGGTTACTAAGGTTAGGATAACTCAATCTATCTTACAAGTGGAGTAAGTACAAACAAGGTATTTAATATAAAAAAATATACACTCAAGATGAAAAGCCATGAAAAAGCAATTAACACCATAGAAAGCAGCATTCATTCATTTTATTACATAATACCTTCCTAGGGCATACTCCTAATGCCTTTAGGATAAGGTTAACATCGAGACACATAACGCGGCATGACTTTGTGCGAGTGGACTCCACTTCACACAGTACAAGGTGGACTCATTACTACTACTCATGGATACATCATGGGGGGGTACAACTCATAAAGACATCTCATGGGTACATAAGTTACTCCAACCTACTACATTATTCTAATCTTATTACTCTATCTCTAGAAAAATTCCTTGGTCTTGGATTTCTTGTACGAGATCAGGCCTCTCTTCAAGTCTTCATCAGCTTCTAGCAGTGGTTTCAGCAACTTGTGCGCTTCCTTCACAACACTGGTCTCCGTAGCATGTGGTAGTTTCTCGTGCTTGCAGAGTGGAAAAGGTAGCAGAGTGGGCGGTAACTTGTAGTCCTCCTCCCTGAGACAGAAAGGTGCTTTCCCTCTGATTTCCTTGAGTTCCTCCACCCTTGCTTCGTCGGACTCCATCCAACCCAGCATTGCTCTTTCAGCCTTGTCCTTGAGGTAAATTCCAGCCCTGGTGAGGTGAGCTATATTTGCAATGTTGTCCTTGTTTTCCTGGAGCAGCTCTTCATACTTCTTTTCCGCAACTCCCTTGAGGTGATCTTTTACTACCATTAGTCCTTCCAAGCCCTCAATCTTTTCCTTGGCCTTTGTTAGTTCACTCTGAGCTAGCTGTTTGCCTCTTTCCAAGTTCTTGACTCGTAGAGTCTGGAAGTTCAACTGGGTCTTTAGGTATTCGTTCTCTTTCTTTAGCCTTTCAAGCTCTTCTTCGTTCTTCACTTTCTGCTTCGTGTCATACTCGTTGTTCTGGGTCAGCCTGTTAACGGTGCTTTGCAGTTCACGATTCCTTTGTTGTTCGTACCTCATCTCCCTTCTGATTCTTTGATACTCTATCTCGTAGGATCGGTTGGCGTTCAGAAAGTTGATCACTGATTGTTACTCTTGCCTCTCGCTCAATCCTGGTGAGGTACTGGTCCAAGTGTAAGAGGTAGCGTCCTGTTTTCTGAGCTTGATCCCCAACCATTGTGAACGGTTCTTGCTCCATGTCTTCCACAATCTGGGCATAGTTCTCGGCGCCATCTAGTGTACGAGGGAAGAGGCTGAAGACGGTGTCGTTGAATCCCATTTCCCAGTGGTAAGTTAGAAACCTTTGCAACATCCTTCTTGCTGCCATTTGAATTGCGGTGCAAAGGGTGACTCCTAGTCCCTCCGTGGTCAACCCTCCGATTCCTATCTCTGGGGAAGGTGTCAAGGTAACTGCAGCTGTGTAGAATTCATGAGGTCCCTGAGTCATCTTTGTGGCGGTGTAATGGAGCTTCTCCTTGGGAATGTCCACTGATCCGATAATTCTTTCCAGCCACTCAATGATTCCCTGGCGGTACCTCCCAAACTCGAGCTCGGTGATCTCAATCGGGGTAGCAATCTCCTTATACGCTGCCATCCTGCATGGTTACGAGAAGAGGTCAGCGAAGGTGAGGTGAAATTTTGCAAAAAGGGAGAAGTTTTTCAACATAACGAGGTAATATAGTAATAGAATCGTTTAGAATCCAATAATCTAGTCGTCCAGTCTTAAGGTTGCGTACTACGGTCAAGCATGGCTCTGATACCAACTGAAACGACCCGGATTCTTATTTCTAAGAATCCGAATCCCTGTACCATAGTGTTAGTCCCAGAATCAACAGCTAACACGTACAGAACTCATTTCAGCGGAATATCACATCCATACTTCGAATTTAAGCATTTAAACAATACATAGAAGTCTTACAATAGTGGATAACTCTGGAAGTACGTTTATTACAAGCCCCTTGGGCTAAATGCGACAAAGTGAAATACTAAACGAAGCGGTAGCTAGTCTTCTGTCTTGGCGGTCATCCCCACAGGCTCTTCAGCTTGAGCACAGCAGCAACCTCAATCGTACCATCCATCAGCATGGTTGTCATACTCACTCTCGTATCCTGCATCATCATAAGCTGTTCCCAAGGAATGGAACAGTTCCACGTCACCATCCGTAATGCAAGCTTTAAGTGGCCTAATTCTAGTATAAGAATATCAAGGATAGGCTTAAGGTTAATCCTATGCAAGCAGCACTTCATCCCAAAACCATTCTCACAACACCTACGAGCAATCCTGGCGCACTAGGTACCCGTCACCAAGCATCTTCCACTCTTCACTCTCTAGGCGATGCGAAAGCTCCCACCCTTCGCATCTCAACTGCCCGAGGCAGGCCTTACTCTAGAGGGGAGGTAGAAATCCCTAAAACAATGGCGGAAATAACAGTTTCACACAGGAATCGTCCCTTGTCCGCGGACGGCGGCTATATATATATATAGATTATACTCTGCAGAGCTTGTACTCCTGGACCCACTCGGGCTGCAAAGCTGGCGGCCGCCAACTTGAGACAGCCCACAGCACAGACCCTAGCCAGTGAACGGTACCCTCCTGCTTTTCCCGGCCTAGGATACACTGAGGACGCAACTCGGTGTCCGAGAACTGTGATGGCCTGCCCCGCGGTGGCCAATCCCGGGTCCGAGCCTCTCGGGGAACAAAGGTCTTCCAGCCTTTTTCCCCCTTACACTTCCGCTAACTCCTACAGTCCGGGTACCGCACTTAACTAGGCTGGCTGGAACACCCCCCAGTAGATGTAAGTGGTGAGCACGGAAAGTCCTGAGGAAAGTCATAACCAACTCGGTTTTTGGTGCCGGGGTGAGCGTCACCGTCAAATAGCGTATCCACCTCCAGTGGTCCGCATCGCGCACCCATTACAGGTATTGCCGCCAAACTCCTCAAGTAACACAAAGAACATGTACCCGCCACAGGTACTCCGTAGGATGTGCCCAAGTACACACCCCAGCCCTCGATACGAAGATCGAGTTAATCTGCTCACCCCCGCAAAGTTCCCAAAACCCCTTACTCCTTTCCCGGGTTTTTTTGCCCCACACACGCCAAGAATCCTATCACAACCATCCCATAACACATGCAAACATCGCATCAAAGTAAAGCAGGTTTATCAAGGAATACGGTAATTAAACAAGGCTATGCAATGGGATAGGATCATCATCATGCGATAAAGTAAAGCGCTAGCATACTAGTTGCA
>CM014272.1:21660388-21681703 GCA_004135705.1 Alloteropsis semialata
TACTTGCCAAGTACAACTACACAGCCACCAGTCATGTACTCGCAGCAATGATCTCCAGTGCCCTCGACCACTGCTTGGCCTAGAGACTTCCTGACTGCAAATCTTTCTCCAGTCTTGCCTCTCATAAACACTTGACTCCCTGTACCTCCATACAAACAAGTGTTTCCTACTATTGTAGCGTCCTCAGGAACAAATCCTGTTTTATGTACAGGAACCACCACCAGTTGTCCACCAGCCATACCTTGAAAATTATCAAAGGTCACAAGTTTTATACAGCAAGGCAGGAAGGATTTTTCAAATTTTTGAATATATTTACCTTTCCCACATAATCATTGGACTGCCCCGCACTTGCAAAGGAAACAACCAAAGGACTGCCCCGCACTTGCAAAGGAAACAACAAAAGTGATTAAGGTCAGACTTTTTCATAATTATCAAAAGAAACTTAAACCAAATGTAAAATGAAATGTATTGACATACGTGATGTTGAGCTGTCCTGCAAAGCCTGTGTCTCCATACTTCTTGAAAACCTCTATCTCATTCTCAATTGCATCAGCTATCTGCAAATTAAATAATAAAAATAATGTTGCACCATACAGATAAGACTTGGGTTCCAAGCAACTATACACTGCCTTTTAGACAAGTCTGTATGCAGCTCATAAATACCATAGTTCTAGTTGTAATAAGACAGCTACAAGTCTCACAGCTGCATCCATCTCCTAGACAAATTGCTACTGCAGTAGTTAATAATATCACCTAATCTACTAATTTCAAGTAGTACACATTAAGCAGGCAAATTCATCAAACTCCAAAAGTCATCTTAAACCCTCCTCCTCATCCAGCCAGTCCCTCATCCCCATGCTCCCTGCCTCTGCCATACCTCATTCATCAAAATCCTCATCCTCCATGTGCTCCCAGTAACTGCATGTTTACAAATGCTTCATTAGTACCGACTTTCGCAGTCAACTAGATATTGATCATTGAAGACATGTATCGCAAATAATAAACAAGGTTCACATACTTGTTGCCAAGGAGTCCAAGTCCCAGCGTAATCCACTCTCGGACTTCTTGTATAGGTGCATTTGGCCTCAAAGCCATAGAGGCCAGTTGCCTCAATTGGCCTAGTCCAGCACCTACCCTACGCCTCGGTGGATGTGTAGGTCCCTCCAACTCATGCACAAAGTTGTGAAGTGCCAGTCCAGCCATTATAAGCTGTGATTGCTTTAGTAGCGGATAATGAGGTACGCGATCCAACATTTGCCACTTCATTTTTGCTGCTCCGAAACTCCGTTCAATTACATTTCGCAGCCTTGAATGGTGCCTGTTGAACACCTCCTCTGCGTTTTGAGGCTTCCTTTTCTTGAACTCCTCCACATGGTACCTCCTTCCTGGATGTGGCGGCATGTAACCCTCTTGACAAGTATACCCAGAGTCCACCAAATAATAGCGTCCTGCAAACAAATACACACATTTTCATTACAACAGCACCTACTTAACAGGCTGCCACCATAAATTGTACATGCAGCAGGGTTTCATTTTGCAAACAAACCTTTTGGTGGACGCGGGAACTTGCTATCCATGAGAGCCCTCTGCTTCAACACCCGCATGTCATGCGCTGAACCCTCCGTGCCAACGCCAACATACGTGAACATCATTTTAAAGTTACAAACACAAATGACATTCTGGCTTCTCCACCCATGCCTATTAGTGAAGTCAGCTTGAACTCTTTCAGGAACACTCACCTCAATTAGCGTCCCATCAATGGCTCCTATGCAGCCATCAAACAGAGGTGAGTACTCCGCCAACTCCTCAGGCAATTCTGCATAACTACTGTCCTTCGGCCTAAGCACTGCATCTGCAAAGGGCATCATGGCCGTGAGCACATGTTGCATCAGCATGCTGCAAGTTCCCAGTCCCCTCCAGATTTTCTCATGCATTTGCCTCATTGACTGCTTAGTCCCCATAACCCACAGGAACAAGCCTAAAGCTTCTTCTGTTGAGATGTCCCTAGTTCGTTGCAGCCCATAGTAGTTTGTTAAGATATGATGCAACTTGTAGAAGTTCTCAGGCTGCATACGAAAGTTGAGAAAACATCTGTTTCGATTACTCAGCACGTTGTTTACCCACTGTCGGCCGGTGAGGTCCGGCACAAGCACATGTTTGAATGTTGTGCCGGGCCCATCATCGCAGACATTGCATAACCTACCGCCAGACCAGCATTTGCCAGTTCATTGAAACTATTCTCACTAGAATTGTCACTATCTTCATCATAACTGTGATTGGTATGGTGCTCCATGATTGTTCTGCCTTCGCAAAATGTACTTATGATTTTAATTGTACTACACATGAGAAGTGGTGCATCAGACAAAACCAATATAATAATACTAGACAGGAGACAATACTATATTTTTGTAAACAAGACAAGTGCTAATGCCAAACAGCATTTATAAGTGTGGTTCTTTTGACTGAAAATTAAATCAGATTGCTTCAGCTCAGTTTTTACTTCAGCTCAGATTTGACTGAAAATTAAACCAGATGCCTCTAAAAATAAATCTCAAGCTCAAATTAGTGTGCACTGTACATTTTGGTTCAGACTGCAGACTTTTAGATGGACAGTGCACCAGAGAGATGCCATACTTCCTGAAATTAGTGACGGTTACAGGTTTGCAAGTTCAGTAAGCAGTAACCAGTCACAAGTTCAGTAAGCATCACAAGTAGAAGGCATAGTGCACCACTACAAAACTGAACTTATGTCCCAAACTGATGCTGACTGAAACTGAATTCACAAGAACCATGGGACAATTTTTTCTAGCAACTCAGATAGGTTCTTGACAGATAGGTTCATCCTTGCTGCTATTTTTTAGGGTCCAGAACAGGGCAAATGGCCATAACCATCTTGCTGCTATCTCTTAATTAAAATGGAATATCTTGCTGCTATCTATTTCCTATGTGACATTGCTGATAATTACTTTGTACTCCAGCCAAGATCTAGTACTTATAGTGGGTTGCCCTTTTTGCCAAAGTAAAGGATGGAAGGATGGATGCTGAAACTAGTTCATTACCTTTAATTAAATGGATTTCATTGGTATGCAGCAGCTGACTACAAAGAAATGCAATACCCACAGCTTACATCTTCTGAAGCCTTAGTTCATCCTGAGCACCTACAAGGAAAACAAATGGAACACTAATCAGGTCCAATTTTGTAAAGATGAATCAATATTCCTGTGCACCACCAATATGCATTGTTACATATAGGAAAACATGCTCATGTAGTAATACAACATAGCAGCACTAATATTACAATCCAAGTCCGTCAACAGATTCAAAATTATTACACACATAGTTTTGCACAGTACATAAAAGAGGCATTTAAACCAATACGGTCCAACTAAACGACAGCCGAAACAAGCACTTGTACTCCAAAGACAGCCGCAAGGACTACTTCGTGTTCTGCTGCATGAGCCAGGTCAGCCAAGCCTTACGGACTTCTAGGCCATCCATGTTGAGGAACTCTCTACGGAGCACAGAGCTTTCAAACGACTTCAAAGCTGTGAAGTAGAGGTCCGAAGGGATTGGCACACCATCGTCTTGTAAGAGTTGCATTGCTGCATCAACCTCTTCCTGCTCACGGTTCCGGGCACGATCCCGAGATGAACTCCGCGCAGCAATGCTGTCCAAAATCTTCCCCAACATTTCCCCAACTTCGCAGCACTTCTTATGTGGGCTCTGAACCTCTTGATCGCCACGGGCCCTTTTGGATCCAGAGTGATAATTGAGAGGGCCACTGTGATCGTGCTGACTCATAACATGAGGAGGTGTTGACAAACCAATGCCACCTCCCGATATGTACGTGCCAGAGTTGGTGACCCGGTCGCCAAAGAGGGCATGCAGTTCATTCAGGAAAGCCGGTGGGTGCGCCCGATCTGCAGCAGCGTTACTTGTTTCCTGCAGTTAACATAGGTGTTAGTCTGTGCGTGAAATTATGAATCTTAACATAACAGTAGAGAAGTGAGTGGTAGCAGTATCAGAAGTAGTAAACTTACCACGGGCTGCGTACAGTCGTCGGGATCATTAGGCAAGCCGTACTGGGTCTGCCAGTACTCTGGTTCAGCGGCTATGCCCCCTGTGGCCGTGTCCCGTCCGAGACTGGAGCCTGATTGCGCGTCCTTCCAGTCTTTGTACTTTTTTTTGAGATAGTCAAATTTGTTGGTCACCTGCTTGTGTGTGTATTGGGGAAAATGCGGATAAATGTTGCGCCAGCCATCCTTAGTTATACCAAACTGGTTCCAATTGTACTTCTGCTTCTCCTCAATGGCAAGTTTCAGCAGAAGAGCTATCTCTGAGGCCTCCCAACGCGCCTGATCTCTTGGCATCTGTGCGAACGTGTAATGGCTAACTTGGATTCTGTTGTTCCAAAATAGTAGAGAGGTACAAGAGGAAATGGTACAACGCCGTAACTACAAGTGCAACGAGAAGACGAGTTGAGAAATAGATACTTGCCTTGGTTTCTCGCTTCGCTCATTTGGCACACAAGTTGTACAGACTAGCTTCCGGCGGTGACCACGAAGCTGATGACGAAGTTGCCAGTGTAGAGGACTGTTGAGAAACCACCCGATGGTACCGTGAGTTATTTTCCTAACAAAACATAACAGATCAGTTAGGAGGTGGAGCATGAGTGATTGCTAAGTCATACTGTTCAAGAAAGTTTGAGTTATTCATCAGAATAAAGACTGGTTATCACGTGGGAACGGTTCATTTGGTGTCCAAAAAATGCAACATGCTTGTGGATTTCACTGAAGCCGTCATGTACAAAGCAGTGTAAATGAAATATAGCTACGCTAGAACAATCATAGGGCTATGAAGTATGAACATGGTTGCAAGATTAGGCTCACTGTATTCATTCACCAACCTTTTAACAGTACAAAAATGTTCCAGATGCGGTAGTTGCAAGGGTTTCCCAGTCCAGAAACAAAGGCTTCCGGATCGAATACTGCAGAACCCCTTGCAACTAGCGAGCAAGCCTAGCACCCTTGTTTGGCACTTTGGCTTCACATAATCATGCACAAATCCAACATCTTAGGTAGTACAAAAACATGTATAGATTCTTCTCAACTCTCCCTTTCTAAGACGAATCGCTGTGCACAGTTCAGGTGCTGCACAAGTCTTTTGCTGATTCGCATCAGATCAGCCCGTCCACCCAAAGAGGAAAAAATGGAAAACAAATCGAGCTGAGTTCCCCGTTGGGGAGAGAGAGGCTGGTTACCTGGAAGGTGTTGTCGATGAGGCCGGAGAGGAGAAAGAGCAGGCCGAGGGGGAGCACGACCGGGATCGCCTTGTCGGCCCGCCGCCGACGCCGCCGCCGCTTATTCCAATCTCGGAGGTGGTGAGGGTCCAGCTGGAGGCGGCGGTGGAGAAGCTGCGGCGCTCCTTCCGCGGAGAGGGGGTGGGTCGTTCGGCGAGCTGCGGTGGGCGGAGGCGGCTCCGCCGGCGACGAGGAGGACGGGGCGGTCGGCGGACTTGAGACGAGATGCGGGGGGAGGGGGCGGCTGATGGGAGGAGATGCCGTGGTGGGGAGGGGGTGCGCCGATTTAGGTCAGCCGAACGGCTGAGGTTGGGCCAGCCGAACGGCTGGGCTGATAAGCCATCGACATTTCAGCCAACTTCAGCCTAGATGTGATCAGCCGAACAGGCCCGTAAACTCAAGAAGCGACCAATACAAAAGTTAGAATGATAACATATGCGCACAACTTTTGTAAAGGGTGCCACACGTATTGAGCAAGGGTTTGGAAGTCACGAGGCTGTAAAGTTGGGCAAAAACATGATTTTCAGGACTTAGAGTTTGACAGAATTTGATCGAATTTGTATTTTGAATTTTTGTTTGAACTTCCAGTACTCATTTGAGTTCATAAACATGTAGTTATGTTAGAATTTGATAGAATTTGATAGAATTTGAGAGAATTTGATCGAATTTGAGAGAATTTGATGGAATTTGATCGAATTTGATATAATTTGATCAAATTTGATAGAATTTGATACAATTTGATACAATTTGATAGAATTTGACAAAATTTGATAGAATTTGACAGAATTTCATAGAATTTTATACAATTTGATACAATTTTAGGTGCCAAGATGATGACGGAAGAAGAAATGAACATGATTATGATGGAAGAAATCGCAAAAGGCAGTGCACGTGCCACAAACCTTCTCGACGTCGACGAGGAGGCAGGTGGTGACGATGGCAGCCAATACCTGAATATGTCAGGTGATGGCATGGAAGAACCTGCTGCTGGAAGTGTTCGGGCCGAGGAGGTATATATGTATACATATTGTCAATATAAAATATATACATATATGTTCAAGCATGAAATCTTGATACATTTCTTTCTTGTACGTGTAGCCCTCAGGCTCATAGCCTTCTGGGTCCTCATCATCGAAGAGGACGAAAAGATAGAGGGCAGACTTGTAATCACAGATGTGGCAGAAGATGGTCGGCCAGTTGCGCCAGATAAAGCTGCTATAAAGATGGCCAATCAGTGTGGTGTTCTAGTGAGAGACTACGTGCCCATCAGCTTGCAGAGGTGGAAACCCAGCGATGATCATTCATACGTGCCGCAATCAGAGAAAGAAATGCTATGGGCTAGTCTGAAAGAACGTTTCACAGTGCCTCAAGGTTCAGAGGAAAGAGTAAAAAATTAGGCTCTAAAGACGATGTGTACTGCATTTCAAACATGGAAGAAGAACCTGTACAAGAAATATGCTGAGAAGAACCTGACACCCAACTTTGACAACTACCCAAAGCTGAGGGGTCATTGGGATTCGTTCGTGCAGTACAGGCGGTCAGAGTTAGGTGAAAAGAACTAGCGATAGAATAGGATCAATGCCGCGAAGAAACAGTACTTTCACTCTCTTGGACCAACTGTATATAAGAAGAAAATTCCTATATGGGACAAGATGGAAGAAGATTTGATTGCCAGGGGAATCACGCCGTGATAATGAATTGGCCAGAGCGATCAAGGCATTGGTACTACGCTCATGGTGGCACTCTGGATCTTAATGATGGGTCGCTTATATACAACGATGAGTTAAAAGAGGCGGCCGGTGCTATCCTTACGGCACTTAAAGAGACAGCCGATGGGACATTCGTTCCCGACAGAGAAAATGACGAGCTAACAAGGGCTCTGGGGAATCCCGAACATCCCGGACGAGCTAGAGGTGTCAGCGTCGTCCCGTGGAAGGTTGCATTCCCTGCGGACATTGACGCGTACAAGAGTCGAAGCCGCTCTAAGGCCGCACAGGAGAGAAGAGTAGAGAACTTGGAAAGAGAGCTTCGGGAGACAAAGGCCGGCATCCCAGATGAAGTGTCTAGACAGCTACAGACATTGCTGAGCCAAGGACAGACGGTGCCGGGAACAGTACTTGTACCAGCTGTTGGATTAGCTGATGGTGTTAGCCCACCCTCCCAATGTCGCAGCAGTGTTGCTTCCATGGAGCTCCCACCTGCCGATGCCAGGGACGAGAGTGCTCGCTATCTAGTTGACGAAATCACTCTGCGTACGCCATGTGAGCTTCATCTACCAAGCCACAACTTATCCACTAAGGTGGCTTACGGTATGGCTTATCCGGTGGAGTAAGGGCAAACCATTCATGGGGCACAGATTCCAAGTGGCTACTGCAAGGTGGGGGTCGAGCAAATTTGTGAAGGATATGATGATTTGGAGCTCGAAATCCAAGGTGATGACGGAGAAAAGACGTTAGCGGATGCTGCCCACAGCAGTATCATTCTATGGAACAAGCATTACGTCAAATTTGGAAGTCTAGGGCCATCATCTACTCTACCCAGGAATCCCCCGCAGCCACCGTCACCTTCAAGAAGGGACGAGGATGAGCCAGAGCTGCCACCTCCAGGTCGGGATGATGCCGGCTCACACATGTCTCCTCTTCCACCAGCACAGCATCCCCCAAAGCGCCAAGCTACGCCCCCATGGCGGACTACTCGCCAGAAGCGCCAAACGGTGGAGAAAGAGCCTACCGAAGAAGAAAAGTTGGCCGCCATAAGGAAGAAGTTACCTTACTACCAAACTGACGAGGAAACTGCTTTGGTGGTCGAAGCCCAGGTCAAAGAGCATTTCAAACCAGATGAGCCAGAGAAGCCAGTACACATAGATCCGACAGCGAGGACCTTTTTCAGAAAAATGAGCGCGGCGAATCAGAAAACATTCTTACCATCTGACTACGACCGCCAGCTTGCAAAGTCTTATGATCAAAAGAAAAAGGCCAGCAGTGGATCCTCGGGGAAGAATGCGGCCACTCCTAAGAAGAAACAAGTCGGTCAGAGCTCTGCTAGGAGGACACAAGGGCAACAGGATTTCGACGACGAAGAACTTGCGAAGTTGTGCACGCAAACAGTTCTCTCACCGACACAACTTTTAGAGGGTGAAATTCCTAAGGCAACACTAGTGAAAATTTGGGAATTTTGATATGGCGAACCAATGGTGCCCCCATTTTCTGTGAAGTACCTAACCACTCAAGCGTTCCGATTTCATGAGTGGTACATAAAGGTGTCCAAACAGGGTAGACTGATGCTCAATGTTTTGATACAAAACCATGATTACTTCCATGGGCATAGTCTCTTAATTTTGGATTTCAAGGATGTATATATGTTGTACCATCAAGATGCCATAGACCTCTCATTGATGAGCTGCTGGATTGTGTAAGTTTGTTTCGCTGATCTATTCTCGCAATACTTGCATCCTTAATTATAATTTTCAACAATAACAATCTATTCTTGTCATGTAGGATGGAGATCCATACATACCGCCAAAAATCATATGATGATGTCGGCTTCATGGATCCGTGCATGGTAAATGCCGTATTTGTATCCAGTAAGCCACTAGACATGGTGGACAACATATACTTGTACCTTGAGAGACAAAGAAGCAAGCATTACATTCTTTTGCCATACAATTTTAAGTGAGTACTTCTCTCTAAGTATGTATAACTTTAAGACTTTTTTCTCAATACTTGTGCATGTATTTATATATATATATATATGTACAGATTCCACTGGATACCCATTGTGATTATATATATATACAGATTCCACTGGATACTCATTGTGATAATCATAAGCACCGGTCAAATTTTTGTCTTGGACTCAATGCGGAAACCACAAGGGGATTACCAAGCAGTTTTAGACCTGATTGACATGGTATGGACACGTTTCCGTGCAAATGTTCGAGGAAATTTCAAAGAAAAATTGGATGTAAAGACGGACTTTCCGGTATGTGGCAGGTGTACCCGCATATCTCATAAAATCACACTAATATATAGTTGTTACATCTAACTTTATTCTTCTCCACTTTTAGTGTGCCAGACAGGAACAAAGGACGAATCTATGCAGATACTTCGTCTGCCAGTGGATCCATAGCTTTATTTCTCCCAAAAAAGCGACTAACAAAGAACTCAAAGTACGTCTGCCAGTGGATAATGAGATTATTAGTGTATATAGAAATTAGATTATTAGTGTATATGGAAATTACATTATTAGTGTATATGGAAATTACTTTATTAGTGTATAGAAATATTAGTGTATATGGAAATTAGATGATTAGTCTATATGGAAATTAGATTATTACTGTATATGGAAATTAGATTATTAGTGTATATGGAAATTAGATTATTAGTGTATATGGAAATATGATTATTAGTGTATATTTATTATTAATATATTTATTATGAATATATTTATTATACTTTGTTATTTCATGTATACTTTGTTATTTAATGAATATACTTTGTTATATCTTGTACTTTGTCATACAAATTATGAATATATTTATTATACTTTATTATTTCATGTATACTTTGTTATTTCATGTAAACTTTGTTACTTGTTTAGAAATGATTATTAGTTATTGATTATTGTTTAGAAATGATTATTAGTTATTGTTTAGAAATGAATGTGTTAGAAAATTTTATGATTATATGCAAAATTTATTTATTATATGAATGAATGATTATTAGTTACTTGTTTAGAAATGATTATATGCAAAATTTATTTATTATATGAATGAATGTTGTCATTTGTGATTAATGCAGAGGATGTTTTACCATGAAAAGCTCCCAATGACAGACAAAGCAAAAGCTATTGCGGACCAACTATTTGGATTCATTATGGAGCAAGTTATAAATTCACACGGAGAGTACTACCATGACGGACGCGCTATCACTCAATATAACTCCTTTTCCGCTTCTTCTTCCAGTTCTGGTCATCAATTGTAAATAACTTTTAATTTCTCTAACTTTTGTATTGGCTGATCTCAAATGTTTATATGTGAGTGTTCGAGAAAAATGCAATCAAAGTCCGGTCAAAATCAATTGACAATTGCGATGACTTCAATCTTATTGCGTGAAAGATCGTGTACGACATATGACATATGACGCTTAGACATGTAGACGCGTAGACACATAGACGAATTGCGTATAACTAACCCAAATAGCAAACGTTTAAAAAAAATAAACCAAAACAACAATTGGTACCAGTTGATAACACCAACCGGTACCAAAGGGCCTCCCCCGAAGCATAGGAGGAGGGCCCTTTGGTACCGGTTGGTGTTATCAACCGGTACCAAAGGCCCCCTTTGGTACCGGTTCTGGACCCGGTACCAAAGACCGACCTTTTAGTCTCGGTTGCGAGGTACCGGTTCCAAAACCGGTACCTAAGGGGGTTATGACCCGGTACTGATGGCGCTGTCTCCAGTAGGGCCACCTAGGATGGAGAATCATATGCACAGCTTTGTGGCCTTTACAGAGGCGCAAATGAGCGTCTTATATAATGATCAGTCGCTGTTGAGATGTTGCAGCATATATAGGTGAGATGGAGCTGTGTACCTAACACATGTCTAAGTCCAGTGATCCATTCATTGCACTATACTGCAGCACAGCGACAGCATGCATATATATATCCATGCTTAGGAGTCTCATCAGGCTGTTTGTTACTAATCCATTGGATGGGCCACAGTTTCCTCTTTGTGTACATATATTTATTATATTTGAAAACGTGCACCTTCATCCTACCTGGGTCCATATCAAAAGCTAAATGAACTTGCTTGTTTGCATCATTATTATAGTACTAGGCTTCCTTCCACCAACGTCCTACGTCTTCGCAACACACAGATTTCACGTTCACTTGCTGCTTAGAATGAGTGACATCGGGATGAATAGCTGATGGGTTTTGAGGCTGGTCTGCGCATGTCATTTCTCACTGTCCTCTATGAGTCACTAGGAGACCCTCATTTCAGATTATATCACAGTTGATGTGGTATACCAGCCATACTTGGGACATCTTTTGCTTGACTTGTAAGCTAGCGCTGCAGCGTCTCATGTTGTATGACAAACTCTTTGCTGTAAGACAAAAATGTGCAGGTGTCATGCTATTTGAAGAAAAGAACTACTCTACTAATATTTCTTTTTATGTGATACTAAATCATAATCAAAATAGTATTTTTTTTCAATACGAATCCAAAGAAGCAAAATATTTCTTATAATTATTGATTAATCAATGTTCTAACAAAACAAAATAAGCCATATTAACTTCAAACGTAAGCAGGCATGCTTGCAAAAGTAAAAAAAAGGTCATTTAATTGCAATTAGCACCCCCAGCAGGTCCCGCTGCTGGAAAATTGGGACAGCAAGGCATACAGGACTCCATTTGTCTGGTTGGGACTAAAGAAACCAGAGACCATCCAACATCGACAAACTAGTGTAAATCCTTATTATCTTATAAGATTATTGAGGTTTTGCTATATTCTCCTATATATATATATATATATAAAAGTTATCCCTCCCCATCCTCATGTAACTTCTTGAAGGCTACTTCATTTCTTTCAATGGGATTCCTACAAACATTATAAGCTAATTAATGCTAATTTCCCAGGGCAACTATGTGCACATCAAATCTCAAAAGCACTAGTTGGAGAATGCAAAAATGCATGGTTTCTCATGAGATCGTTATATTACTTGAGAGTGGGCGGCTTCAGGAAAATTTGTACTCGAGTTCATCTGGTATGTTGTGCAGTCGAGCCATGTGTCCCACGACACTCACTGATGATGGAAGGTCACTGGAACCATGACAGAAGCAAGTGGAACTGAAGCCATCTTCCTTTTTCGTTTGATCCAGCCAGCAAGCTGTGACGAACATCACAGGAAGCAGGCCATTGCACGGATTAGAGTCGCGAGACTAATCAGATTGAGCGACTAAGCAGGACCAGTAACTTCAGCTTCTTTTGCTTCAAGAAAACGTTGTTATAATTAGTTTTGAGTTTTTCCAACCAATTCATGATGAAACTAGATTCAATATTGATAAGTAGCTGCTGAGTTTTAGTTATCGGTATGTATATATGTGTATTTTTCTCTCTAACAGCATTTTCTGGATCACCCATACATAACCTTGTTTCCATTAAGAGAAATTTTTTTGCCTTTGAAATAAGAAAGATTTGGCATTGTTTGAAGTCCAACACACAGTGCACGACTTTTTACTTCGTCCTGGATCGTAGAAAGGCAGTATATGCTGCTGCAGTCACAGCCGAAAGAACAATGCTCCAGGCTGACGAGGCCAAATCAAAAAAAAAAAAATCAGTCGTGTCAACCTGTCAGTCCAGGGCTCCAGGCTGACCAGGCCAAATCGATCTTTGCACATCACTACCAGAAAATGGCCTATCGGTCACCCCCTTTAGTACCCGTTGCTTATGACCCGGTACCAAAGGGGTCATTGGTACCGGGTCTAAATTTGGTAGGCCCCGAGGACCCTTTGGTACCTGGTCGTAACACCACCCGGTACCAAAGGGGGGTCTTTGGTACCGGGTCGTAACACCACCCGGTACCAAAGGGGGGGTCTTTGGTACCGGGTGGTGTTACGACCCGGTACCAAAGGCCCCTCCACGGGTCAGCTGTGGTGTGTAGGTGAGATGGTAAGGAAGCAACGCGCGAAGCCACAGGTCGTGGGTTCGAACCCCACGCGCCGCACGCGCGTATTTTCGCGTGAAAAATCGTGTGTGGGAGCCTCCCCGGGATTTAAATTATTTTTTTTGCGCATAAAAACCTTTGGTACCGGTTGGTGTTACCAACCGGTACCAAAGGCCCCCTTTTGGTACCGGGTAAATACCCGGTACCAAAGGGGCGACCCTTTAGTCACGGATGCTCGGTACCGGTTCCAAAACCCGGTACTAAAGGGGGTTTGGAACCGGTACCGATGGCTCCTTCTCCGGTAGTGCATGGCCGAGTAAAAAAGTACAATCGGCATGCTCCGTGATTTTTCAGTCCCGCCCACTAACTGATGTATTGAATTCAAGTGGGCATGTGTGTATCTATTTCCTAAATTATTCTGTCACCTTAATGTCATGAATGTATGAGATTTTCTAGTCATTAATTGATGTATTATGGGCAAAAAATGAGGATATCATGGGCAAAATATTGCCAGTTTTTTTTTCATTTTGTTTCATCCTGCCCTTGGTAAAAAAAAGAGGCAGTAATGGAAAAAAGTGCTGCCCGTTTTTTCTCAATATCGGGCTCACAAGTACCCGTACAAAAAGCGCACTTATATGTATAGATAAATAAACAACCGGGAAATGTACACATTATTAGACATTAAACTGTATTGGATATGTCAGGAGCAAATTAGTCCTTTAGCCCTCGGTTTAGCACTATTAGTGCTGTAATTTGACCGAAGGGTCATATTGGGAACCAATTTGAGAGACAGAGTTAACTACGGAAGATCGAAGTTCCGTGTGCCAAAGATGGTAGCAGCAACTTAGACACGGCCAAATAAGGTGTTTTCTCCAAAATCTAGTAGTGATATATGCAAGTGATGTGATGATATATTGCTAACTTGCTTGTCCGAGATCTGGAGTTGTGTAGCGAGAAAATGTGAGCAATTCATTTCCATCTCATCAGTGCAGAAGTGATTCTTAGAAAAAGATTCAAAAGTTGAGAGAAAAACACAGTTCAATGAACCCTCTCTGTCCAGACTCTCAAGATGTGCTAGAAGTAGGACGTAATTATTTCATTTCTCGTAAATATTTCTCCGACCATCCTTTGTCTAGGTCTGGTTCATATGAAATATATTATTTTCTTTTCATTGGTCCTGGGTCTCTAAATATGCTTATAGCTGAAGCCCCATATATGTTGGGCAAGCCATCGGATCCATATTCTCTCAATCAACTGACGTGGTCATTGCAATTGAACATAATGAGTAAATTTGTAGTTTCAATATGAACTTGTTCGATGATGATGCCTTAGTTTCTTGATGCTAAAACGTACGACCTAGCTAGGATGGAAAATTATTTGCACGGCTTTGTGGCCTTTACAGAGGCGCGATGGGCACCTTATAATGACGAGTCACTGTTGAGATGTTGTGGCATTTGTGATTTTGTACTGTGTACCCCTAGCTAGGCCATCCCCAACCCAATGACTAGGATAGTTTCCATGGCATTAAGTACCATGCCGCAAGTAAGCAAAAGTCTGATGTGATATGGGAGTCAATGAGGAAAGAGATAGACATGTTTTCTTGCATGAGAAACCATGTCTACACAAGAATCAAGACAAGAAGAAAGGGGATTGGAGAAGAAATGGAGAGAGAAGAGATATGATTGGATGATGATTTATTTTGAAGAAACCATGCTGTTGACAACCGAAATTGACACAGGCCGAGGCAGACAGGAAAATCCAAGCCCAGACCGGTCTGACCGGTTTGGGGACCGGTCAGGCCGGTCTGCCCTTGTAATTCGACTAGGTTTAGGATTCTGAGATTGTAACGAGTTGTAACTTGGTTTCCTTGCGGGACAAGCCCTACCCTCCCTATAAATATAAGGGGATTCGGCCGATTGAGGACACACCCAATCGATTCAATCAAACCTACTATTTTTGCCTTTACTTTTTTGCATTATTCAACCCTAGCTCTTCAAAACCCCAACTTGCTGTTCTTTCTTCGTCTCCGCGATGTTTGAAAGCGTCCTATGTGGCCTGCCGACTCTAGGGCACCCCTACGTGCGTCTACCCTGACGGATCCTTCCGGGTGGCATTCTTAGGGCTCGCTCCTGATTTCTCTGGAGGAACCAGTCTAACCGGTTTCCCGGACCGGACTGACCGGTTTGTGTAGGGAAGCTGCGAGCAGTTCGTGCTACGTGCTGCGCAATCTAGTGCTCTCGTGTGTTGGCCGAATTCTGTGTCAACATACTTTTGGCGACTGCGCTGGAGACTTGGAGATCTTGGCTATTGTGGCCGATCTATCTGACTCCAGCCAGATGGGTTCTAACACTGAGTTCAATCCCGACAACATCATCCTCGTGAAGGACGATGAGTTCTCTGCTGAAGATCGCCAAGGGTTTGAGGAGTTCATGAAGAAGAAGGCGGAAGAAGATCGCCTCTACTACCTTTCGCACTTCAAGAAGGACCGCAAGGGTGTGGTCACCAAGATCAAGGAGGTAGATCCAACTGCTTCATCTTCAGCGGCACCTCCCAAGGTACAATCTGAGGTAAATTCTCACGAAGTCCTTTTGAAACTCATGGAGGATAAATTGGCTAAGAACAGTGTTAGATTGGTTAACCGGATGATGGACAATCAAGTAGAATCGGAAGGCAAACAGCCCATGGCTGATCAACCTGCCGCCGATCCTAGCGTTTTGATTCCTAAAGTACCTATTGCGTCTGAACCTAAAACGTCGGCAACAAAACCTGTAGATCAACCTATGTATGGCATGCCGATGAATTATTTTGAAGGCCAATCTGTTACACCATCCAACCCAATACGTATTCGGCCTGCCGTGCCTCAGCCATTCGTAACTTTCCCTAATTCTGCTAGTCATGGTTGGATTAACAATGAAGTTGCAAATTTCGCCCCGCAAATTTCAAATTATGGATATTCTGCACCCCCACCAGCGAAAAATCTATTTTCACAAGGCCCAGTACCTTACGATCTTTTCGGAAGGTCCGGCCAACAATGGCAGGGACAAGTGTCGGCCAACCAAATTGGCCCGCACAAACCAGTCAGACCGGTCAATGGAACCGGTCAGACCGGTCCAGGAGGGTCAGACTCAGGGAATTTATTTTCTGCTCCCGTTCAGAACGCTCAACAGCCAAATTCACAGGGTAATTAATTAGAGTATTTAGATTAGATGTTTTCTAAGTACAAACTTGATTTGGCTTCAGCTCTTAAGAAGAATTTGGGAGTAGATGTTAGGGATAAGGCTAGGTTATACCAAAAGCCTTATGTTCCTAGATTTGATTTGGTTCCTTTCCCCACTGGTTTTAAACTTCTTGATTTTGTTAAGTTTAATGGGGAGAATAGTAAAAACACTTTTGAACATATAAGTCAATACATGGCACAACTAGGTGATTCTAGCTCTAGTGAGGCATGGAGGACATGAGTAAGAGCATTGAACTGATCCTGTAATCTACTCCTTCCACCAATATTCACACCTTCTACCGATTTATATTCACTCTCACATGTGGAAAATATCGTGTCCATATATATCTTGCCCACTGTTCAATTCACCTACGTATAACATCTTGTGAGCAGCGGTGCCAACGTGAAATATGGTGTATTAAGCACAGGCAAACACAAATGGAATATATACAAACACACCATCGCGTTAAGAATGAGTTGCGTCAGGAGAATATCTTAGACAGAGACTTCTGGTGATTCAGATAAAAGATGCTCTCCTTGTGTAATTAAATTGTTTGTTATAGAAAACTGTGATGTCAACATAGACACTCAAAGCATGAAACGGTGTGCAAGGATGCGGCGAAGCGAGAGACATCTGGCTGGGAATAGGCTCTGTAATTCAGTGTTCACAAGTATGATATATGATGTGCACGCCTAGATGGGCTGTGACGTAGATTGTTATGATGCCATCAGAAGTGTTACGAGATCAGTACGTGCATAAACTGAGCAGTCTGCATGGAATGCCTATGCACTTTTGAACCACCGAGATGAACATAGAAAGAAAAGCTGAAGAACAAAACTACTTAAATCTTTCATCCGGATGAGTAGATAACTAAGCATTATAACAAGACTTACTTTAGTTCCAGAAAATACTAACTCACCAGTCGATGCTACATTTAACAGAAGCTAGGAAGATATTTGATCACAAGAGACTAAGCTTCCTAAGCATGTGAGTTTTTTTTATATATTTAGGAATATTTGTATAGTCCGCGTACTTAACAAGAATAATATGTCGTCCTTATCAAGTTACATAGCACCGCTATGAAAATGAATTAAAATAAATACACATTGTAATATACTGGTGCACATGATAAAGAGCAGAAATGGCAGAGAGGGAGCATTAAGGTCATAAGAAGGCAATTTCATTGGCCCCGTGGCTATTAACTTATATTTGTTTGTTACAGACTTTGATTGGTTCTCCCTCTTCCCTCTCTTCTACTGGCTCTAGGATCGACAATGGTGGAGAAAAAGTCTTCATAGAATTATATTTTAACTTTTTTGGTTCAAGGTTTTTCACAATATTTTAACTTAAATCATGTACAGATGCCTTCTCACATCTTTATCAAAAAACAATTGTTCTAGAGTTAATATACACATTTATTAACATAGGAAACTGGAGTGTTTTCAGTTCAACCATTTTAAGAGATTCAATCAGAAGATAATTCAAAAGAAAGGGCCAGCCAGTGCAACAGAATTCCATATAATCTATGTGATCAAAGATTTATTACATATCTAAATGTGCTGACTAGTGTATATTAGATATTTTATTATAATATATTGTAATAATTTAATTTATTCTACAAAACATATATTCTAACCATCCCTTACTAGGTTTTTCTTTAGTTTTTCAAATAAATTAAATCAACATCAAAGCATGATAAGGTAATAAACTTGCCCATGTGATACCTGGGATGCACCCAAGCAAGCAACAGCTAATCTCTTTGAACGATATAGTGTGAGTCTGTGGTTGATCACTGGCCTAGCCAGAGCCATGGGTGAGACTGTTATGCATCGAGAAGTAGACATGGATGCCAAGAGAGGTGGACGACAACGGCTATTAAGGGATGATGAAAGGTTGATGTGTCAACCGTCCCAAGCCCAGCGGAGGGAAAGGTGGCGGTGCCCATTCGGTTACTGCTATATATAAAAAGTTACCCCTGCCGGTCTCACAAGTTTTTTGTATATTGCGGCCACCTCACAACCCACGTCTGCATTTTGCATGCCAAAACAGCTGCAGAGCACTTGATGTGAGAGATACAGACCGTTCCTTGGCATGGGATTGGGTGGATTCAGGAAGATATGTTTGCAAGAGGTAAAAGAGGTTTGCCATGTACTAGAGGTGACAGTCAGAGACCTGACACGTCATATCGCCTTCTCTCACTACTGGAGAACTCGCCATCGGTCACGGTTCGTAACCCTCATAGGTACCGCGACACCGTGACTAAAGGGGGCCGGCCTTTGGTACCGGGTCCAGAACCGGTACCAAAGGGAGCCTTTGGTACCGGTTGGTAACACCAACCGGTACCAAAGGACCCCCCGCGTAGGCATGCGGGGGAGGGCCTTTGGTACCGGTTGGTGTTACCAACCGGTACCAAAGGCTGTTTTGGTTATTTTTTTAAAATGTTTGATATTTGGGTTAGTTATATACAAATCTACGCGTCTACGTGTCTGCTCGTCATATGTCATATGTCGTACACGATCTTTCACGCAATAAGATTGAAGTCATCGCAATTGTCAATTGATTTTGACCCGACTTTGATTGCATTTTTTTCGAACATTCACATATAAACATTTGAGAAGTTAGAGCATTTAAAAGTTATTTACAATTAACGAGCAGAACTGGAAGAAGGAGCGGAAAGGGAGTCCAATTGAGCGATAGCGCTTCCGTCATGGTGGTACTCTCCCAGTGGACTTATAACTTGGTCCATAATGAATCCAAATAGTTGGTCCACAATAGCTTTTGATTTTTGTTTCATTGGGAGCACTTGATGGTAAAACATCCTCTGCATTAATCACAAATGACAACATTCATTCATATAATAAATAAATTTTGCATGTAATCATTTCTAAACAAGTAACTAATAATCATTCATTCATATAATAAATAAATTTTGCATGTAATTAAAATTTCCTAACACATTCATTTCTAAACAATAACTAATAATCATTTCAAAACAATAACTAATAATCATTTCTAATCAATAACAAAGTTTACATGAAATAACAAAGTTTACATGAATTAACAAAGTATACATGAAATAACAAAGTATAATAAATATATTCATAATAAATATACACTAATAATCATATTTCCATATACACTAACAATCATATTTCCATATACACTAATAATCTAATGTCCGTATATACTAATAATCTAATTTCCATATACACTAATAATCTTATTTCCATATACACTAATAATCTAATTTTCATATACACTAATAACCTAATTTCCATATACACTAATAACCTAATTTCCATATACACTAATAATCTTATTTCAATATACACTAATAATCTAATTTTCATATACACTAATAATCTAATTTCCATATACACTAATATTTCCATACTAATAATCTAATTTCATATACACTAATAATCTAATTTCCATATACACTAATAATCTAATTTCTATATACACTAATAATCTAATTCATACCATGAGTTCTTCTTGAGTCGCTTTTTTGGGAGAAACAAAGGTATGGATCCACTGGCAGACGTAGTATCCACATAGATTCGTCCCTGCTTCCTGTCTGGCACACTGAAAGTGGAGAAGAATAAAGTTAAACGTAACAACTATATATTAGTGTGATTTTACGAGATATGCGGGTACACTAGCCACGTACCGGAAAGTCCGTCTTCACATCCAGTTTTTGTTTGAAATTTCCTTTTTGTTTCGCACGGAAACGTGTCCATGCCATGTCAATTAAGTCTAAAACTGCTTGGTAATCCTCTTTTTCTTTCCGCAGTGAGTCCATGACAATAATTTGATCGGTGTTTATGATTATCACAAGCAGTATCCAGTGGAAGCTGTATATATATATATATATATATACATATACATGCACAAGTATTGACAACAAAGTCTTAAAGTTATACATACATAGAGAGAAGTACTCACGTGAAATTGTATGGCAAAAGAATGTAAGTCTTACATCTTTGTCTCTCCAGGTACAAGTATATGTTGTCCACCGTCTCTAGTGGCTTACTGGCTACAGTTACGGCATTTACCATGCATGGATCCATGAAGCCGACATCATCATACGATTTTTCGCGGCATGTATGGATCTCCATCCTACATGACAAGAATAGATTGTTATTGTTAAAAATTATAATTAAGAAAGCAAGTATTGCGAGAATAGATCAGTGAAAGAAACTTACACAACCCAGCAGCTCATCAATGAGAGGTCTATGGCATCTTGACGGTACAACTCATACACATCCTTGAAATCCAAAATCAAGAGACTATGCCCACAGAAGTAATCACGGTCTTTTATCAAAACATTGAGCATCTGTCTACCCTTTTTGGACACCTTCATGTACCACTCATGAAATCGGAACGCTTGAGTGGTTAGGGACTTCAAAGAATCTGGGGGCACCAATGGTTTGCCATATTCAAATTCCCAAATTTTCACTGGTGTTGCCTTAGGAATTTCGCCCGTGCCCGATAAAAGTTCTGCCGGTGAGAGGCCTGTTTGCGCGCACAACAACGCAAGCTGTTCTTCGTCATATTCCTGTTGCCCTTGTGTCCTCCTAGCCGAGCTCAGACCGACTTGTTTCTTCTTAGGAGTGGCCGCCTTCTTCACCGAGGATCCACTGCTGGCTTGTTGTTTCTGCTTATCATAAGACTTTGCAAGTTGGCGGTCGTAGTCAGAGGGCAAAAATCTCTTCTGATTCGCCGCGCTCATTGTTTTGAAAAATGTCTTCGCTGTCGGATCTATGGGCACCGGCTTCTCTGGCTCATCTGGTTTGAAATGCTCTTTGACCTGGGCTGCGACCACCAAAGCAGTTTCCTCGTCAGTTTGGTCATAAGGTAACTTCTTCCTTATGGCGGCCAACTTTTCTTCTTCGGTCGTAGGCTCTTTCTCCACCGTTTGGCGCTTTTGGCGAGTAGTCCGCCGTGGGGGCGGAGCTTGGCGCTTTGGGGGATGCCGTGGTGGTGGAGGAGGAGACCTGTGTGAGCCGGCATCATCCTGACCTGGAGGTGGCAGCTCTGGGTCATCCTCGGCCCTTCTTGAAGGTGACGGTGGCTGCGGGGGATCCCTGGGTGGAGTAGCTGACGGCCCTTGACTGCCAAATTTGACGTAACG
>CM014272.1:21692987-21719811 GCA_004135705.1 Alloteropsis semialata
CACTAACAAAGAGACAACAAGCACAACTAAGAACAATACACCAAAAGAACAGAAAACAATAAAAGAACACACAAAAAGGCGGGGCTTGATGCTAAGGTCACGAGGGCTCAAGAAACGACGAGATCGACGCAAAAGACGAAAAGACAACTATCGTAACATTTATGTTATGAGAGCACAAGAGACTATACGCTTGGTTTATTTTAGTTTAATAAAAACAATATAATGGATATTCCAGGAAATATCCTAAATTAGAATTATGTCATATTAGAGTTTATTTTACAAAACCGAGATAAAACTAAGTCAACTTTTATACATCTAAATGTTCATGTATGAATTAGACCAATTAAACACTTAAATAGAAATAAAACATGTGTGAACATCTAAACGTATAACTTCATGATTCGTGTTCAACTAATCACATTATTATTGAAAAGGCATTGGCTTTGAGTATTAATCATATTAACAATAATTATAGAAAACCGCTGTATAGAACTAAGTATATTTTAATTAGAAAAGCTAGTTTAGTATGCATTAGTCAGATTAGGGCTACATTTAATTTCAAAAAACACACAAGAGCACGGTAAAACGATGCTACGACCCTAGAGCTTAACCTATGAAGACTAACGCAACATGAAAGGACCGAAAACAGAGCTGAAAGATACTTGGTCTAGGAGGTATAGGTTTATCTATGAAAGGGACAGTCAAGATACTTGGCTTAGGAAGGCTGAACTAGAGAAAAAGAAATATTAACATGTGCATCTCCCAAATTAGCATACTTATTTAATAGTCAGAGCCCCCGTTGTACTACCTTGGCATGTATAGGATTAATATGGAAATTAAACACTATAAGCCATGGTAACAGCATAGAGTTAACTATTAAAATACTATTAATAACTTGAAGATGACAAAAATGTTAATGATTATACACTGTAGGGAGCTTTGATTGGAATTCTATAAAATGAAACTAAAGAGTTCTGTAACATATTTGATTCGACAGAGTATTGATTAACTGAATCCTAGCATAGGCCATAAATAATGATGGACACCAGATATTAGGATAAAAGAGTAAGACAAGTTGTTATAGGGGACGTATCCTTGGCAATGCTAGGCGCATAGATAGATTAGATAAAAGCACGACTCCAGATGACCGAGGGCTGAATGCTGTTGATGTGGCATGGTCGGCTCAGTAGTTTCTTAATAGATTGTTCATCTGGGTAATGTACGCACGGAGCTACACTAGCTGGTTTGCTGCAGGAGAGAGCTAGCATGGATGGCCGGCAACACTCCAACGATGGTGAGATACAAGAGTAAACCAGCAGGTGGGAAACTTGGTGTGCTCACCTTGGGTGGAGAGATGCTCGGCAATGATCAGATTTTGGCCGAAGTTACGGAGGTTGTGTTTCAGTCGCAGCAGAGGACAGCTCGGCAGATCAGTTGCATGCAGAGGCGAACGGCAAGGTCGACGTGCTCACAAATGAGCAGTGGTGCAGCCTAGCAGAGCACAACGGCATCAGTGAAGCTGGGCGTACAAAGAGCGAACAAGTACAGGGGAACTACAAGAGATCCTCTCACCGAGACGTGTGCGCATTGCAACGCAATAGCCGGCACGGAGTGGTCGAGTGGATGGGGGCAGTGGCCGGAGATGCGGCAGATGAGCGGCGGCTCGGCCTTCGTCGGCGTCCGGGTGCGGTGCTTCACAGAAGACGGCGAGCAACAGGCCGAGGAATGCTGGGGCGCGTCGTTCTGCAGACGAGCACGCACAAGCTTGCAGCGCGTGGGTCTTCGTGGGTCCTAAGAGAAAGGGATGTGCGTAAGACGCAAAACGGAAGGAGAGACCAAGACGATCATGATCTCACCTATGAGAATCGTGGACGAACGGAGGGCAACACGAAGAGCACGCCTGCAGTTCGATGCTTCGATCTTCGCGTGGACTTGCTATTCCGGCAGCAGATCGACGGCGGACATGTCGGCGGTCCGGCGAGGTTAGGCAACGACACACCGTGGTGTATAGGTGGCGAGGACCGGCGACGTGGATGTGGCTCGAGTAGTGATCGACAAGCTCCTGCAGTAGAAGGCGACGGCGTTTTGGGCTACGATGTGACTCGGCGAAGGTTCAGAATGCAGAAGAGAAAGCATGGGGGAAACACGTAGAGTTGCTCACCCATGCATGGTGTAGAGGAGTTAGATGGAGGGGACCGGAGTCGGCAGTTGGAGTCAGAGCTCCTGCGGCGGCGCAGTGGTGGAGGAGGACGGCAGCTTCCGGAGCCGAGCTGTGGATGACGGAGTCGGCGGCCGACTGGGTGCTTCGCACTACGACGACGCTCCGGTGATGCAGAGGCGTCGAGGCGATGCGCACCAACGGCGGAGCTTCGTCTTGTCGTGAGGAATCTTGAAGCAGAAGCAGCTGGGTCCGGCGGTCGAAGGAGACGGCGAATCGGGCCGGCGGCTCGGAGCCGATGAGGATGACGACGGTGGCGATGATGCGCGCAAACGAGAGGAGCGGGGCGACGATAGCTAGGGCGTCGGGAACTGTCTTGAGGGGTGCGGCTCGTCTATGCGCAGCTCAGGAAGACGATGGCAGCACTAGGTGAACAAAGATAGGGTCCTTAGGGATTCCCAAACTTGGGCCCTCCCTGTAAAGGAGTCTATGGTGTATCTTTTTCTGGGAGAGAGCTACTCAGTATATATGGGGAGAAAAACCTCACCATCTCTCCATCGGTTAGCGATATGGGACTAATAGATGGTTTAACTCCCTCTAACGCTAAGGGGCCTAAGAGTTTTCACTACCACTAATGGGCTTGTGAAATTTGGCCCAATTAAGAAGATAGGATGGATTTAGGATAACACGGGCTGGATAATGGGTCAAGGCTGGCCCAAAAATATTTATATTTTCGGAATAATTAATTTCCTGGCATTAAACAATTCTTGAAAAGTCTAGAATTTATATTTAAACCATGAAAAATATTCCAAAAATTCCAAAATTCATGAGACAAATCTCGGAGATGATATTGGACCTAAAGAATCCAAATAAAATATTTGGAGCTCATGAAGATATTTGTAGAAGCTTGGAGATGAAGGATTTAGCTCTAGGAAGAATAGGAATAAATTCTAGAGAAGATCTGAAAAGAATCCAGAGGAACCTAATTGATATCTGAGAGGATTTGGGACGCTAAATACTAAACGTTGAAGACACACCAAAGCAAGGACACAACAACCGCTCTTAAGGCCTATGTTGTTTTAATTTATTTGAGAACAACAATATTTTCTTATACTAAATTCCCTGTAATAAAATATAAAATATTGGAAAATTTTAGTAATTCTCAAATCCTTTAGATTGTTAGTGTATTCTATTCACATCCCAAAATATGAAATTTTGGGGTGTGACATTTAATTTCTCACATTAAGTACTCTCAAGTTTCGACATGCAAAATGCATACTAGATCAACTGTGTCTTGCGAGTTTGGTTAGAAGAAATGTAGCAAGAATATATAGAATTTGTGATTTTATGAATTAGCAAGGCAAGAACAGGAGGGCTAACATATATATGGCAGTATCCAAACGGACTGGTAAAAACTAATGTGTCCTGGGCCATCAGAAAATTTAATGCACGCGCATTGTAACAGTGTAATTCAAGTTTACCGATGGTTAGTGTGAACATTATGGGCCTCGGTTGTTGCCTTTTAATGGCGTACCAGCAAGATTTACTAACACAAATAAATGGTATGTTACTTCCTTATTTCTTTGCATGTAGTTCTCTATCCACTCTCTCTCTTATTTAATATAGTGGCACATAAGCTAAATATCCTATGTTTGCGGTCTAATTAATGCATGAAAACCATCCTAGTTGGAGGGTTGGAGATGGCCTAAAAGATGTAGGATCATCATCTGATTAATTATTCTTTTTAATGGAGTGTTTCTTGGTTGCATGCAGGTCATAATAATGGTTATCAAATTGTAGTTTATATACTCCCTCCGTCCTAATTATTAGTTCTAGGTACATATCTTTTTTTCTATGCAGCTAGATGTACGCGCCACGTCTAGATTCATAATAAAAAAATGATATTCACAAAAGCTAATAAACTAATAATTTGGGACAGATCGGCTGCAAATTGGCACTACACCACCATTAGTCAGCTCCTCCTCGACATCATGATGGAACCGGATCAGACAGCTCACAACGCCTGGGTTGCCATCAAGGATGAGTACTACAACAACGCCCTCATGTGTGCTGTGTGTACATCGGGGCGAAGTTCCAAAACCTGCAGCAAGGGGATCTCTCCATTTCCCTCAAAAAAAAAGGGGGGGGGATCTCTCCATCCCTGAGTACAGAAGCCGCATCGAGAAACTCGGTGACGAATTTTGGGACATCGGCAAACCAGTGAGCAACATCGATCAGGTAGTGAACATGATGCACGGCGTCAGCTGCAAGTACTGTGCCTCCATTCCTTCAATTACTTTTGGTGCTGTTCCAACCCTCGCCGAGGCCCGGAACTTCCTGCTCATGGAGGAACATCGTTTGGACTCAGGAGATGGGAGCTCGCATGGCCCCTGCTCAGGCATTGTACATTGGCGGACGCTCCTCCCAGCAGCCCTCTCCCAACTCCGGGAACGACACCGAAGATAGAGACACAGGTTCGCATGGCCTCTGCTAGACACCGCCGCTCGCCTCTGACCACAGCAGCATATGCCCAGGTTCGCAGCCATTCCTGTCCCTATCTCGAACAGGAGGTGGCTGCCCGTTCCTAGATGCCTCCTATACATATTTCAATGCGAAGTATATTGAAGAAGTTAAACTCTCTTAGCCTCTTGCAGGTTTCTACATACTGCTTAGTATATGGTGTTGAGTATGAAGCACTGGATGGGGTGGTATATATGATACACACGGGTGACGACGAAGCAGACATTGCTAAGGTTAGAATTTAATACTCCACACTACAGCTACACAGATGGCGTGTTTTCTTGGGTAATTTCTTGCAATGTTTTTATGACTTTCTGACAGAATCATAACATTAATTTCAGGGTATCAGAGCGTATACGCTGAATGTCATCCTAGCACACTTTTATTTTGGTACACAAGGATCAAACTAACTCATATCTTGCTTATTACTGCCAGGAATGCTTATTAATGCATTTCTTTCTTCACTTTTGAGACGTACACATGTATGAATTGTAACACCACTATCCGATTCATTATTCTTTTTAAGTGCGTGACTGTTGGGAGTTTTGAAGAAAATGTCTAAAATTATCAGACGTCAAGCAAATTTTTATTACTCCATAGGAAAATTATTGGTTATAATTAATCTTTGCTCGTAAAATACTTTGATTACAGATCCCCTTCCCAGCTAAAACCCTTAATCCTGTCCATCATTGCAGACGGATGCATGGTTTGAATATCTACATTGACAATTAACATCACACATCACACTTTATCTGTAACATGCCATATAATTAAACTTGGAGCATCAGTTACGATGGAACCAATAGAAGGTATGATGTAAACTATGATGCGAACTATGATGTGTTTTTGTTATCCTGCTTCCCCGAATCATTCCTCAGTGTGCTTAATGCACCATTTTACATTGGTATTTCAGGTTACAGTGAGAAAGATATATATGCTCATGGTAATTAATGTACATCTTGAGAAGCCAACTTCGCAAGCTTCGGCTGCTGCGCCATCTAAACAGATGCCGCGGGTGTCCATGGAGTTTTTTATCCAGACGCATTGGTGGCAGTTGAGTCTGCAGATCGACGGATGTTAGGTTGTGTGTATTATTTTGCAGAGGCCGGGTGGATTTTCAAGATCCATGTATCAACTTGATTTAATGGTCTTTTTTTTAGAAAATGGAATTTCATTCCCGTCTCTGCATCACCACACACAGCGTTCACATTATTATAAAGTTTCAGCATAATCGATGTTAGTTTAGGAGAACAAAAAATAGCAAATTATGCCGGACAAAGTCGATTATTAAATTTCCATCCATTGGAAGCAAACCACTCAATGGGATGGTCTCCAGCTGGATGCTCATCAACCAGAACATCTACTTTCTCTCATCATCACGCTGCAGTAATGCCCAAAACTGCAGCCAGTATGCCCCCCCCCCCGAAAGTAGCCTGCATAAAAGAGGTATATTTGCAATTTTCAAAGATCAGATCATTACAACATCTCCAAATTGCCCAACATAATGCAGAAGCTCCAACCAGAATTAATTTATTATTACTAGCATCAAATTTTTGAAGCCAAGTCCCTGGCATATGGTGTACAGATCTGGGTGGAATTAACCCAGTAGCTACATAGACAGTCCTCCAGATTGTCCTAGCATGATGACAATCAAATAATAGGTGTTTAATTGTTTCATTACAATTATAGAAACAACATTTTTGACTGTCGTTCCAGTTCCGTTTACTAAGATTATCCTTTGTAAGTATGACCTCCTTCTGGAGATACCAAAAAAAAATTGATCTTTAAGGGAACTTTTAGCTTCCAAATAACTTTGTGTGAGAAAGGAGTATTTTGATTCATCAGGTTTAAATACATAGAATGAAGAGCGAATTTTCCATTCGGATGTAGTCTCCAAACAAACATGTCTCTCTCAATAGTTAAATTTGTGTTCGTGATCTTAGCTACTAGGTTGTGCCATTCAACTAGCTTATCATCCACTATGGCTCTCCAAAAAGAAATATTCAACAGAGATGGGCAATATTATAGATGGCAGGATAACGCTCTTTAATTGGCACATCACCTACCCAAGTGTCTTCCCAAAATATTGTTTGTGTCCCGTCATTAATTCTGAAGAAACCACGAGAAAGAACCTCATTTTTAACTTTCATGAGACCCTTCCAAAAGTGTGAGTCATGAACATTTGTTTGTACTTGCGAAAGAGATTTTGATCTTAGATATTTATTTCTAAGTAAAGTTTGCCAAGTCCCCTCCTCATTAAGCAACTAGTAAATCCATTTGCTCAGCAAGCACTTATTTTGAATATGAAGGTCTATGATGCCAAGACCTCCTTGATCCTTGGGGTGGCAAAGAATGTCCCATCTAGCGAGGCGATATTTTTTCTTTTTATTATCGCCATGCTAATAAAATCTAGATCTATAATAATCTAGTTTTTTAAGGACACCTTTGGGTATCTCAAAAAATGACATCATAAAAATGGGTAGACTACTGAGCACTGAATTTAGGAGAACCAATTTGCGTCCATAAGATAGGTGTTTTGCTTTTCGAACCTCTCTTCGATGCACCGCCAGTCTGAGTTACAGAGCTTTCAGTGGTGCATAGGTATACCCAAATATCTACATGGATATTCACCTGCGTGGCAGCCAAAGTGTTCTATGTATTGGTCTTCAAAATCTTTTGCTTTGCCATAGCAAAATATCTCGCTTTTATGGAATTTGATTTTTAGACCTGACAATATCTCAAAAACTGTCAACAATAGTTTCAAGTTTTTGGCTTGTTCTAGGTCATGATCCATAAAAATGATGGTGTCCTCAGCATATGCAAAATGGACAGGCCATCATCAATACGGTGCGGGATAACACCTCTTATTTGTCCATCATTCTTTGCTCTCTTAATTAAGATATAAAGCATATCTGCAAAGATATTGAACAAAATAGGTGACAGTGGGTCACCTTGCCGTAACACTTTCTTTGTTTAGAAGTAGTGACCGATGTCATCATTGACTTTAATGCCAACACTACCCCCAGTGACAAATGTCTCAATCCATCTGCACCAATTGGGTGCAAAAAAATTTCATTTTCGAGGTTTGTTAAAGGACTGGCCACTTAACTTTATCATAGGCCTTTTCAAAGTCAATTTTGAAAATAACCCCATCCATCTTCTTCGTATGTAACTCGTGGATGGTTTCATGAAGAATAATCACACCTTCCATTATATTTCTACCCGGCATAAATGCTGTTTGTGATGGACTGACCACCGTCTGTGCTACGTGATTTATTCTATTTGTGCCAACCTTAGTAAATATCTTAAAGTTGACATTCAGTAAACATATTGGTGTATATTGTTGGATTTGTTTTGCATCTTTAGTCTGGGGTAGTAAGGTTATCAGTCCAAAATTTAGACTATGAAGCGGTAGGCGTTCTTCATGTAATTCAATGAAGAGTACCATCAAATTCCCCTTAATTATCTCCTAGAACACTTGATAGAATTCTGTGGGAAAACCATCAGGTCCGGGGGCTTTGTTATGCTCTATTTGAAACACTGCCTCCATGATCTCCTGTTCATGAAAGTTGATTACATGCGCCTTTTTGTACCATTTCTTCTCTTCTTCTCTCGGAAGAAGAACCAATCTTTCTTTGAGATAATGTTTCATGTTTTTCTCATTATCAGAAAGATTGTTGTTTTCTGCCTTTTTATCAATGGCATCCAACATAGAGATAAGCTTTTTCTTTTCTTTTTTATTGGAGCCCGCTGTGTGTTTGGCTCATCCCCTGAGATACTTCTGAAGATACCTTATTTTATTTTGTCATCTTTCAAGCGCAGTATCTCCTTGGTTTTCTAATTGCCATAATTTAGCAACCATGTCAAAAAAAACATCTCTTATTAACCAGCCCCTTTAAAAATTGACGGTCGGTTGTTTGTTATGATGGGTGGATGATCCTGTGTTGAGAACAAGTTGTGTGTGATCGGATTGACTCCTGTCCCTTGCCTCTACCATTGATAGTGGACATTTCGATTCCCATTCTGTGCTATAAGCACTCTATCTAGCTTCTCAAAAGTAGGATCATCCTCTGGTCCTGCCCATGTGTATTGACGACCGAACATGATGATCACCCTAAGGTCAAGAACTTCAATGAATCGAACATGATGATCACCCTAAGGTCAAGAAATTCAATGATCGCATTGAAAAGATTTGGCCATTTGGTGTCAAAATCACCCTTGCTCTTATCTTCTGGATGTCTCAAAATGTTGAAATCACCGCCTATAATATAGGGTAGTGTCTCACGAGAACATGTGATTGCCAATTCTATTAGGGAAGCCTCTTTATTTTGTTGTTGTGCCAGTCCATATACCGTATACAACGCAAATTTGAACCTATCATCTTTATTGCGAAGAGAAAATTTAACATCAAAATCTCCCACGTCAATGGATCTGATGTCGTATGTATTTGGGTCAACACCTAATAGGATGCCACCTGAACGACCATGTGGAGGCATGCTATGCCAAATAAAATCACGACCTCCACAAAAGTTTTTGAGAATCGTTTCATGGAAATCACCCTGACCTGTTTCCGAGAGGGCAATGAAATTTATTTGCTCCTCTCTAACCATATCTGCCAAATAATTGTGTTTAGCCAAGTCACCAAGACCTCTCCTATTCCAAAAAAAACTCCTTTCATTGGAGACACATTTTGGATGGGGTTTTTGGTTTCTTCGGAGGTCTGCCAGCTTTGCTTTTGTGAGAGTAAGACTTTTTCTTTCTCGGCACAGGACTGAGTTCACATAATTTGTGATCATATCCTTGTTCATGCAAGTCCTCATTTAAATCTACACTATCGTGGTCGAGGATCGCATCAAGTCTTTCCTCTTCATCAATGTAATCAGTGCTGACTGAATGCTCCTTCTTTTTGTTTTTTTACTCTCTAATTTCTTCTTAGCCGACACTATAAGGCTATTAATCTCAATGTTTTTGATGGAAATGGTGGAAGATTTAACTACATTATGATCTCTACCCAAAGAAATGCCAAGCTTATTCACAATGGAAGAAATTTGAGAATTATCGAAAGAAACAAAAGACAAATGGTTACCTGGTGACTCAAGATTTCGAATAGCTGCCATACATTCGTCTTGTTCAGCATGTGCTCATCATTTTTTTTTTGCAGTGGACCGCTGGCTGCGCCTCAGAGGCTCAGCCATGACGGTGCATGCCGTAGCCCCGGTCTCCAGTCCCTGCACCCCGCACATTTGGTAGTTGTGCATGGCTATCACGTGCACAGAGTAATAAAACTTCCATTATCGATACAAAACATTGTGTGAATCGGCTGGCAAGACCTAACCTGATCTGCTCACCGGATCAAGTCTTATTAATTGTTCCAAATATCCAACTGGTGGCCTGCTAGCGAAACAAAATGAAGGAGGAGGTTGGTTCTAAGAGTCGGAAGTGTGGTACGGGTTCCAGCTTTGTGACTCGACAAAATGAAAAATGATGATGGCTCCAGTTCCACTCGCCATGGTTATTGTGCTAGCAACATTGTTCAGTGCATGTCTTGTGATAGAGTGGTCATCTGTACAGAAACTGTCTGCTTAGAGTACTAATTTTCCTGAAGCGGCCCACTCTCATGTAATGTAACCACCTCATGGTGTGCACAAAGGGGCGCTGGGCAACTAGCGAAACATTAATGTTTCTAGGAATTGCATTGACCAAAGGAAGTAGTTTTGATTTATGTTTGTGGACGGATACTCTAAATTCTGTAAAACAAGGGTGAAACAATTTGGTTGAAAAGCCTCATGCTTCTTTAATCACAAGCAGAGAAATGGAGTGCTGCCGGCCGTACTATGCGAGTTGTCCAGCAGAAGGCGACGGGTTATGCAAGGGTACTTAGAACATGGACGTAATTTTCTACATGGAGGTGGAGCTACCCTGTCGCCTATATACAAGGGGTCTCTCTCTTTAAAATTGTCCAAAATCCTAGATTTTGTTGTGAACTGGCAAAAATATTGAAACATCAAAATGTAAAACCAATGAATGCATTGCATGCAATTGAACAATTGGTTAAATTCTTCAGACTAGCTGTCTCACGAAATTATGCCACAAAACATATGAGAACCGCATAGAACATGATATTTTGTTTGTTCAGTTACTTTGCATAGTATTTCACTAGCTAAGGATTGTGTTCTCCTTTTGCATCATAGAAGGTCAGCGTTTTTCATGTTGAGTTAAGAGAGTCCCAGTTGATGTCCGAATCCAACCGGCTGTTTTTGTGTGATTGAGTTGAGTTGGCGTGGTCTCCTGCCTGGTTCGTTTAAAAAAAAAACATTCTCGGGGCCCCCAATCGTGTATTTCCTTTTTGCATCAGAGAAGATTCACTCATGCAGTAATTGTTCAATGGTGATGGTGTCAAGTGTGTGGGGGTTAACAGGACAGGAGGGAGATCGAGTTCTTGTTGCGACTTATTGGGTTGTACTGATCAATGATCAATAATGACACATGAATGTTGTTCGACCAATACTGGAACGACATGTCAAACACAGTGCCCTGGTGGTATAATACAGGAATATGTCATCAGAAGAAGGTTGGTCAAGCTGGAAAATAAGTACTGTATAAGATATATCAGTATGATGGCCAAAATCCTTGCTGACTCATCCCACACATTATTATTACAATGCGGCAGTGGTATAGTAGATAAAACTGTGGTTTTATCATTGTGTTGTTGGAACCTAATTCATCCATCAAGAAATACAGATACGTGAATATATATACTGAGTACAATATATGAACAAACCATGCATGCCTAGATAAAACTGTCGTTATGAAGCCTGAAGTGAGATTTCAGTGAAATGTGTTTTCTTTGGACATTTTAACTTCTAAAGGCTCAGGTCAGCTTTGTATTTGAGTACAACGGATGAATGATGTGGCGTAGAACAATGACAGATAATAAAATACAAAAATATACATTGTAGTGTCGGAGAACTCAAAAACTAACGGAGGCTCTGCTATAAAATTGCAGAAATAAAAAATGAAACATTTATGATTTTTTCATCTCTGATAACTTCAAATTATACATTTTTATGATATGCTCTGCATGGATTATAGCTGCAATTTTTCCAGTACATGGTCATCGATCGTTGACATCAGGATCATTAACTCGATTGCCAGCTCTTGTTGACAGCATCCAGCGGTAAGAAATGAGATCACAGCACCACATGCATGGTAAAACTCATGAAAATGATAGATTAGTTCACTACTACAGAAAAGGCATCACCAGTGGTTCATAAGGGGCCTTCACCAACGGTTTTGGAGACGCTGCTGAAAAATAGTCATGAAACAGACTCAAGTCATACATTGATATTTGAATACCTATAGTTTGGGAACAACCTTATGTTTGCCATAACATTAGAAAAATATGAAGTTACATTAGCAATTGTTTTGTAAAAACATATTTTTATATTTTCTACATAAGTGGAAGAAAATAAAGCCATAAAAATCCATCAAAATTGAAGTTCTTATGAGAGAGAAATACAAATTACAAATTTAATTCTGGGTTAAAAAGAGAAAGGTGACCATACATGTGTTCTAAGATAACCTCCATGTCTTGTTTTCATGGCGGGCATGGAGAACCTTCACGAAAATGTATTTTTGTGACTGTTTTCGATGACCCGCGTTGAAAAAGAATTATTTGGTGAGGGTAAGAAAGATTATCGTGTGGGTCTAAAATAATCCCCACGGATGTCCCTTGTTTTAGTGGCGCGGTATGGTGCACCTTCACGAAAATGTATTTTCGTGGTGGTTTTTGACGATTCGCCACGAAAAAGAATTATTTCGTGAGGGTAAGAAATATTGGTTTTGTGGAAGTGACATCAAGCAAATGTTTTATCATCTGATAGGTGAACTTATAGTTTCTGTGTCGGATGCTTTTGTCTTCCTACGTGGACATCACCCTTTTTTGCAACCTGAAATATATTTAGACATGGAACATCATATCCATAGGAACCGGCAGAAGAATCCTTGGAATTGTCAAAGATATTCTTCTCGTCGCGAGCCATTATTCTAAAGGAATTGGAGTGTTGTGTTGAAGTGTTTTTTTTTTAGTATTGTTCAGAAGTAGGGTGAAATAACAAAAATATGTGAGAAACACATAAAACAAAAGACGTCGTACTCCCAGTGTTGAATACTGAAAGGCTTGCAAGCTAGGTCCCTTATTCTGTAAAAGCCGCACTGATGACGGATGTAGACAACCGTATATGATAGGCATCACCTCTGATACTTGAGATGGACTACTAATGGTTCTGAAGGAGTAATGGACAGAGAGCAGGGGGTGATCAAAACAACCTGGAGCGCCTTTCTCTCGCATGATAATATGGTAGGACGAGCTGCACACCCCTAGGTTTCCTCTCAATATCCACACTGTGAATGCTAGTACCTGATAAAAAGTAATGCTGCTACAATATGAATTATTATGTATGGTTCTTACTTCTACACTTCCCTAAATGGACTCTAATTAAGCCTTTGGTTAACACCCCACCCCACTTTAAGCTAATTAGGCCCAGGTGACGATAATACTTTTATTTAGGTTGTTACATTAATGCTGCTATCACAACAAGGTCTTGTATATGATATGTAAATTGTAAGCAACTGAGAAAACGTATTGTATGAACAAACAATGCATGGAGAATGGAGGCACCCATAACTACTTAAGGACAGAAGAACTAGGTTCCGCTTTCGTATTCCAGTACAACGGATGAATGATGTGGTGAAGAACAATGACGGATAATAAAATAGAGAAAGTCTACATTGTAGTGTTGGAGAATTCAAAAACTGACGGAGGCTCTGCTATAAAGATGCAGAAATCAAACATGAAATATTTATGAATTCTTCATTCCTGATAACTTCAAAACATATATTTTTATGATATGCTGCATGGACTATGGCTGAAATTTTTCCAGTAGATATTCAGCGATCGTTGACATCAGGATCCTTAACTTGATTGTCAGCTCTTCTTGACAGCATCCAACGGTGAGAAATGAGATCACAGCACCACATGGTAAGACTCATCAAAATGATAGGTTAGTTCGAGATGACCACAAACATGATTTTGCCCAAGAAGATGGGTCCGTGTGATTTATTAATTCCTAAACCAAGTTGTGGCACCAACTAACACTGAGCACGGTGCTTAACAGTTATGGACGGCCTGGCTTGTGGTGTTACACCGTTTCCGGAGGTGCTTCTCTCTATGGACAAGTCTTTTTGCTGAGTAACCTTCACGAGGACCATCTGACGAGCAGAGCACACATATTCCTGAATCCACCGATATAACAGTCGCTCTGTTTCTTAGATTAAGTGCTATCCAGTCTCAGACAGGGAATTATATATATTGGGTCTACCGTACACTAGCATGCTGCTAATTTGATCAGATGAAAAGCATAGATAATATAGAACTTCCGACTCATGAAGCAATACAACACCATGATGGATAACATGTATATATAGCAGCAACTGAATGGGTTGGCAACCATTAATCTCTTTTTCAACTTGTTGCTGCCTTACCAGCAGACGGTCAGGCTTGTGGTACTAGCCCTGCTAATGGGGCGGGTCGTAATGGCTTTTTGGTCAGGGTTTAATTTGGGGTCTATATGGGTTGGTGCAAACGGGTTTAGCTGCCAGAGCGGGACGGGGCGGGGTGGGTTTGCCAGAAAACGGGTTGGGCACGGGGTGGCCAGGCCGCACGCAAGCTGCGTTGCTGCGACACTGCGCTCGTGCAGAAAAAAGAAAGGCGACTCCGCCGCCGCTGCCGCTCGCCGCCGCCGCCGGCCACCTTCTCCAGCGCTAACTCCTCCGAGATCTGGTTCAAGTGCTCCTCCTTCAGCCCTTCCCCTCCCCAACTCGTCCTCCAAATCCTCCCTTTCTCCTCACCCCATCTGCATTCTTGATAGGGGAGAAAGCTGGAGGCCACACTCCGTGACACGTGCATGCTCGTCTCGGCATGCTAGGGGAGCAGCTACATCGACACCACGCGTCGCGGAGCGGCAAGCAGGCCGAGTTCCGGCGCGTCAGGGAGGAGATCGACTTCTACCTCCAGATCTTCCCGGTCATCTCATACACATCGACACCACGCGCCGCCAACATCGCTCAGATTACCTTGTGAGTGCCGAAACAACAATGTGGAGTAGATTTTAGCAGTTGATTTGTGCTTAGATCGACAAGACATTCACCAATCAAAAGATTTGTTAATGATTTGTGCTTGGATCTACAACACATTCACCAATTAAGACTATGCACTAGGCCTTCTTTTGCTTGTGCTAATTTTCTTCCACTAGGACTTCTTTTTTTCTGGTTTCTAGCTCATACATTCTGAAAGACGCATGTTCCTACCTGTATATTTGTATCTATGCAATGCGTAAACATGGTAGTAGCTATGAGACCAAAACCTTGACTTAACTGACCAATCACGTTCTTGCTGTTGTGAAACTAGATTGGTTTCAGAATCCTCCCATATTCATCTTAAAAATGGTTTCCAATGCATTTCATTTGTCGCTGAGAATCAGTATCCATTTGTCACTAGATTTTCTTGTGCTGTAATTTTCAACTTTACGCCTTCAATCCTTACAGTAATCATTTTGGCTATAGGACACTTCAAATCTGTGGTTTTGTCTTTATATTTCTGAACCTTTAACTGTATACTTCAGTTTCTAGATGTCTTCTCATCCTTCTGAGGCATCCGGTACCAGTGATAGCACCAGCAATAGTTCCTCGCTGCCGCCAAATAAAAGGTCAAAGATCTGGGAATACTATGAGCCAGAACTGGTGCAAATAGATGGTGTCCTAAGGGCCGTATGCAAATACTATGGATCAAAGTTGAGTGCAGCAAAGAAATCAGGTACAAATGGCCTTCGTAACCACATTGCAGAGTATTGCTCTAAAATCCCTAGTGAATTTAGAGAAAGGTTCCGTGCTACTATGAAGAAGCGGCCCATAGAAGATTTTACCTTCAATCCTCAAAAAAGTCGTGATCTAATGACTACATGGTGCATTAGAGCCGAGGGTGCCTTCAATGAATTTGATGATGATAGTTTTGAGCCTTGGATGGATTCGTTACAACCTGCATTTAGTTGCATCGGGCGTCAAACACTTCGTAATGATTGCATTGATATGTTTGAAAGAATGAAAAGTACTTTGCAAACTGAGCTACAGAGCACTAGGTCTCGCATCTGCTTCACATGCGATCTTTGGACATAAAACGAGAAGTTAGGGTATATTTGTTTGACTGCACATTATATTTGTCTCAAACCGTAGTGAATCGCTCACCCATGCTAGTGCTTGGCAAGAGAAGACGCGCAAAAGAATTTGCTCAATTTAGGTCTCAAAGGAGAGGGAATCACATTGAGAAGTCAGAGCTTGATGCATATCTAGAGGAACAACCGGTCAGAGAAGATGAGAACTTTGAAATTTTGACTTGGTGGAATGCGAACTCCAACAAGTATCATGTGCTCTCAGCTATGGCACGCGACTTTTTAGCAATTCCAATTAGCACTGTTTATTCAGAATCTGCATTTAGCTTGAGTGGTCGGATTCTCAGTGATAATCGAAGCTCCATGACACCCCAAACTCTTGAAGCCTTAGTCTGCTGTAAAGATTGGTTGTACAAATACCCGACAAATGATGGTAATTTTGATTTCAAACCAGATTTCCTTCAGAATATATATATTTGTCTGCATATCACATTTTAAGTTACTAAGACATGGTGTTGATGGGTTTATTAGGTGAAAGTGAAAGACATGCTTTGGTGATTATCTCAGTTTCTCTCAAGATACTCACTACGTGAGAAACCCACTTTGAGAACGGGCACCAATGGTCATTGGTAACGGGCATAACACCCGTTACCCTTTTTCGGTTACTAATAATAGGTCAAAGGTAATGGGCAAACGCCCGTTACCAATGATTGTTCCGTGCCCGTTACCAATGACCCTCAGGGGTAACGGGCGTTGATCCATGCCCGTTACCAATGACCAGTTAGTGGTAACTGGTGACATATGCCCGTTACCAATAACCAGTAAGTGGTAACGGGCATGGATCCATGCCCGTTACCAATGTAGAATTTGAAAACAAAAAAAAAGAAATTGCAAATGGTATTTTCTTTATTTTATATACACATATATACATACACACAACCTGTCAGCAACTATTTATCACTAAATTTCCAGCAGCTGCGCCCTCTTCTTGCGGCAGAACCAGATCGCAGCACTGTACTGCTCTTTCCTGATCTTCCTTGTCGCCGCTCTTCATTCGGAGTTCTTTCCTATCTGCAAGCATAAGGGAGGACTTGACCTGATATACCAAAACAGGAGACAGAAGATTACACTGGTGTTAGTACAAATTACAACTAACCAGCATCTCGTGGTCACCCATTATTTCCTCAATCACCTCACCAAGCACCTTCTCTGCACTGTTAGGAACAAGTACAGCAAAAGCAGCTGGTTCCAACCCTGAGAAAAGAAAAGAGGAAGAACCACCAATTTTATGAGACATGACCTGCAAGCATTCAAGTTCAGTTTATTTGATCACAGAGTTTAGTAACCTTCCCTGCTTCTAACTTAGGCTGCTCAGTGTGCATGGCATGCCACAAGGTTTGCTTTGTCATCTCCTTTGTACAATGAATTACCTGACTCAACAATAAGATGAAATCATTGTGAGAACAAAACCAAAGAAACTTGGATGGACTTTCAGGATTGTATGTACCAGCTAAAAAGTGTAATAACACATGAGGGGAACAAGAAGAGAGGCATTATAAACTGAAGGGAGGAATTGCTAATAACTCCACCATCCTTGACATGTTATGACAACACAGCACAGACAAAATTTTCCTCAGAGTTTCACCTCACATGATTATGCTAAAAAAAGAGTTAACCATCCCAAAGTTCCACTCATATTTATATTCCTTTCTTTTCAGTTCAAGTTTCATCTGCAATAACAGAACTATTTTCTCTTCATCAAATTGGTAGCTGAGCTAGGCAGAGTGATTCCATATCAAAGTTAAAAGTGAAAAAGGTTACTATTGTTTGTTATCAGTATATGGAATAAACAAGTGACTGCATTGCTCTAATCAACAGCTAAACAAGAGCTGCCAAGCAACCGGAAAATTAAGGCATTCTTGCATATGTCACTCAGTAAGTGGCAGCAGATGCAGAACTTGCCTTGAGGAATTCACCTTCAAGCTCTTTCAGAAAGGCCTGAATCTGCACAGGTTGTGGAACTCACATTAGTTGAAACTGGCAGTGCAACACAAAATATTATTTACTGAAAAGTGCAAACATGGATAAAAAAAAACTATGGCCTACAACTATCAATTTCCCTAAACAAAGAAAAAGACACAGAAATAGGTAGACTACTTAAATTGATCCAGTTCTTCCCCAAACAAATTATATGGCCTACAGCTATCAATTTCCCTACATGTCATCCTTAATGTCTTCTAAATAGTGAGAAATCAAGCATGAGATCCCAGTGTAGCCATAAGTACAACCAGCAGAAGTGAAATGGAAATTTGGCTCACAATTGTGCTTGCTCATTGAACTCGTCGTCCAATTTCTCTGAAACATTCCCCTTAAAAGAGACCTAGATCAGGACCTAAATCCAGCTTCTATGGTCCAAACCCTAGATCAGACCTAAATCAATTTGGGGAAATTGGAGAGCATTGTAAAGTGGGCAGCGGGAGCATTGTAATTACCCCCCATTGACGAGGAAGTTCATGAGGTGGAAGATCTGCTGCGTGGTCCATCCGAGCTCGGGCACCTGGCGCTAGATCCTGATGACCTGAATCTGCAATAAGTAAGAGAAACAAATAGTAATCCAGAATCAGATTCCACCTAATTGGAAGGAACGCTGGTTGGGGCCTCCTGTACTGGCTGCTCCAGGCAAGGAGCGCAGCGCAGATTGGGTTGGATGGGATTGGATTTTTGCAGCAAGGTACAAGGGGGGAGCAGCTCAGATCAAGCATTAATTTCGTTCGGGGCAGAGGGAGAGAGACCAGGCAAGGGAAGGAGCAGTAGGGGATGGGATGGTACCAGTGCGACGGCGGAGACGATGGCGTATGCGGCGGCGAGGGAGAAGAAGGCTGCGTCCTGCCACTCGGGCGACTCGTTGACGTCTTCCCACCAGCCCCCGAGCGCCGCCGCCGCCGCGAAGGCGGACGAGGAGGAGGCCGCGGTGGAGGAGGTCAGATCCCTCATCTCACTCTTCGGCTCCGGGAGAGGGCACGGGTGGGGGAGGGGGTTCGGTATTGGTGCCGCGCCACCACGCCATGCCCTCCCCGGAGGCTCGGACGCCGCCGTGAGAGAGAGGGTATCGAAGAGAGTGTTGGAGATAAGGTTCGAGGCGATGGGGGCGGCCGGGTGGGGATGGGAGGAGGGGAGCGAGAGGATAACGGACGCGGAGTAAATCGATTCCAACGATTTTTTCGGGTCCGAATCTGCCGCAGAAGTAACGGGCCTCATTAATGCCCGTTACTAGTTGACACTGGTAACGGGCTGTGTTGACGTCCGTTATCATTGTGCTGTTATTGGTAACGGACATTATTCTTATCGAGGTTGGGCTGCGGTCTGGAGGCTTTATTAGTAACGGACATCAATAAAGTCCGTTACCTATAAGATTTATGATAACGGGCCACATAAGTTCATTACTAATCCCACGTTACCTATTTGAGGTTTTCGCGTAGTGACTGCTGCCTGCCAGGTATCTTTCTTATTTCTGTACACAACTATTTCTGTAGTGTTGCCTGAAATTGATGTTGCCTGAAATTACAGAAGCCTTATATATCATTGTTGTGACTAATTTGTTTGAGCCTTTGGGAGCTATCTGCTCAAGGCAATTTTGTTTCTGTTCACTTGTCACAACTTGTTATAACCTTTGGGATATCTCAGAGCAAAATGCTACTGCAGCTCCACAGCACTTGAATCAACAAGCATACCATATTTTGCTACTGCTAGCAGCTGTCTGATCACTACTAGATTTTTGGTCTATTGCAAGAGGGAAAAAACGTGGCAAAACGTGCCTATTGCAATGAAATCGTTGCAATAACTAGCAATTGCCACAAAACCATTTCGTGGGATGTCATGGCAAGTAGTCGCGTGGTATAAACTTTGGGCCACATTTTTTCTCATTTGTTGCAATAGATGTAATTGCAACGTAAGTGAAACGTTGCATTCGATAAGGGTTGCAAGGACCCATGTGGTTGCAGTAGTAATTATTGCCACACAATTAGGCATTGCATTAGACATCATTTGCAACAAACGACACCGTGGCAATAGACCCTTTTGCCACCACCGACACTGCTCTATTGCCACATATTTCAGGATTGCATTACCCAACATTTGCAACGGACGACACTGTGGCAATAGGCTCAATTGCAACGATCATTATGTCATTATTGCCACCACATATTTTGTGGCAACTAACTCTTTTGCCTCGCTAATATTTCGTGGCAACTAGCTCTCTTGCCTCGCAAAGATTTCGTGGCAACTTCGTCTTATTGCCTCGTAAACATTTCATGGCAACGTCATCTTATTGCCTCGCAAACATTTCATGGCAACTCTGTTGTGTTGCCTCACTAACATTTCGTGGCTAATTCATCCTATTGCCTCGCAAACATTTCATGGCAACTCCGTTGTGTTGCCTCCCTAACATTTCGTGGCTACTTCATCTTATTGCCTCGCAAACATTTCATGGCAACTCCATCGTGTTGCCTCGCAAACATTTCGTGGCAACTTTATCTTATGGCCTCGTAAACATTTCATGGCCACTCCATCTTATTGCCTCGCAAACATTTCGTGGCAACTTCATCTTATTTCCTCGCTAACATTTGGTGGCAATTCCCTCTTATTGGCTTGCAAAAATTTTTGTCGACTTGAGATGGTATTCCCACCAGCTTTTTTTGACATTATGATGCATTTGCCAGTTCATCTTGCAGAAGAGGCTAAACTTGGAGGGCCTGTGTGCTATAGATGGATGTATCCAATTGAGAGATATCTACGTACACTTAAAGGCTATGTGAGGAACAAAGCATGTCCAGAGGGTTCAATAGCTGAGGGATATATATCAGAGGAGTGCATGACATTTTGCTCTCGCTTCTTCGAAGACGTTGATACAAAGACAAATCGGCCAGAGCGGCATGGAAGCTCTGCAGTGAATGAACCACCGTCTGGGCTAAGCATATTTGGTCAAATTGACTATACTAAGAAAGGGTTTAATATTACATCCCTCCCTCCATCTGACGTGCATCGGATGCGACACTACATAATATCAAACTGTGATGAAGCCATTCCATATATCAAGTAAGATGCCATTTATTAATTGATTTATCTTCCTTTATGTATTGTCAAGATTTTTAATAAATTATTGGATCACTCTTTTTTCAATTTAGTGAGCACAAGGATGAACTCAGAAAAATTAATCCACGAAGTGTTGACGAACGACACAAGGACGAGTTTGTAGGCTGGTTTGAGAATAAGGCAAGTAAATAATTAATGGTATATGTCATGGTTTGCAACTAAGATGTGTGTTAGTTCTCGAATAATTTTATATCCACTCTAATGGGGATTTGTTCATGGTTACAGGTCAACATTCTCTATGCACAAGGAAAAGCTAGCGCAGACATCTATGCCCTTTCGCAAGGACCAGATCATCGGGCACGGATTTTCAACAGATGTTTCCTCAATGGATTTCTGTTTCGAACAGCCCACATTGAGAAGAACCTGAGTACTCAAAATAGTGGTGTTGTTGTGAAAGGGGATGAGAGTACTGGCAATATGGAATGGTATGGTCGTATTAAAAGCATTATCTCACTGGAATTCCCTAATGAAAAGGAAGTTATCTTGTTTGAGTGTGACTGGTATGATGTACCTGCAGCCACAAAGACCAAAGGTAGAGGTTATAGTAAGAATCAGTATGGTATTATCGACATTGATACATCTAGATTTCGATATTTCAGTGATCCTTTCATTTTGGGTATACAAGCTGAGCAGGTGTTTTATGTCAAGGCCAAGAGAAACAAACCGGAATGGGCCAGTGTTGTTAGAATAGCACCTAGAAATCTCTTTGCCATGCCAGAAGCAGAAATTGAGGAACAAAACGATGTTGACTCACTGGTCGTCGGAGTAGAGGACATGAGCGTTTCACACACACATGGAGAGTTGACAAATTGGAGAAGGTCCGACATGGAAGGGATAAGTGGTCATGCTTCCATCATTGACAAGGCGATTGCTGAATGTGTACCAGAGCCAAATGATGCAGACTTAGATATATTAGCTGATGAAGAACATAATGAAGATGGTACCTACAACGAGGATGGCATTGTAGTACCTGTGAATTCTTCAAGTGAAGAACATGATGATGAATTTTTTGTATAGATAGCCTATATTATATATTGTTTCGTTATTGTTCCTATACTGACCGTGATATATTAATTAATTAGTATTGCTCTCACTAGCTAGTACTGCTTTATATCTTGTCGCTGGTTTTGCCCTAAAAGAAATCCACACATACCACATACATATTGTGTCATTATTGCAAATATATTAGATTAAAAGCTTAGATATTTTGTGGGCACTAAAAATTAGAAAATATATAAGGTGACTGAGTAAATTTTAAATAATAGAGGTTTTTATGCACCATGATTAGGGGTCCACAATGCTTTCAATCATAACAAGCTAGCCTTCTTTAGTGGTAGTTGGTGCATGTTTCATACAGATAGCAGGTCATAGGTTCGAACCCAACTTTCACATATTTTTTGGCAAAATATGCAATAATTAGCTGCTAGAGAAATTATTAATGGCCACAAAATGTTTTGGTTGCAATATGGAGCAACCTTTTGCAATGGAAAGACAAGATTATTACAACGCCAGACAAACGTGGCAAAATCGACAACAAGTTGCAACCATTTAGTTAGGGTTGCAATATGGAGCAAGCTTTTGCAACGAAAAAGACAAGATTATTACAACGCCAGACAAACGTGGCAAAATCGACAACAAATTGCAACCATTTAGTTTTGGTTGCAATATGGAGCAACCTTTTGCAATGGAAAGACAAGATTATTGCAACGCCAGAGAAACATGGTAAAATTGACAACAAATTGCAACCATTTAGTTTTCGTTGCAATATTGAGGAGGCTTTTGCAACCTAAGGACAAAATTAGGACAACGCAATAATTTCATGGCAATACTGACAACTAAATGCAACCAAAATAATTTTTCGTTGCAGTATGGGTAGACCTGTTGCAACAAAATAAATTGTTATGACAACGTAAGACATTCGTGGCAAAACTATTCACTATCGCAACCATTTTGAAATTCATGGCTAAAAAACCTATCTCTTGCAACAAAACTCAATATTATCACAACCCAAAGAACTCGTGGCAATATTTTTATCTTATCGCAACCAATTTTGAAATGGTGGCAATAACATCGATCTGTTGCAATGATATTTGGAAGTGGTTGCAATAACACTTACCTATTGCAACCAAATTTGTGTCATTGCAATGCATTCCGTGGCATTAGGCCCAAAACCTTGTAGTGGATCCTCTTTTTTATAGCTCTCTTTCTTTTAGCTTAATGTGATTGCCACACTTTGTTCAGATAAATAAGTCAAGGAACAGTCCACCGCATTTATAGCTTTACCCTATTCACTTTCAAGGACTAGATACAACCTGATTGCATCAAGGATATTACATTAGCTGTGGATCTTGAGGAGAATGGAGAATCTTGTACAAGAACCAGATATACAAATACAAAGATTGAACCATGGTGTATTCTGTCACGTTTGATTGATCCATGCTAGCAAAGATTGCCCAATAACTCCATCTGCTGCTATTCATGCAGGGAAGAAATAAGTTCCTCAGCTATTTCCAGTGCTACATCAGAGCCTAAAGAATTCGGAACCCTGATGCTGCTGGTGTCGCACAAACAGCTTTTAGGTTTCTTGGGTACTGATGTAAAGTTTGCATAATGTGTAGTTCACCTCTGGTAATTTGTATGATGGCGTTTGGTTGGAGGAAATTGTCTGCACCTGTGATGGTATATTGGTTGCATAATGAATGGCCACCTTATCAGCTACTAAACGTGGGGCTAGCTCTTTATTGTCAATCATGTGATCTTTAGGAGAATGGATAATCTTGTACTAGAACCTGGATGGTTGTTGTGTTTTCCTGATAATCTGGAACTAGAATCGTGTGGTCTGCTGCTTTGGTTTTGGTTAATGTACACTTGTACAGATGCAGAATAGAGACAAGCAAGCCAGTACTGCAGCACCCATGGGAACCCATCCAAATGGGACGGGATGGGGTGGGTTAATTAATTAGTGATATGGGTAGGGGTGGGTAATTATTTGATGCACGTCATCATCCGGGTGGGGTGGGTATGGGATGGGTATCGCCCCATTAGCAGGGCTATGTGGTACTATACGTTTGTAAACTGAAGAGCAAAGGACATGACACTGTACAGTGTGAGTGAAAATAAATTGGCAGAGGGGAACTATATATAAATTGAGCAATATGATTGTCATAATCCATAATGCTGCAAAAAAATAAGACAGCACTTATGGACCGATGCTCATTATGTAGCACTTGCTGGTTTATTTCCGACCGCACAGTTCAGTGGCAGAGCACTTATGGACCGATGCTCATTATGTAGCACTTGCTGGTTTATTTCGGACCAGAGAGTTCAGTGGCAGAGCACTTATGGAACGATTATTGATTATAATGAATTGGAATTTATGCATGTGTAGATTGTTTTATCCTGGACAGTAGACAACAGATTTGTGTGCTTGCAAAACCTGCTGTATGTTTTGACTAGATGATATAGGAGGTAATATTAGAATTCTTACATTCAGCTATCTTGAGACGACCGTATAGAGATGATGTTGTGACATGGGAAACGCTCCAATTCATGAAGAGAAGCACTGAAGCTTATCCGTAAGGGACACACCACGCCTCACATGCAGTTCGGCAGCTTCATGTGCTGCAGCTAGTGTCCCAGATTTGGATGTCTCATGAGCAGACATTCCTGAATCCGCTCAATCCCATGTCACGATTGTGCATATAATAGATACAAATTCTCACATCATGTGGACAAAAGAGGTAGCAACAATATAGAACTTGGGATTTTTGAACCAAGACACTAGCAAGAGAGATAACTTATATAGAAGTAACACAATGGGCAGGCAACCACTGGTCTGTTTGTTTGTTATTCATGTTGTGCCCATGGCCAGCAGAGAAATATGCCTTGAGAGATTGGTTCACGAGCCGACACCGTTTCTCATAGAAACAGTTTCTTTCCGTTTCTACTTATCTCCAGATTAAATATAGTTCCACATCACCTATTTTGTTTACATGGCAGTATATTAAATGCTATAGACACCAGCTGACTTTTGGAAGCAATAGATCTGATGGGGTGCATTTTTCGGGGTAAACCTTTCATCTGCGGTCAACCTATGCTTTTCACAAGTATTACCATGCGGTGCTGTGATCTCATTTCTCTCGGCTGGATACTGTCAACAAGGGCTGACCGTCGAGTAAGCAACCCTGGTGTCAACTAGAGCTGACCATCTACGGGAAAAATTCATAAATATTTCATGTTTATTTAAAATTTAAACTAAAATAATTGTTCTTCCTCCAACCTAGCTTAATGTTCAAACTAAAATGAATTCTTGTTATAGCAATGGTGCGGTAGTAAAGGTAGGGATAGAACTGATTATGTTCCCACAGTCATGTAGTAGAGATGTACTGGAGAAGCTTTGTCCTTTTTATTTATAAGTAATAGACTAGATACAACACCGATATCTTTAAATTTACTTTTTTTTAACATCTAGCCTCAAACCGTGTCGAAACAAGGATTTTGAGTCCAAAACTTGATGGCGGAGGTCAAATGTCTTCATCACATGGGAAGGATTCATGCAGTTTGGATTCCCATTCTTTTGCTCCCATTTCTAATGACCGAGATCTGCCACAGTGTTAAAACTTTAGGCAATTGTAGCCTAAAATTCTGAATGTAATAAACATGATTAAAACACAAACTAGTATGAAATCCTCTAATATAGGAGGCAGATGTAATTCTGCAAAACCTGTAGCTATAGTTAATAGACGATATGATATAGGAGGTAAGATTAAATTTCTTCCATGGAGCTATAGCTTGAGACTAGCAGACAAAATGATGATCTAACATAGGAAAAAGTCCCTTTGATGATAAGCAGTGTTGGAACCTAGCCCTAGCTCACGCTCTCACTCACGGAAACAGAAACTCCGGCGAGGGAAACAAAGCACAGGGAGTTGCCGGCGACGAACACCGCGGAGCCGATGCTCCTGTATCTTGGCTTTCTATTGAACTGGACTCGGCATTACAAATGGAGACGCACACTCCAACACACACCTCGGCATCCCCGGCGGTCCTCCACGGCGACCTGCCGGCCGGCCACCAAGTCTATCGGAGACTACATCTTCTCCTCTGCACCCCTCAGCTCTGCTCTACACACAAGGATTACATGGCCCTTAATAGCCTCTCGGCAACGCAGCACCCCACGCAACGCACTCGGTCGATCTTCACGCGCACGCACGCGCTCTCCCGGCGAACCGTCCGTCTCCACGCTCTCGGAGCCACGCACTCCTCCGTGAGAACCGGTCTCCAACGTTGATCTTCCATTGCATTCCTCCGCTTCTGCCGCCAGCAGCTACCTCGCCCAGCCATGCACCTCCCTAACAAACTAACTGAACCAGCGTGAACGCATGCACACACGCGCGACGCACGCCACTCACCACGCACGGCCTAAACAAAACTAACACACGTGCAAATCAAGATTAATGCTAACAAGCAGCACTGAAGCTTATCGATCAGGGCTGACCCCAACACAGATGTCGTTCGGCAGCAGCTTTTGAACCAGTCTCCCAGACTCGGTGGTTAGCCCTTGCTGACCGCATCCATCCATTCATCAGGTCATGCGACGGATGCACACTACCAGAGAACTCTCTATCCATCCTCCCTAATCGGTCACGGTTGGATTGGACCCGGTACCAATGGAAGCATTGGTACCGGGTCCAATCCCCAATAATTCTGCGCGCTCATTGGTACCGGGTGGTGGCACCACCCGGTACCTATGAGGCAACATTGGTACCGG
>CM014272.1:21720811-21731532 GCA_004135705.1 Alloteropsis semialata
TTCCATCCGTGACCGATTACGGTGGATGGATGGCGGGTTCTCTGGTAGCGAGATCATGTGATTACCTGACTGATGTCTCTCATTGTTATTGTCTATCTAGCATGGTCTCCAAAAGAAAAGTCAAACATGTCTCTCATTGTTGTTGTGCATAGATTGGTACCCTGGGGAGGAAGAGCCCAGTCAGGTTAATATTCGTGCCTACAGTACATATGACATATAAACAGGTTTATTTTATCGTAAGAATAGAGAGCATCAAACTATGCATGCTATAAATTACTTCCTGATGTTTACAAGGGCTGTATTCTACTGCCATATTCATGAAGACAAATTTATACATAGCTACCATTTACAAATTTATTTTTACTCACATGTGCATAGACGCATAGTACTTGTGGGCAGCTACATGTACCGGTCACTGCTGTTATGGCACAAAGGATAGTACTAGAAAGTTATAAACACGAAGCAGGGATTAGAAAAAGTGATTAATGATTGCCAACCCATTCAGTTGCTGCTACATATATATAGGTTTTCCATTGCGGTGTAGTATTGCTTCATGAATCGAAAGTCCTATATTATCCCTGCCTTTCATATGATGAAACTAGCACCGTGCTAATGCACGGTAGACCATAGAGCACGTCGAATCTGGAGAGCACTCGCTTGATCTGTGAAATTGATCGTGTTTCTATGTGCAGCCTTATTGACTTTAGTTTGGGAGGATTCAGGAAATTGTGTGATCTGCTGGTCTAATGGTATTCATCAATGTCACTCAGCAAACAGAATTCATCTTTTCACAGCAGCGCCTCGGTTTCCTCTGTAGCGCCACCAACCTGGCCGTCAACTACTGTTGACAGCCGATGCTCAGCGTTAATTGCTGCCACGACTTGTTCGTGTAAGCCCTAAATCTGACGAGGAACTTTTTCTCGGGGAAAGCTTTTGTCTGCGTTCATATCCAACCTATGCTTTTCATGAGTCTTACCATGTAGTGCTGTGATCTCATTTTTCGTAGCTGGATGCTGTCAACAAGGCCTGACGATAGAGTCAGCGAGCCTGGTGTCAACTAGGGCTCACAAATTTGCAGGCATAGGCCATGCAGCATATGACGACAATAATTAATTTGAAGTTATCAAGGCCGAAAAATTCAAAAATTGTTCATGTTCGATTTCTCCAACTTTATAGCAGGTCTCCCATCAGTTTTCAGATTGTCGAATATAGACTTTTTATAGTTTATTATTAGTCATTGCTCTTCACTACATCATTCCTCGGTCGAACTAGAATACAAAGCGGACCTGAGCTTTCCAGAATCAAGATAGACTAAACACAACTGGAATTACAACAATCGCCGGGGAAGCATGTCTAAGTATCATTTTGGGTCTAATGGCCGAAGGTAGTTAGGTTTTGTATGTGACTTCTCCGAGAGCTAATGGAAATCAAGGACGGGCAGTCACCGACCAACAATACACGACCAGCTGCAGATTAGTGGTTGAAATTAGAATGTCCCTCTTTTTCTGAAGTATGGTTTTTTATATAATTTATTTTCCGTTGCTTAAAAAATTTGTCAGGTCACATAATTTGTGCCACATTTAAAACCTTGTGACCTGTGATTCGCGACCATGAGGGATATCTCTAGGCATCCCTGGGCCTAATTAGATTTTTTTTTTTGCTATTGTAGTCTATAAAATTATATTCTCATATCCTTGCTGCTGGCTCGGATTAGGAACGATTAGTATAATGAATCATTTGTGCCGGTGCCGTTTTCCACCGGCACAAATAATTATTTAACGTGCCGGCTTATACGGCGACACCTGTCTCTGATATAGCACTAAGTTTTATATAGTGGCGCTCTCTCGCTGGACTCTTTGTCACACATCAGTGAGCAGTAAATGATTTGCATTTTGCTTCCATAAGAATCCTGGGTCCGTAAGTGCTGTCTTTTTATTATTATTTTGCTATAGTAAATGGAAACCATTGCAACAGTTATCCATTGATTCCATGAGAAAATGTACTCTTCATTTTTTATTTATCAACTTCCCTTAAGAAAATATAATCTTCAGGTAGTATTCACTTGAAGCATGCTTTCACAAGTTAGAATAGATGTGAAGACTGTCTCAGATACTACAGAGGAAAACCAGTAACCACTAACGTTCTTCCGTCTTTTATAAGTATTCACCAGTGCTTTCTCCCGTATTTTATAAACATAACCATCCTGGAGTTTCACTAACGCTTATAAATAGAGCACTGCGTCCTATACCTCCGTGCTGGAAATAGTAGCAACCATCAGATTGAAGGGAGAATGGTGAGGTTAGAACCAGGATGAGTTTAATTAATTTCACATTGTATGATATTTTGGACAGTGTAAATAGGAGGCATTGGGAAACAATTGACCATGCTAGCTTACGGTGTGAGTCAGGGGGTGATGTCTAGTTGTGCAATAATGTTTTTACTGCATGTTTCATATTAATTAAGTGCTGATTTCAACCAAACTATCTGATGTATCATTTTGTGCTGGTAATTCTTAAGTAATTTTTTACTTATGATCTGGATAGAGGAGACAAAATCTCAGCAATTAAAAATCAAACTCTTAACAATATGGTTCTAAAAAGTCTATTTATACATCAGATTTCTGGCAGTTTTGCCACATTATTAGAGAAATAAGACACAAATAACAAAATACAATAGTCATGAATGTGTGTATTGCACGCCTATTACACCCTTTTAATCAAATTCTGAGCAATTGATTCAAAGCTCGACATTACATGGATAATGCCGTGCGGAGTATCACAACAATATATAATTTGAAAGAATCTTAAATGATAAAGAGCTCAGATACGTTTGATACTTGACTCTTCCAACAGTACATATATCAGGGTCTCCATCCGTTTTTACATTCTACGACAGAACAATGGCTAGGATCCCATATTTGATTATTTGCCATCGTACTTCCCCACATCATTTATATGGGTCTTTAAGATCAGAAAATTTACATGGGTCCGTCCACTACTTCTTTGACCAAAATTCATAAAGCCAATTTATACACGTTACCAGTTAATATTCATTGCCACATGTGTCCACCCCGTTCATCATTTCCACAGTTCATTATTTCACATACATACAGGGTGTCTTTGGTCCTACCTGCATGGTATCTATAGATGCAGTGTCTTTGACTTTTGTTGTGATTGTTAGCCTGCAAAGCCTATGAGCTTGTCTCATACAATACAAAATAGCTGCGCCATCTACGAGTGGGAAGCTGTGGTCATCACCTCCTGTCAATAAGTTACCTTCCCAAAATATGTGTTCCCTTCTTCCTCTATAGCCAACACATGCTCTTACACCCTGAACTGTTCACTGCGGTCGCCGCCGTTTTTGTCCACCTCCGCAATCAGGCCGGCGCCATTGACACCGCACATCAATGGACCCCTTGGCCATGGCGGCGGCGGTAATTTTGCGGGGTGTGTTTGCACTGGTGCTGCTGATGTGGCAGACAGGGCGAGACAATGGAAGCTAGCTGTGGACCACGGGCCGGAGCTGCCAGCTGGCGGGTGGAGCATGACCCTGTCACCCTCCGGCCACCACTACAGCTCAAATTCATGGCAGTACAGCAGAGACATGATCACAAGAGTTAACTACATGCAGATTGGAGATACAGCTGCCTCAACACAAACTTGGAGGAACGACATGGCATTTAGTGTCGTGGATGCTGTGGTCCTTTCTGATCCTTTCCACAATGCCAATAGACGAAGTTCTTTGCTTTTCTGGTGCAATCGCTTTGATCCACCTCCTCGGTGAAAAACAGCTATTTAGCTATCATGACGTAGTGAGAATGGCTTTGATGGCTCGCATGATTTCTGCTGGTTATAGTATAATGGATCATCCGGTCTAATAAAAATTTCGAAGGCCACCTATAAAGGCGAGTTTTGGAGGTTACTGTTACATTTTCTTCTTGAAAACTAGTTAAATTTGGATAAAACAAAAAAAAATGGCATGCCAATATTTTTCCGGTTCGCTACTCACTGGTGAATACGAAATTTCAGGAATTTCGGTGAAATTTCACAGAAATTGTGAACCCTGAATGGATGTTCCTTGTGAAATTAAATGGCCAGTATCCCTCCCTCATTTTCTATATTGAGTACAGAGGAAACCTTATGCATGGTTGTTCCACATCATGGAGGATATAATCCCTGGTAGATTTTTTTTCAACATATTCTTGACCGTACATCCATTATACTCCCCTAGACACATTTGTAACAAACCAATTGAGTAATTGGCCACTCGTAGGTGCATACTTTATAGTTTCTTGGAAACTGTATACGTACCAGCATAAGCGTGACACCCGCCCAATTCTGATGTGGCCCCGTATTGGCCCACGGGTTTTGTGTGCATATGTTTATTAGTACCGCCTTGCTAGGTGAGCAAGGGTGGAGCAAACTTAATTATATAAGCCTTTGTCCTCCAGCTATATCACCTTTGAATTGACCCTTTTATATGAATCGAGAATAAAGTTTTAGGTAGGGTGCTTTTTGTACACTCCACATCTCTCATAAGGGCTATGGGATGCAACTTTGTGATGGGAAAACTTTATGGCAGAGCTCTTCCTAGATTCAGTCTGTGAAACTTCCATGAATATCATTCATTGTAGAGTATGCCATGAATCACCCATTCTTATTTGGAACTTCTGTGATATCTTTTAATACGTTGTTGTCGTATATTTAGTATATCTCTCCAAGACATCAACCGTTGAACATCTAATAGCAAACATGAACAGCATGTGGCCCGGTAAAAGAAGAAACTCGAACAAACTAAACAGCCAACTGCTAGGATTAGTACAGCGTCTAATTTAGCCAGTATACATGTGAAGGATGTAAAGTGTTTTTTATGGTAGTGTAAAAAGACATCTAGTATAGGCAAATAAAAAAAAAACTACCAACCCATTCCACTGTCGGAATACATTTTACAGCTGGCCAAGGACACAAAGCATGAATGCCAGCGTCGGTTATTGCTCTATATATATTATCTCTCTAGGTGTCCTGTTGCTTCACAAATCAGAAGTTTATACAACCTTCTTCCCTTCTACTGATAAAACTCGCAAAATGCTAAGGTGGACGATAGATATAAAATTTCAAACTGCAAGAGTTTTGCACGTCCAACCTGGAATGCACTTGATTTTAGAAAATCAAACTGTTCTATGTGCAGACGTGACTTGGGATTGGGCGGATTCAGGAATACGTTTTGTAGAGACAATTACAAATTTGGCTCCCTACATCAGACTTTGCCTTTCTGCTGTGGCGGCAGCCTGACTCACAGGCCTAGTTTACCTTGGCCTCTTTGCTTGGCCTGCACAGGATGCATCAATCTCACGAGTCTCACCGTTGGCACAGTAAGTCAAATGTGCACACGCTCCCGTTCTCTTTGAGCAGTGACAGTTGGAGTCTTGACGCTTCAGCGTTCGTGCTGGCTGACGTCACATAACCCTGGAGTCCCTCAGCTAGTCATCTTTGGACACTTTAAATCTTAGTGGACGTCTGCTCTAGACAAGCTTCGTCAAGAGTTTCTCCAACCATGGCGCACTCAAGAGCCTGACTATCAAGTTCTGTGTTTACACATCTCAAGATGCATGAGCAAACTGGTTCTTTTCAATAAATTCCATATCATTGTGATCATTGCACAATCACTACTAGATTTATATAAAACACCGAGAGTCATTAGTACAGTCGCTGACGGTAGATAGTATTACAATATGGCATATAGAATGTGGTCGGAAATTCTTCCTCGCTGATTGGTCGTCGGCAAAGGTTCATTTAACACTAAATACGGCCATTAGTTTAAAAAATCGTAACCGGTGAAATTCCCGTCGGCCACCTGCTGGAAACGCTCGCTATTCTTGTAGATCGTGTAGTGAACTATATATATAGTCTGTATAGAAAGAGAGAGGGGTGAATGATGTAGTGTGTTTTTTTTGTTATATACAATGTGATTACCACAGAAAATATATAAATCCTAAATCCTAACTAATGTATCTACATAATACTTTCACCACAATAAGGAATTTTCGAGCCAAATCTGCTATGTCACGGCCGGTGATTTTTAGTCAAATAATCATCCAAACTCCTAAGTTCCTCTACATATCATTGCCACAAAATCAAGGCAAATATAAAGGATAGAAGTATTCTCGGCCCAAATGCGTAGACTACCAAATAAATTAATGGCTCAACTGGAAGTCTCAAAAGGCACATTTTATGATGCAATTTGCAATGGTAAAGAGTAGATAAATTTCTAGCAACAGCACTACGATTATGGAACCAAAACATAAGAGTTTGGTTCCTTTTTTTCTGACACATAATTTTTGCATCAGTTAAAACATAAGAGATCTCTTTCACTGACCTACAAGGTTGCACTGCACCATCTTGACTATCATCCACTGGCTTTACTGATTCTGATATTACCTCAGATACTGGTTCATTCTTAGGTTGATAACTGGCAGGGTATATTTGTAGATGACATACAGAAATTAGTGATCGCTAGCCCCCTTTGGTACTTATTTACTCCGTATAAGCTATACCTTCCTTCTCGTACAAATCACTTAGCTCGTAATATGCTACGGCAGGGCCTAGGTAATTACCCAGGATTTCATTTTGCTTGTCCAAAATGGAGAGCACTTGATATATACGGGTTCACTGCCGGTACACGGGTAAGAGGCAACAAAGGTCATGACAATAAAGCTAGCATGAAGCATGAATGACAAAAGGAGATTAATGGTTGCCAATCCATTCAGCTGCTGATATATAGTTATCCCACCCTGAATCACGTATTTGCTTCACAAATCAGAAGTTCTATTTCATCCCTCCCTTTATGTAATTCCCCAAAACTATTTTCACACGTTGAAACTGGAGAGACCTGATCTAACAAATCCATCTGTTCTATGTCCAATCTTGACTTTGGATTGGGCAGATTCGTGTGATCTGCTAGTCGAGTGGTCCTTGTCAATGTCATTGGCAAACTGACTTGGTCTTTCCACTGCATCCCTAGAGCGATGTTGGAAGCGTCAGAAGTCTTGCTGTTGGCTACTGTGCTCTAGCGGCGATCAGCGTTGATTGCTGCTACAAGTTGCACAAATATTCCAGGACATATTGCAAATTAGCACGAACTGCAATTGGCCCCGGAAATTTATTCAACCGTTGCAAGCAAAAATGTAAACATATTCCCATGCAACATAAAGATACAATATATGATATGAAATGATCTCTTCATCCAAAAAAAAAGATTTCCCGAGGATTCTTCTGCTGGTTTTGTTGCAAATATAATGATGTTCCATGTGTGCATATATAGACTGCCTGTTAAAAATGGTACACTTCAAAAAAAATTATTGTTCAAGAAATAAATAACAATCTATATGCGCTTCAGTTTTATGTCCACATTTTGCACTGATAAACTATAATTTATCCTATCATGCAATAAAACATTTAATTGACACCTTCCAACAATCACAATATAAAAGGAATCACTGTCCAAAAGGAAGAAACAATCACGAATTAATTTTAGTATAAATATTGCTGGTATGCCAGGAATAAAAGACAACTAGGATAGGCCAATAAAATTAAGCACTACCAATTGCGCAGTTGAAGCACAATTCACTGCTGGCCAAGCACTTGAAGCATGAATGGCAAATAGATCAGTGGTTGCCAACCCATTAGGTCTTTGCTATATATAAGTTACCATTCTTGGTGTTGAGTTGCCTAAAAACTCAACTGTTTTATACTGTCTCCTACCTTTCTTAGCATCAAACTCCAAGCATTTTGCACGTCCAAACTGGGAAGCACTTGATGTGAAAAATTCAAACTGTTCTAAGTCATGCCATGGGACTGGGTGGATTCAGGAATATGTTTGCTGGAGACAATAAGATGGGATGCTCTATGCTAGACACACGCAGTTCTAGAGATATGGTTGTATAGCCAATAATGATTCGTGTACCTCGACCCATCACACTACCCCGTGCCACCGATATACTGGTAGATTGGACCTGGTATTAGCATAGACTTGGCTTTTTCATCATCATGGCAGCAGCCTAGATCCCTCGGTTTGTTTTCTGTACCAGCACTCGGTATGGATTGGTGCCATTGTCCTTGGAAGAGATCAATCTCAGCGGATGTGTCTCCTCTGTGAAGAGCCTTGTCCGCCACCATCTCCATATTCATCTCCATATTAGGTTGACATTCAAACCTCCTTTATCCTTGGGTTTTTGGAGCTGTTTCCAGGCTGCTAGATTGCCCCCTTTCTTCACAGTATTACTTCCTCTCCAAATACATTGCTTTCGAGCTCTATCAATGTTTTCAATCAGGCCAATTGGGAGTTTTATTGTGCACAAAGCATATGTAGCTATTGGAGTGATAACTGAGTTTACCATCAGCAGTCGACCAGTGTAGGATAGTAGAGAAGAGCAGGCAGTCAAACATCTTTCCACTATATCCATGAGAGGGGTCATATCTTCTAATTTTGGTTTGGTTGTACCCATAGGCAGACCAAGATAGGTAAAGGACATGGTCCCAATCTTACAATCTAGTGCTTCTGAAAGGGCAGCCATTTTGTTCTTTGGGACATTTATTGGAACCATTACGGATTTCTGAAAGTTTACTTTAAGACCATTAGAATCAGCAAACAGAACAAAGATGTGCTTAAGATGAAGTATTGTAACACCCAAAAATTCATCATGAGTTTTTATTTGTATTTGTAAATTCAGAATCCAAACCAAATCCCAAAATAATCCCTAAACAAAAATCTCAAAACCTTTTTCCTTTTTCCTCCCTCAAATTCCAGCCCAACCGCCTCTCTCCCCTCTTTCGGCCCAACACAGCCGGCTCACTCACCTCCACCTCACCTGTCTCCTTCCCTCACTGCAGTTGGGACCCACCTTTCGACACCCTCTTCTACCTCCCTCCGCCATCTTTTTCTCTCTCTCTCTTCTCCCCCACCGAGCCTGAGTCAGCCATGGTGCCGAACCACCCGCTACCCAAATCCTATCCGATCTTCCGGCCAGTTGACCCTAACATATCAGATCAATCGCCCATCTCTCTCTAATCCCAAATCGAAGTCTATACCGAAATTCTCGGCGCCCAAATTAATCCATAGTTCCAAAAGACCATATCCGAATTATGACGCTATTTTCCAATTGATCGGATTAATTATTTATTTAATTAATCTAGTTCGGAGAATAGTCTAATTAATTCATCCAAAATACCTATGGAATTTGTTTTGAATTATGACGATGTTATTCAGATTTTGAATTGATTATTATTTAATTAATTCATTCTGGATAATTAGTCTAATTCATTTGTATCGCGGTTTACGAAATAAATTGTTATCGATTTATTTTATGGACTGATAATATTTTGGCTCAAATTTAGACCCATTTAAAAGCCCACTTATCTAACCTAACCCTGGCTAATCCCTACAAATTCCCCATCCCTTTCCCTCTCCTCTCCATCCCCTCCCAGCAGCCGCCGCCCCTCTCTTCTCCCCTGTTCTTCCTCCACCGGACGCCACCTCCCTCTTCTCCTCCTTCTTCTACCCGAAGCAGCCTCCCTCTCTGCTCAAACCACCGCACCCATCTCCCCTCGCTACCGAGCTGGTTGTCCACACCACTGGGCTTTCTCACGGTCGTCATCGTTGGATCGGAAGCCCACGCCGGCCGCCACCGGTGTCCGTCGTCGATTCGCTGTTTCCATTGCCGATTGCTGTAGGTGAGATCATCATGACCTTCCTCGTTCTTGCTCATTCCGTTTTGCATCTCATCCATGTTGCCACCGGCCAGGAACCCCGCGCCGTCGCACGCTCGACCAGCAATCCTCGGCCTGTCGCTCGCCGTCTTCTGTGATGCGCCGCACCCGGACGCCCGATGAAGGGAGCCGCCTCCATGCGAAGCCTCCCTGGAGAGCCGTTCGTAGCTGTCATCTAGCCGGCGACGCCGTCCAGTCTTCCCACCGGTGAGCACACACATGCACTTTCATCTCTGCATCCTCCCGGACTCCTATCCTGTCGTGCGTAGTTCTGTCTAGCCGTCGAATCTCCGTGCGTTGATCTGGCTATGCTTTATATATCGTCGCTCCCTCCATGTGTGCGTGCTGTTGCCTGCTGCCGCTGCATGTTAGCTCTCTGTACACCTGCAGCGAATCAGCCCAGCTTCCCTTAGGCCTTTCGTACGTTTGCCAGATAAACCACCCATGAAGAACCTAGTAAGCCGAGATTGCCTCTGTGTATTGCACGAGCATGAACAGGCTTCAGCAGCTCTTGCCTTTTTGGTGCACGCAAGCAGCACCATGCTAAGTCTTGCACAACTCTTTTCTTCCGATGTTCTTTTATCTATCTCTTGCAATTTCTGTGATGTAACTAGCTCCCGGCCACCAGAAACTAGGTTCGCTCTCCAGTGGAGATCGATCGAATACACGATGCAAGGATCAGTTCTGCACGTAACTCCTTTGCCATCCTATATATCCTATTCCCTTAGTATACTGGTGGTGATGTCATGCTTACAACATGCCTACGCAATGATCCCGTCACATCACTACAATCTATTTTGAATATATCCACCAGCTAGTCTTACAAGTTTTCATGCACGTATGCGTCAAGATATGTGCGTGTCAGCTTTGTACCTGCGTTGGTAGGCACACATACTTGGTTTATTTACACATGCTCATGTCCAAAAGAATAGTCGGCCAGAATAATCACACTTATCT
>CM014272.1:21732532-21760543 GCA_004135705.1 Alloteropsis semialata
CTTTAGTCCGGGGTCGTAATACGGTCTGGAACTAAAGGGTAAATTTGTGCGGGAAGGGAAAACACAACCCCTTTAGTCCCGGGTCGTGTTACGACCCGGGACTAAAAGGGGCTGCGTTTTTGCTTCCCGCGCAAATCCAGCCCCCTTTTATTTTAGTTCTATTTCTTTTACTAATACACTAATATTCATTCTTATATATCATTATCACCAAAAAAATTGCCAAAAAATTAACAAATAACAGCTGCTTATATTAGAGCTTACAAAATTTAATAAACATGCTAATATGAGTTATATAATGTTTATTTGTCAAGTATTAGCAAAAAAATCTATAATTAAACTAGTTGATGTGATGTACACATATTTTCTTAATATTCGACACAATGCTCACAAGTATTGTTCCATACCTATTATGCATATGTATATGATGTTCATACATTGGCAAGGTTAACCTCCAGCTAGGTAATGACAGTCTGTAGCCATGAAACTCGTGTCTTCCATAACTATGTTAAATAATTGTTGATGGAGTTTTTACATCTCGATGGTTTTAGTGTGAGCCTAAAAGATTTGAATGTCCCAAGGATCACATTAAAACCATCGAGAGAAGTAAAAACTCAATCAACTATTGCTTAATACATGGTTATGGAAGACATAAGTCTCATGGCTACAGACTGTCACTACCTAGCTACAGATACACCTTACCACTGTATGATCATCATGTACGCACGCAAAAATAGCATGGAGACAATGCTTGTGAGTATAGAGTGGTCTATTAAGAAAATCTATGCATCCCATCAACTATTTTAATTATCAATTTTTGGCTAATATTTAATAAACAAAATAATACCACTCACATTATCATATTTAATAATTTATGAAAGCACCAATATATACAAATGTTATTTATTAAAGTTTTGCAGTTTTGTTGGTAATAATGACACTACAAGAGTAAGAGGTATTAACGACTTAAAACTGACAACCACATACAATATGCGGTCGTCGCGGTGCTATTCCACATCGGCAAAGGGCCGGGGCACGCTCAGTAAGCGACGACCAGACTAATTCCCGTCGTTATCCAGCCCTCCTTGTGGTCGCTAACCTGTATTCCTTAGGGCCCTTTCGTTTACACTGGAATGGCCCTCCGGGAACTATTCCAACTGGAATACCAAGCTTATTTGTACTAGTATTGATTAGCTGGAATAAATCCTGGCCCATTCCGGGTGTAAACGAACGAGTCCTTAATGAGCATGCTGCATGCGGTGGGAAAATGAGATCGTGAGAAGGAAATTGATCCGTTTTGCCCAGGAAAGAACAGAAATCTTCGCGCTGACGACGGCTGACTGCTGGTTGCTTTGTTCTGGTGGCGGGAGTTCCAACCTTTTGGCCTCGCCACCTTCAATTGAATGTTGAGGCTGGATCTTTTTCCATAATCTAAAAAAAATATCAGACTTCAACATGCAAATCAGAAACGGGTAGGGTGGTAGAATTAATATTGTTTTTAGGCATATATATGGGACCTGTCGCGTGTAAGGAGGAAAAAAATGTAAAAATATAATACCCATTGCTTTGGATCGACCTCAGAAACTGTTGAAAGAGATCCCAAAAGCACAACCACCAGGCTACGCCCAATGCTTGATTTAGAAATAGGAATTTATTTATTTGTACGGAAAAAGAAATTTCATTTATCATGCTGACCCTCCAGCCCCTGACTCCTCCCCCCAGCCCTTCCGAATCTGTGCAGCTTGCATACGTTGCTAACCGCTCTCGCCGGATATCCACCGCCTCACTTGCCATCTGGGCCTGCAACAATTATCCAGTCGTCCCCGCCGTGATCATCCCTATAAGTTCGGACTTATTCTCTGACACGATAGTATCAACTCTAAAACCCCAAATCCACGAATTCTAACTTTTTCTCCTTTCCGAGGAGCTCGTTGACGGTGGTCCATAGGTTGTACTAGCGCTTTGCACAATGTTTTCACCACCGCCACATTGTCGAACCATATCACCACCCAACAAGATATGATATCTCACCCTCATACTTTACATTGTCACTATGTGACATCGATAATGATTTTTGCTGAAATAAAATGTTCACAACATGTGAAGTCTTTATATAACAGTAAGGTAGTTAAATTAGCTAAAAATTGAAAAATAAGACATAGTACTCGGCTATACTATGTACACATGCACGTGAGTGAGTGAAAGACGAAGTATTTAATTTGAAACCAGTATAGAATAAATAGGCGTGACTTATTTTATCTAGTACATAGCTACTCATGTTTGTTTTTTATTATGAAAATTTTTCTCCTGATTTTTCTTGAGATCTCCCTCGTAAAATAAAAAACAAAAAGATGTAATTTATCGCGCTAAAAAAAGCGGGAGGCCGAGTTTCCACGCTCTGATTGGCGCCAACTAGATAATTCCGGAGCAGTTACATAAATACTACACGAGCTGCGATCTAAAAGAATCTGTTCTCCCCTCCGTAGTCCTGGCCTCTTGGGTCGCCTCTGCGATCCGAAGCGACTACGCCGTTCCTGACGTCGATCCCCCTGCTCCTCTCCCCACGCCGCCGCCGTCCCCGCCATCCTTCCCTTGCGCATCCTGTTGCAGCCGCCATTGCCCCCGTCGTCGCCGTGCCGTACCTCTGATTCTGCAACCACAACGATCCATCACTGCATCTGCAGGTTTGTTTCGATTCAAATCTCCCTAATCGTGTTTCTATGCGCTTTAGTAAATAAGAGAGGATCTCCTGTTTGATCTGGTAGATATCCACACGTCTTTACGATCTGATGTGCAGATGCTTTGATCTGTGTCCATGATATAGTACTATTAGAAACAACTGAACATGTACCACTTTTACATCTAAATTGAATTTTCACAACTTCATCCTTGTGGACGATAGATTCCTCTGTTTTGACTCCATATCTATTGACACAGGTAGTTTCATAGTCAATCTATAGTACATTAGATGGCGCCAAGTAAGGCCTGGATGGATTTAGTTGATGAACGTATCAGTGATGAATGTTTAGATGGGACCACCTCAAAAAAAGATATTTATTTGGCTGGTGTAGAGAAGTTCCTGGACTATACGTTCAGTAGGGCAGGTGGTTCTGATGAAATTAAATGTCCATGCATCAGATGCTGCAATACATACTCCATGTCTCGTGGAGAAGTGTATTCACATCTTAAAATATTTGGAATCATAACTATAGATTTTGGTATCACCATGGAGAAGTTTCTGGTGAGCCTGAGACAGATTCAGATATGGAAGAGGATGGTGGCTCCCAAGGAGCAACTGAAGAAGATTACAATGGAATGGAAGAGCTGATGACCGATTTGTTTCCCCAAGTTACTAACCCAAGCGGCAACATTGTGACATCGCCATCTCCGAACGAAGCAGTGGAAGAGGAACCAAACGCTGAAGCTGCAAAGTTCTACAAATTGCTTGAAAACTTTAATTAGCCTCTTTATGAAGGCTCTAGTATCTCTAAATTAGCTGCTACGGTTAAACTGCTTAATACAAAGAATTCGGGGAAGTGGAGTAACAAGTCCTTTTCCATGTTGGTGGAGTTACTCCGCAAGGACTTTCTACCAGATAACTCCACTTTGCCGAATTCTTATTATGAAGCAAAAAAAGTTTATGAAGGAACTGGGACTAAGTTACATAAAAATTGATGCTTGCTACAACGATTGCATGTTGTACTGGAAAGAAGATAAAGATGCACAATTCTGCAAGGTATGTAACAGATCAAGATGGAAGAAAGAAGCATTCAGGTGAAGACATAGTGACAGCCAAAGGGAAGAAGATGCCAGAAAAGACTATGCGATATTTTCCACTCACGCCAAGACTTCAGAGACTGTACATGTGTAGGAAAATTGCTAATTTTGGTACATGGCATAAGCAGGGCAGGGTAGATGACGGTGTGATGAGGCATCCTGCTGATTCAAACATTTTGATGAAATCCATCAGTCTTTTGCATCAGAACCTCGCAATGTAAGGCTATGCCTTGCTGGTGATGGTTTCCAACCATTTAGTACCATGAAAACCTCATATAGCATTTGGCCTATATTCCTTGTTCCCCTGAATTTGCCACCTTGGCTGTGCACAAAGCAGCAAAATGTATTGCTCTCCATGCTGATTTCTGGACCAGAGGGTCCTAGGGATGGGATAGATATTTACTTGCAACCATTGATTGAGGAGTTGATTGAGCTTTGGGACAATGGTGTTGACACCTATGATGCATCGACTAAAAAAAATTTCAATCTACGAGCTGCCCTTCTTTGGATGGTTCATGACTTCCCAGCATATGCAAATCTATCAGGACATAGCACTAAAGGACGATTTGCTTGTCCTGTTTGCCACAAAGAAACTTGCTCACTGTGGTTATCAAATGGTAAAAAAGTTTTGCTACATGGGACATCGGCGATTCCTCCCACAAGAACATACGTGGAGAAAAGATAAAGCTTCTTTCGATGGTACCAGAGAGTCTCGTGGCCCTCCAGAACCACTAACAGGAGAAGAGGTGCTACAGCAAGTAAATGATCTAGAGGGGGTAATCTTGTCAAAGGATCTGAGTAAGAAGACAAAGATATCTCATAGTGAGAGAGGAGATAACTGGTTAAAGAAAAGCATATTTTTTCGATTACCTTATGTCAAGACACTTTTGCTACGTCACAATCTAGATGTGATGCATATAGAAAAGAATATATGTGAGAGTATTATTGGAACACTTTTGAACATAATAGGGAAGACAAAGGATAATAATAATAGTCGTCTTGATTTGCAAGAAATGAACCTAAAGCCACATCTGCATCCTGTTGAAGATGGCGGCAAAACTGATTTTCCAAGAGCACCTTATGTTCTTCCCCTTGAACAAAAGAATAAACTGTTGGAGTTCTTCAAAGATTTGAAAGTCCCAGATAGTTTTTCTTCTAATATTAGCCGTTGTGTTAATTTGAAGGAGAGAAAGGTTTCAGGATTGAAAAGCCATGATTGCCATGTCATTTTGAATCACATACTTCCTCTTGCATTGCGGGGACTTGTACCAACCAAAATTTATGAACCTCTGGTAGAGCTTTCTCAATGTTTTCGTGCATTGAACTCCAAAGCATTATCAGTTCCAGAATTGGAGCAACTTGATCGTCTAATACCAATAACATTATGTAAACTTGAAAAGGAACTCCCACCCTCTTTTTTTGATCCCATGGTGCACTTACCTGTTCATTTGGCCAATGAGGCTCTGATTGGTGGACCTACAGTATATCGTTGGATGTATCAATTTGAGAGGCATATAAAATTTCTAAAATCTCTAGCACGCAACATGGCTCACCCAGGCCTCCATAGCAGAGGGCTATCTGGCATACGAGTTTATAACATTGTGCTCGAGGTACCTGGATGACGTGGAGACAATGCACAATCGCCCTGGACGAATCAACGATATATCAGACAATGGAAAGTTCTTTTTACCAGTATTCTCTTCTCCTGGTCGGCCACTTGGTGCTCGCAAAACTCGTGACCTTGATATGGTTGAGTTACAACAGGCTCATATTTATGTTCTCAGGAACTGCGATGAAGTCGAACCATTAATAAGGTATTTATTACCCAGGCCTTACTATTTCTTATTTTTTCTTTTTGGCTTCTAATATTGGTTTTTATATCTTCTATTGTAGTGAGTACACCAATAGTCCTGAGGGCTCTCAATCTGAACCATTTACGCCCGTCTGGAATGAAAAATTTATTCTATGGTTTAAAGAGAAGGTATAATGCAATAGTTTTAGAGAGATATGTTGTCTATAGGTATGTTTCTGCAGCTTACTTGCTATTTATGTTTTGAATTTGTAGGTACATAATTTGCATGAAAATGATAAAAGCGAACGAATGGAAGACCTTCTGTCACTGTCACGAGGCCCTTTGACTAACACTACATGTTTCTCAGGCTATGACATGCATGGTTTAAGATTTCGCATAGAAAGTCGCGATAGAAATCGGTGTACATAGAACAGTGGGGTGGCTGTTATTTCAGAAGGGAGTCCAGAAGGAGACCATCTAGAATATTATGGTGTCTTGACAGAGATTCTTGAGCTCCAGTTTTTAGGTGGTAAGCGTGTGCCATTATTTCGTTGCAAGTGGGTTAATATCTTTAAAAAAAACCAAGGTATAAAGACGGATATTTATGGACTTGTTAGTGTAAACTTGAAGTGCTTACTTCAGACAGATGAGCCATTTGTCTTAGCCAGCCAAGCCTCTCAAGTATTTTTTGTTAAGGACAATCTAATCAAAGGATGGCACTTGGTTTCCAAAATGCAACCACGTGACACTTATGATGTACCCCCTGGAGACTCAGATGATGAAGGCATTGAACCTGAGAATGAGGATGGTTATGAAGAGGAGGACATTGAAGATCCTTCAACCATATCAACTCGAAAGAGGAAATTATGACGATGTAGTTTTTTTTTTTGAATGATTTTGCATACAGACATTTGTCACAGTTGCATTAGATTAGTCCACTTTGCAGTCAAGTGATACTATCAGTATTGCAATTTTCACTCATTTATTTATTTGGCCCTAATCTATATTCCTATTTTCATTGCAGGGTTAAGTGCTTACAATAATGTCGCAGACCTTGTACTGACACTCTACTTTTAAGTAATTTATATGGCTTCTAGCTGCGCAGGTTGTCACAATGCAGTGGAGCAGGTATGGAAATCTCACACCCTCAGCATTGGCTAGGTCACAATACATAAGTCCTGGACTGCTTCGTCAACAACATGCGCGGCAAACCTATCCAAACATCAGTATAGGCACACCAACCCACAACAGTAGTGGTGAAGACACCAATAGCCCCCCTACATCAATCAGGAAATCTAATAGTTTCAGAAACCGTTCTCGAGTACTAGAAGGTAAAGAATGTTACAACTATGTTGTCCTTCTGTAATATGTATTACTAATCATGTGAATGGATGCCTGTTCTCTGGTTATTTTTTCTCGAATACGCAGGAGAGCTGCGCATCATTGTATTAATAGAAGAAGAAACAGGAGACTTACAAGAAAAGCTCCCAGAGCAACACCAACTCACACCTTCCCAAGCTCCCAAAAAGGAAGCTCAGGACAATGAGACAACAACAAGATGACTATACCAAACAAAGACTTGTAAGACCAGACCTAACACCCCCGCCCTACTCCCCGGCCGTGAGCAGGGAAAGATCCCATGCTCCAGCAATTCTCCAGATAAGGGCTTCATCTCTAGCTATCATAAGAGCTGTCATCAGGTTGGGGTCAGCTCCATTGAAGACAATCTCATTGCGGTGTTTCCAAATCGTCCAGGCCCCCAGAATTAAGAGGGAGTTGAGGCCTTTTCTAGTGTCCAGGTTCACCAGGTTTTGTACTTTCTCCCACCAATCATCCCAAGAGGAGTCACTAGGAGTAGGGGTCAGCTGTTCCAGCCTCACAGTTTGTAGCAGCCGAAACCAGAACTGTCTACTGAAAACACACTGGACCAATAAATGATTGATGTCTTCCTCTTCTTGATCACATAGCACACATCGCTGCGGATGTGGCATCCCTCGGCGAGCCAATCTGTCCGCAGTCCAGCACCTATTGTGAGCCACTAGCCACATGAAAAACTTACACTTGGGTGGGGACCAAGTCTTCCAAATACGCTCATATGCTGCAAAACTGGTGGCACCCTGGAATAAAGTGTCATATGCAGATTTAGCGCTATACTCCCCTGAATTGGAGAATCTCCAGATGTGCCTGTCATTGATTTCGTCTCGTAGCTGCACCCTTTCCAGCGAATTTCCTAGTTCCAGATACTCCCAAAGAGCCTCAACCGACATCTCTCCCTGAATGTCCTCCAGCCACCTATCATTGAGAAGGGCTTCCCTCACAGTACGTCGATTGGCCCTTCTTTTTGAAACCAGGGCATGAAGATTTGGTGCCACATCACTAATGCTTCTACCATCTATCCACTTATCTTTCCAGAAGAGGGTGTTAGCCCCGTTACCCACCTCACTTGTGACCGCCAGGGAGATCAAAATTTCCACTTCCTTGCAAACCTGTATAGGGAGGTTTGCCCAGGGTCGGTTTGGCTCCGACTTTTTCAACCACGGCCATCTGGCCCGGAGAGCTAATCCCAGGGATTTAAGATCAGAAATACCCAGACCACCAAGCTCCTTAGATCTGCAGACTTTTGGCCATGCTAGTAAGCAATGACCTTTCTCTGGTTATTGAACCCATCTCATTGTTCCAAATATGCAAATAATGTTTTGTTATGCAGATTCTAGTGAGGATTCAGAAGATGAGCATGTGACAGATGAATGGTCTGAATGGAACAGGGATGCGAAGAAGTACAAATGTTAGGCTCGGCCTCTTCAAGCACTAAAGAATTCATCTTGACCACAATTTTTGTTTGTTATTATACATTTAATTCCTCTGTCATGCAGCCATGAACAGAGATGGAAGTACCTTCAGTAGGGATGATAGCAGGGCTATAGAACAAGCTAGCAAGCATGCAAGGAGGAGGGATGATGGCAGCCCTGTTGATCATGATAGGTCACATGCTAGATGGAGCAGTGATGGTGACAGAGATGTTCAGCAGGATAGGATGCATGCTGAAAGGAGATGCATTCCTCAGAATCCTACAGATCCAATGCATGATGGTATGGGAAAATTTTTATCCTCAACAATCCAGCGATGAGCACAAATTTTTTGTGATCTTGCATTTTGTGAAAATAATATTAACCATAGACGAAAAGCCAATTGACTTTCCTTTGTGTGAATTTGACAATCTCAAATACTGAAAGCGGCTCCACTTAATTACTTCAGATTTAGACCAATTTCCGGATGCTGATAACATGGAAACTGAGGAAATACAAGAGGATCAGCGTCTTGCAGATACATCTATTGGTATAACAACTGAAGGAAGTGAAACAAAATCCTTTTCTTGATAGTATATATTAAATTTGTCAAATATTTGATAGATGTTTCAGGTGACAAAAATATTAAAAAGAAGCAAGGTCGAGGACCGAACAAGTGTAAGAAGGTTGCAAAACTAAAGGCAGGTGACAAAATTAAAGTGATGTTCTACAACAAACGAACTTTGTGTCCAACATTCTCACGGCAATTGGGTCGAATAGTGCATGATCCTAACATTACCCCAATAAGGGTTAAGAAATGGACAGATCTAAGTCCAGTAGCTCAGAAACACATTTTTGATGCAATCAAGGTAAATGATCCTTTTCATGCTGCCATTACCTTCTTTTTAGTCTGAAATAATCATGTGTCCATATTCAAATATTTGTTTAACACCTATGTAGGACAAGTTTGAAAATGCAGATCCAAACATTGAAATTGATGTCTACAAAGATGAGATCATGGAGCACGCTCGGGATCTATGGAACAATTGGCGTGGAGACTTAAGTCGGCATCATATTAAGCCAGCAAGGAATATGCAGCATTCTATTAAGAATCGTCCTAAAGTGATTCGAATCTCTGATTGGGAATGGCTAGTCAAGGAACATTTCTATAGCAAGGACTTCGTAGTAAGTGTTAATCTTGTCTCTTACGTAATAATAACTTGCATGGTTAATATGTTGTCCCTTGTGATTTCCCTTAATAATATTATTTCATTAAACTATAGACCAAGAGCAAGAGAAACTCCAACAACAGATCCAACTTAAAAATTCTTCATCACAGTGGCAGCAAACCATACAGATAGGTCATCTGGGACAATGTATGTACAGACTACACATAACAATTCTTCATCGCAGCACACTTTTTTTCACTTTGCACTCTTATTACATATGTTCCAATGTTCTGTCAATAATAGGGTGGCAAGGACAACAACCCTCCAGCTTTGGACACATTATTTTCTATCACTCACACAAAGGGTGGAACTTTTGCAGATTCAGAAACGACCAGCAAGCATGTAAGTTTATAGTTCCATATGGTTTCTTTTTGTTCTGCATTACATTAGAACAGTTACATACATATGTATTGGTACAAGCCCCTAATTCATAATTTTTTGCTTCACAGTCACTGATTCAGTAGCAAAGGTTGTCGAACCCTTCACTTTCTAATGTGGAACTTGTTGACAAGTGCTTCCCCTCGAAAAGGCATGATCATGTTGTTGGTTACGGTGGTGGTGTAAAAGCAAAAGACTTGAGGAGTCCAGTTGTTACCAAGGCTGAACTGATAGAAAAGCTTACACAGTCTGAGCAAGAAAAACAAGCACTTGATGAAGATAATCGAGCACTCAACAATCACGTTAGCCGAATGGAAGAAGAATGGGCACAAATGAGGCAGAATATGAGTGCTAATGTCAGGCACCAGGAATCTCCAAGATCAGCTGTAAGCATGCACACTCAAGAGGATTATATATTCCTGATCTATTTTTTTTGGTTTCGGTGCTGATATGAGATTTGCATAATATAGGGAACTAGGGATCAGGATGGAGACTATTAGAATCATGACAAGAGAATGGTTCATTTCTTCAAGCATATGCCTTCAAGCAGATTGCTGCAAGTTTATTAGTACAGAATTAACCATCAGTTATCCTTGTTGGGGATTTGGCCCGCCGACAAACGCCTTCTACTTGTTTTGCTCTGTTTTCACACAAAAACGGCAACTGACAAAGGGGAAGAAGCCAATCGGCTTCTTCTACTTGATGAGTCCCACAATCGGCTTCTTCTACTTGATGAGTCCCACAATCGGCTTCTTCTACTTGATGAGTCCTACAATCGGCTTCTTCTACTTGATGAGTCCCACAATCGGCTTCGGTCAGTGAAATAAGCCAAAGCCAATCGGCTTTGGTCAGTGAAGTAAGCCAAAGCCAATCGGCTTTGGTCAGAGAAATAAGCCAAAGCCAATCGGCTTTGGTCAGTGAAGTAAGCCAAAGCCAAACGGCTTCGGTCGGCTTACCTGGTCATGCACCAAAGCAATGTTATCCAAACTAAGTTAGAAGCCAATTTGGCGAAGGAATGATACTGTTGAATGCCAAAAGCTATGATTGAGTCATTGGCTAGCTTCGGTTCGCTCTATATTGCAGGTTCTTGGGGGAGCCATCGGCTTTTGGATGCAGAGGGACGGCTTTGGGTCGTCTCGACTCGGAAGAAGCCGAATCCAGGAGCTACAAAGCTCTTTCCAGCTGGCGAAGCAGGCGTGGACCAAGTCCAACAAGACCAAGTCCAAGCCAAGTCAAACACGGGATCACAAGTCTACGTATTCACACTGGGAGGAGTAAATGTACCAAAGTGTCCCTGGGCTATCTGTATTGTATAGTCTAGAGGATGATGCCTGATCCCAGGGGTACAAGGGGAATGTAAAGCCCTTGGTCTCCCTATAAAAGGAGACCCCCCTCCCACATGGAAGAGGACGGTTGATTCCAAGAATACTGTTGATAAGTGATATTTTATTGCTTGTCTCTATTGCTCAGTTTCAATCGTTGCTTGGGTTCATTAGCTTCGGCTTCTATCCCAACAACTGGCGCCCACCGTTTGTGCAGTGCACGAACAAAACCCACGATAACTACCATGCCACCAAAAAAGCCAACCAAACCAACCAAAGCAATGCGTGTTTGGCACGTTGATTTTTTTTCTTTCTAGAGAGATGAGAATAAAGGGAAGAAGAGAAGGAAGGTAACACCAGCTTAATTGCATGTGGGAGTTTCACCCATTACCTTCATTCGCTTATTTCATACAAGCCCACATCCATAATGAGCAGAAGAAGCCATTCCAAGCAAAAAGGCCACAAGCACATCACCTTCGGTCCTCTACATGGCAGCACGAAACACCACGTAGAGTGGCCATGCAAAAAACCTTTGTATACTCACTTGTTGTGCCAACGAAGCTGTCCTAACACAGCAAGGCACAAGAAATGAAGGCTACCAGTTTCACTGTTTTGTGTTCCATAAATAATATCTTCCTATATTCATCTACAAATGCTTACTCTCAACAAGAGTAAAAGGGGCTTCGTTTTCAAAGACAAGCCCAAAATAAAAAAAAATGCTTACTCTCAAGACGAGTAAAAGGAGCTTCGTTTTTTTAGACAAGCTCAAAACCTTAAAATGCTTACTCTCAGGAAGAGTAAAAGGGGCTTCGTTTTTAGACAAGCTCAAAATCTTAAAATGCTTACTCTCAAGAAGAGTAAAAGGGGCTTATTTATAAGACAAGCAAGCTCAAAAAGTACAAAAGGCTTACTCTCAAGAAGAGTAAAAGAGGCTTCGTTTTCAGAGACAAGCTCAAAATCTCAAAGGCTTACTCTCAAGAAGAGTAAAAGGGGCTTCGCATAAGTCGTGATAATACGAAAGGAAGGTAACCTGCCGATTCAATATGTAAAATGAAGGTAAATACCTCAAAAGCCAAAATGAAAGAAGAAGTCGTTCGCTTCTTTTCCTTGTAAAATGAAGGTAAATACCTCAAAAGCCAAAATGAAAGAAGAAGCTGTTGGTAAATACTGTGTAGTATGTATTTCCATTAATCTCAGACCCTTGGAATGTCAAGACTGTAAAGGAGGGACCCCTGGCCAACCATGCTAGCTGTTCATGTATGTCCATATTGCGCATTAGATGTTTCCGCAACCAATCGGCGAAAGTATCAATGTGTTTATGTGTAATCCAGGCCTCAGAATTCCCCAGGAATTCAGTGCGTAAAAGCTCCTTGTGTTCATCTATATAAGGACTAACCAAGGATGATTGTTGTGGAACAGTGTAGTGTGCTCTGTTGAAAGAATCATCATCCCAAGTACCAACAACCTTCTTTCCTATTGTTCCCTTTCCACCGAGTCTCCCCTCATGCCGTGATTTAGGGACACCAATCGGTTTGAGATCGTCGATGAAGTCAACACAAAACTCAATGACCTCCTTTGTTCCGTAGCCCTTTGATATGCATCCTTCTGGTCGAGCACGGTTACGAACATATTTCTTTAGTACCCCCATTAACCTCTCAAAAGGGAACATATTGTACAAGAAGACAGGACCCAGAATTTCAATCTCTTTGACAAGATGAACTAGTAGATGTGTCATAATGTTGAAGAACGACGGTGGAAATACCAACTCGAAGCTCACGAGGCATTGGGCCACATCAACCTGCAACTTCAGTAGATTGTCTAGATCGATTACCTTCTGAGAAATTGCGTTGAGGAATGCACATAGCTTTACGATAGCTAATCGTAGATTCTCTGGTAGAACTCCCCTCAATGCCACTGGAAGCAGCTGTGTCATGAGCACGTGGCAGTCGTGGGACTTCAGGTTTGTAAATTTCTTCTCTAGCATATTTATTATTCCCTCAATGTTCGAAGAGTATCCAGAGGGCACCTTAATACTATTGAGGCATTCAAACATGCTTTCCCTTTCTTCTTTGCTAAGAGTGAAGCTGGCAGGACTCAAGTAATTTCGCCCATTGTCCCTCTCTTCTGGATGTAGTGCATGTCGTTCTTCCATATCTTGCAGATCCTGGCGTGATTCCAGTGTATCTTTTGTCTTACCATAGGTGCCTAGAAAGGCTATCAAGTTGACGCAAAGATTCTTCATCAGGTGCATGACGTCAATTGCGTTGCGGACCTCCAAGACTTCCCAATATGGTAGCTCCCAAAATATACTCATCTTCTTAAACATGGGTGCCATCCCATTACTATCATTTGGAACAGCAACGCTACCTGGCCCCTTTCCAAAAACAACTTTTAGATCTTTTACCATAGCAAATACGTACTTTCTATCACGATGCATAGGCTTGGAACGACGATCTGCCTCCCCTTTGAAATGCTTGCCTTTCTTTCTTAGCGGATGATTGAGAGGAAGCCATCGACGATGGCCCATGTACACAACCTTGCGACAATGTTTCAAATAAATGCTTTCAGTATTATCTAAACAATGCGTGCATGCCCTATATCCCTTGTTTGTCTGTCCTGATAGGTTACTAAGAGCCGGCCAGTCATTGACGGTTACAAACAACAATGCTCGTAGGTCAAATTCCTCTTGTTTGTGCTCATTCCATATACGTACACCATTTTTGCCCCATAGCTGTAAAAGTTCCTCAAACAATGGCCTGAGATACACGTCAATGTTGTTGCCCAGTTGCTTCGGGCCTTGTATGAGAACATGCATCATCATGAATTTCCTCTTCATGCAGAGCCATGGAGGAAGATTGTACATACACAAAGTCACGGGCCAAGTGCTATGGCTACTGCTCATTTCACCAAAAGGATTCATGCCGTCCGTACTCAAAGCAAACCTTATGTTCCTTGGATCTTCTGCAAAGTCTTTGAATGTTCGTTCGATTTTTCTCTACTGGGACCCATCAGCAGGGTGCCTCAACTTTGAGTCGCGCTTGCGCTCTACTTTGTGCCATCGCATCATCCGAGCATGCTCTTTATTTTTGAAAAAACGCCTCAAGCGTGGTATTATAGGGGAATACCACATGACCTTGGCAGGAACTCTCTTTTTGATAGGCTCTCCCTCTACATCACCAGGGTCGTCTTTTCTAATCTTGTACCACAAGGCACCGCAAACCGGACACGCGTCCATTTTCTCATACTCGGGACAACATTCTTGGATGCAGTCATTCGGACATGCGTGTATCTTCTGCACCTCCAACCCCAGCGGGCAAACGACCTTTTTTGCTTCGTAGGTTGTCAAGGGCAATTCGTTATCCCTAGGAAGCATCTTCTTCACGATTTTTAGTAACTCACCAAAGCCCTTGTCCGATACACCATTTTTGGCCTTCCATTGCGGCAAATCCAATGTGCTCCCGAGTTTTTTGAGTCCCTCTTCGCAACCCGGGTACAAAGGTTTGCGATGGTCCTCTAACATGCGCTGGAACTTCAACCTCTCCTTCTCAGTTTTGCTTGTGTCCTTTGCATTTTGCAACATCTGACCAAGATCATCTGTAGGCGCATCTTCTCCATCCTCTTCCTCAACATCACCCATTGTAGTGTCAGCAAAAGCAGGATATTCAGCAAATCCAAGAATGTTGTCATCAATTTCATCTTCACCGTCTTCCATTATAACACCTCTTTCTCCGTGGCTGGTCCAACAACTATAGCCAGGCATGAAACCATGTCGTCTGTCGGCATTATACATCCATTGCCGGTCCATCTACAAGTTTAGGCAATTTTTTATAAGTAGAACAAATAGTAAGTATATTTTTGAAATAAATGAAAATTACCATCCTAATTTACTAAGCAATAAATGAAAATTACCATCCTATTTCAGTAAAGTATAAATATCAATTAACTAAAGTCTAAATAACTAAAGTATAAATATGAACTAACTAATTAACTAAAGTATAAATAACTAAAGTATAAATAACTAAAGTATAAATATGAATTAAAAACTAAATCTGCATTTTCTAGAATAAACTAGTGCAAACTACTAACAAATCAATATCTCAATTGTGCTAAAAAAACAAAACTCACCCATCTCCCCATTCCACTAAAACTCAAATTTCTCTATGTATAAAGGATGAAATAAGAAATACTAACCGTGAAAGATGAAAGGATGAAGATATGCTCCTTTTAGACCACTTGGAGAAGCTAAATCTTCAAAATTCGAGAAAAAAAGGGCATGACCTCCCTAGCTCCGGCCGGTGCCATGAACAAGCTCTGTTCATGGCTCGGCCGAGCTAGGGGAGAAAGATGATATTTGTAGGGGACCTTTTAGTCTGGGTTGGTGGCTCCAACCAGACTAAAAGGTCCCCTTTAGTCCCAGTTGGAGAGCCACCAGCTGGGACTAAAGGGGGGGCGCACCCTCTAGTCTTGGCTGATGTCACCAGCCGGGACTAAGAGCAACCCTTTAGTCCCAGTTGGAGCCACCATCCGGGACTAAAGCCCCCAAGCCCCCCAAATTGGACCTGGGACTAATGCTCCCTTTAGTCCTGGGCCCAATTGGTACCGGGACTAAAGGCCCGAACCGAAGGTGTTTTGTGTAATAGTGGAAATTCTACATAACACCCTAAACTATTGAATGAGGAATACTTCACCCCCTGAGCTATAAAATAGGATGTTTAACCCCCTTGAGTATACAATACTATTTAAATGCCCCTAAAGAGGCCTGTTTAGAAGTGCTTTTTTCCACACAGCGTCTGATCTGGATGATCACATGGCAATAGCCTACATTTTTTTCTTTTTTTTCCACTAGGAGGGCTGCAAAGGAGCCTCCCGGTGCCAGCCCCAGGGATCGAACCCGAGTTAGGCACACTATCTTCATTCTCTTTCCTCATCTCTCCATTACACCCGAGAGGCTAAACATGCGACACAAGGATGAGGAGGGAGCATTGGCCGCTGAAGCTTGAACTGCCTGGGCTCAAATTCCACCTTGTCACCATCCTTGCCACTCAACCCTCTGTTAATTGTGTCCAGTCCAGAGGTCATGCTTTATCTGCCCCTCTGACCTCGCTCCTGTGCTAGGGTGCCACAGCCTAGGGATGGCCAACCTGAGCTCACGTGATGCTTCGCCATGGAGAAAGAGAGAGAGGGGGAGAGAATGTATCTGACATGTGGGCCATTGCCACATCATCATCCATGTCCATCACCATGTGTCAAAAATCACTTCTAAAATTTCTTTAGGGGGTTATTTAAATGATATTATATACTTGAGGGGGTTAATCATCTGATTTTATAGTTCAGGGGGTGAAGTATTCCTTATTCGGTAGTTTGGGGGGCTATGTAGACTTTTTTGCCACATCATCATCCACGTCAGTTGCCATGTGGCAAAAAACCACCTCCAAAACCACTTTGGGGGGTTATTCAAATGGTATTGTATACCTGAGGGGGTTAAACATCCGGTTTTATAGTTCAGGGGGTGATGTATTCCACCTTCGATAGTTGGGGGGGTTATATAGACTTTTTTCATTTGAATTTCTCATATCAAGTGCTTTCTAGTTTTCACATGAAAAATGAGGTCCAATGAAATTATCTAGGGCCTACCTTAGCATGTTCTAAAATTGATAATAAGAAAGGTAGCAACAATACAAAACATGTTATTAAAGTTTACTGATGAAACTCTAGGCGCGCTTGCCCCGACGGGGTCTCTCACGGGCCAGTAATTCTAGGTCGAAGCAGCGAGCCCTAGGAATCTGGTCTGACTAGATCCCCAAACCCGTCTGACCGGTTTGCCAGTAGAGCTGCTGCTGGTTTTCGATACATTGCGGATTTGGCAATATGTCCTGGACCATTTGTGCAACTTGTAGCAGCAACCAACGCTGATCGCCACTAGAGCATAGTAGCCAACTGCAATACTCCAGACGCTTCCACCATCGCTCAAGGGCTACAGTGGAAAGACCAGTTAGTTTGCCGATGACATTGACAAGTGTAACACCCTAAGTTTCATCACAATAAATATTAGGAACCATTGCAGAATTTTCTAGAATTTATTTAAGGTTTCAATAAATTTCTAGGAATTAATTGGAATTTATTAGGATTTTATGCAATTTAATAATAATTTATTAGTCACAATAAGTTCTTGTTGCATTCACGCTGGTGCATTGATTTTGGTACTATTTGCAAGTCAAATAGAATTTAAACTCGTTTAATTTTGAATTTGATTTGTATTTGTTTGATTTCTAGAATAGTTGATTCTTTTAGAGTTCAGTTTTCCTCATTTAACTCTTGATCAGTCCGGTTTCAGTCTCTATATTCTTCCATAAGTCCAGTTATCACCCTTGATTTCTTCCATATCGCCGTTGCGGCCCGGCCCAATTCCCCGCCGCGGCTCGCAGCGCCGTCCCACCGACGTCGATGGCGCCTTGCCTGTTTCCATTTTCCTTTTGTCTCGCTGCAGCTGGGGCCCATCGGTCGGGTTCCTCTCCCTCCTGAAGGCCAACTCGCGCCCATGCTTGGGTCCGACTCAACCCGGCGCTACGCCATGGGATCCGTGGCGCGCAAGTCTAGGTGCTACTCAGCTTATAAGTAGTATCCCCCGCAGCTCTCGCGAACCACCTAAACCCTAGCCGACTTCGTTCTCAGTTTCGCAGCCGCGCCGCCATCTCCGAGCCAAGCTCTGTCGCCGCCACTGATCCGAGTTTCCACCGCCATTTCGTCACCAAGAATACCTCCAGGGCCTCTTTACGGACGTAAGGAAGCTTTAGAGCAAGTTATTGTTCATGTTCTTCCCCTGGTTGATGCCTAATTGCTCACCGTTCCTGCACAGTTCTGCCATCGCCACTGTTTTGTGCGGCCAATGCCGCTTCGTCGACAAGGAGACGACCACGAGCTTCGAAAGGTGACCAAGGACCTCGTTGGGCTTCCCTTTTGTCTCAAGATCACCCCCTCGTCAGCTGATTCCTCGTCGGATTTTTGCAGCCTCGCCCGGTCCGCCTCTCGACGCCGTTTGTCGTCATCGTCGCTCAATAGTTGTCCACATCATCCTAGGTGAGTTCGCGAGATTCCCAGCTTGCCCTAGGACCAAGCCCTGTCGATTTTGGACGACCGTGGCTCTTTATTGCGTTGCTCCGACGACCCCTGCCGCTGCCTGCTCCACTGTTCCGCCGCCAGCTGACGATTAGACGCACCAGAGCCGTTCATCTAGAGATCTAGGGTTCAGATCTAGCTCAAACCGATCAGTTACCGGTCGGCCATGGCCATTTTGGTTAAGAGCCCTTCGTTTTTAATCAATTAAACACGCGGTCTAGTTCCTTTGTAAGTAATTAGATCTAGGTCCTTTTTAATTCTACTTAGAATCCTGATCTTTCGAATATTAGTGGCCGGCATCCAGAGGTGTTCTTTTACTCTATAGACATTAGGTTTTTATATGAAATTATGTTTTAGGCCCTCGGTTTCTTCTGTCTAGCTCTAGTAAGTTTCTGTTATTCGTAGATATGCCCCTGTTAGCATGTTTTAGCCATATCTTTCACGTTTTAACTCCATATCGAGTGGTTCTTTCGCTCACGTGATCCTTATGAAGTGTACAGTAGTTTTATTCTGTTGTTTTGCTCTGTTATCAATGTTGGTGTATTGTTTCTTATTTTGTTGTATTGCTTTCTTGTATGTGTTCGTGGGGTGCATTTAGAAGGAGAGCCATTCGAGGAGGAGCAGGAGCAGCATTTTGAAGACTCTAAGTAGCAAGAGCCTTTTGCTAAAGGCAAGTGTCCTTGATCATGTTTATCACAAGGATAATCATATTATTAATATCACATTTACTTTTATGTTATGCATGGTTATAATATTGATGGGACCTATTTTTAAGGATGTGCCTAGTTCTTGTTTTCCTTATTCCCTTGCATAACTTGGTTATGTAATTACTGTTGGGTAGCTTTGCTTAGTTGCTCTACATTTGGGTTATGGAGAATACTAATGCTGAACTTTATGAATATGTGATATGCTCATTGGACGGTAAACAAGATAACTATTTTTAATTGGAACATGGAGTGACCACCCAAGAAAACAGTGCAACCACATAGCTAACGGGCTCTGGTCATGACTAATTAATTAGAAGAGTTAACTTGTAATAATCTTACTGAAAGGGCAAGAGGGGAAGCATAGACGGGGTATAGCCGGACCTCTTGGGAGTATGCTTTGGTAAGTAACTTGGCGATTAGCAAAGGTTATGCTCTGCTGTGGCTTGAAACCTTAGCGGGTTGTTTCATGTTAATAATTTTTGTAAAGGTCACGTAATGGTTCTTTGGTCCCTCACCTAAGGAAGTGTTGAAGAGGCTCATGACCTTAGGCTATATGAGAACCATTGTTTGTGGTGAAAGTATACAACCTCTGCAGAGTGTAAAACTGTTATAACAGCCGTGCTCACGGTTACGAGCGACTTGGACCCTCTCATGATAATTAAACTTGAAGTTGAATTAAATTGTGGGTACTTTATGAGCATTTAATTTTGTACTTTAATTGGGTTGGTATATACTTATACTTAGTTAAGCTTGCTAATTAAAACTTGACCAATTTAAATTGCTTAATTGCTTATAGCCTTTTTGCCATCCTTGATTAAAGCCTTGCATGTCATATTTATTATTACTCCATTTTGCTGAGTACCAACCATAAGTGTACTCAAACTTGTTTATTTGCGGCTCAGAGGGAGGCACTTGTGAAGATTATCTTGAGGAGGTTGACGAGTTCTAGGTGTGCGTTTCATCAGTTGACTGCCTGTGGAGGAGTTTATTTCAGCTTAGTTGAGACGTTTATTCGATTTGTTAAGGATTATATTATTGGTTTGTAATAATGCTATTTAACTCTCTTTTGGTACGATATACATTGGTTTGTCACTGCTAAAGATGTCATCATGTGTGTGTGAATGGATCCTGGCGCACATGTGAGTTATTGGTTTTATTCTTCAAAACCGGGTGTGACAACAAGGACTAGTCGACCAGCAGACCACATGAGTCTGCTCCGTCCTAAGTCAAGACTGGACACAGAACAGATGGATTTGTTAGATCAAGTCTCTCCAGTATCAACATGCGAAATGCATCTGCAAATAGAACTTGACATAGAACATATGGATTTCTGTATGTCATCAACAAATATACCCTGCCAATTATCAACCAAAGCATGAGCCAGTGTCTGAGGTAATAACAGAAGCAGTAAAGCCAGTTGGTGATAGTTAAGATGGTGCAGTGCAAGCTTGTAAGTCAAGGAAAGAGATGGTACCATTGTGTTAGCAGTCGAAACTGGCACAGGGCCATTCTGGCTGGACGGACCGGTCTAACCTGTATCAGCGGCAGTCTAACCGGTCCTTGGTCTGTAGCTGATCTGCAACCGAGGGCGGTTTAACCGGGTTTGATAGAGGTTTAACCGGTTTTGACCGAGTTGTGGTAGAATGGGACTCTTGGGACAAATCCGACTTGTGGAAGGTGTTTCTCGCAGGGCAAGACCTCCCGACCCTATAAATATAAAGGGCCACGGCCGATTGAGTATCTATCCAATCGATCAAATACAAGTATCTTTACTTTTTATCCCTTCCAAACCCTAGCTTTTCCAACCCCTTCTTCTGTTCATACTTCGTCTCTACGGCGTTTGATGGCGTTCTGAGTGGCCTGCCGATCTCAGAACAACCCTAGGCGCGCCAGCCCTGATGAGGTCCCTCCCGGGCCGGTGATTCTAGGTCAGCGCAGCAAACCCTAGCATACCGGTCTAACTGGTTTACCATACCGGTTTAATCGGGTTTGGCAGGGAGCGCTGCCGGTGATCGATCCGTTGCGGATCCGCGCGAGCTAGCGCATATCTCGGTGTGTTGGCCAAAAAAAGCGTCAACACATTTTTGGCGACTCCGCTAGAGAGAGAGATCTTGGTTTCTAGAACTGGTCTGCCTAACCCTAGCCAGATGGGATCTAATTCAGATTTTGACAAGAACAACATCATTATGCCTTCCATGGAGGAGCTTAGCAAAGAGGAGCGTCAGATGTTTGATGCAGCACAAGAATATATCAAGACCCAATTTCTGATGGGAATCAAGAAAGACCGCCAGGGCACATTTTCAAGAGCACAAGAATTTGTGATGCCCGCCTTCAAGATTGATAATCGGGAGATTGAGGTAATACCCACTGTAAGCAATTCATCGTCCACTTCGATTAATCACTTGCAGTTACTTTTGATTCTGTACATAGGAAAAGAATGGATCTTTTGTCTAAATTATCAAAAAGATTGGATCAATTAGAAAAAGAGGATTGTGTTACTAATTCTAGTTCTTATGATATTCCTTGTATTGAGCAACATGAGAAAAATCAGATTAGTTCATCGGCTATACTAGAGGAATTTCATGAAGATTCACAGTATGGCAAGCCGATAAACATTTTTTCACAACAAAAAGTACCAAGACAGCCGCAATTGCCGATTACGGCACAAGCGGTTAGACTGGTTCATGAAACCGGTCAAACCGGTCTCTTTGTTGTACCTCCTAAATAGTAAAAAGTACATGTTCCTTTGAATTGTATAACTCATGTTACTCAGCCGGTAATGCATACTGCTACAATGCATCAAGAATTAACATTGACAGATTTAACATTAGTTAGGCAACAAGAGAATGAATCTATGAATACATTAAGAGATTCAAAGAAATAAAAAACCATTGTTTTGATGTGTCAATTTCTGATAAAGATCTTGCTGATATTGCTTTTGGTGGTTTAAGATCTATTGTTAAAGAGAAACTTGAAGGATTTGATCTTTGTTCGATCAATCAAGTCCTAGTACATGCATTAGGCGTAGAATTACGAATCAATAAAGATGCTTGTAGAACTCATCAGTCTAGTTTACATGAGAAATATAATAGTTCAGACGATGAGAAAAAAGGTGATTATGTTGCTGAATTAGTTTGGCCTTTAGAGGATAAAGTATTTACATGCCCATCTCTTAAGCTGATTCCTAAGGATCAGTAAGGACAAATACAATTTAGTTTTGATGTTTCTAAATGTTATCGTATATTTGATGAATTGTTAAGACATGGAAACATCAAGATATCTCATACTATACCTCTGCTTGAAGAATTGAAAGTGCGTGCATATTGTAAGTTTCATAATTCTTTTTTGCACGCTACTGTTGATTGTAATATTTTTCGTAGGTAGGTGCAATCGGCCATAAATCAAGGATGATTGGATTATCATGAAAAGCCAACGGATAAAGTTTCTCTCTCTGTCAACACCATTGATGTACAGCAACCCAAGGTATTGGTTTGGCCGCATCAAGCTGAAGCAACCAAGGGGAAAAATGTCATCATCGGTGAGGAAAAGCCTAAAAATGTGAAAGACAAACATGTCATCAGAGAAGTAGTGTCTAAGAAAACCCCTGATGGAAGGGAAACATTAAAGATTACATCAAGGACATTTGATCTCGGGGGGCAAGGGCTGTCTAAAAGGCCGTTTGAATCTGCTGAGCAGAGCAAACCGGTTAAACCTGTCCTAGAGGGCGGTTTAACCTCTATGGTGTATGGACATACAAAAATGCTGAAACCAAAGCATCCGGAGATAGGTACTTGGAAAATCAATATGGCAAAGGATCAGGGGAAGATTGCAAAGAAAAAGCCAACTTTTGATCAACTGTTATCCAAGTATGTTAATCAAAGGCCAATTGGCCATCAAAAAAGAAGGCAATGTCACAAAAGCATCACGAGAGACGTGCTTCACCTCCTAGATCAGCTAAAACCTAGAAAGGTGATGTTATTACATTGTATCCTCCTCATAATCCATATCAAGCTATGCCTTGGGCTCTGTCATCATCAAATTATTCATATTATCCATGGGAGTCTAATGGGATGTGGATGCCGTATTATCCTATGCAATATTCTTCTTTTCATCCAGGATGGGATAATATCAGAAACCCAGTGCAGGAGCGGATCCCATACAACCGGTTGACTCATCATCGATCAGGTTGGGATCAGCGAGAGCAAACCGGTTTAACTGGGTTCCAAAACCGGTCTAACCGGTTCCAGCAGAGAAAGTCAGTTTCTCCTTCTCGACAGGTTTATCATCCCAAGAAGAAAGAGGAAATTGTTCAGGAGAGGGACGTGGACCAAGAGAGAACTACTGGTGATGATGTTACACAGATTGACAGCATTACTGTGGTTCCAAAGGACGACAGCAAGAGATCGATTATTATTGGCAATGAGGTCAAGATGTCTGTCTAGAAAAATATAATAGTTGAGAAAGGTGAGAACACTGGTGCTAATGTTGATAATTCTAAGTGTTTCTTGCCGAGATGGTGTCCTCCAGGTTTAACTCGCACACAGGAGAGGAAATTGCAGTGACTCTGTTGTCAGGAGCAGAGGGATAAGGAGCTTGAAAAACAAAGGGATGAACAGTTCAACATAGGCCCATGATTCCCCAAGGCAAGGAGTTAAAAATTAAGGCTGACGAGGACATTGGCGCAGCAGAGGTTAAACCTGTATCACAGGCGGTTAAACCGGTCCTAGGGGCGGTTAAACCGGTTTCGTCTGAAGCAGAACGGTCTCGTCTTGTTTCGAAGATTTCTATAACTCCTTCTTTTGATGAAAAATTGTCATCGGATCCGCATAATATGGACGATGAACATCTTGTTGATTATGAGTTGTCTACTGAGCACATGAGCATTGATCTTAATGCGGTGTGTTTGTCTTCGGATAATCGCATTATTCCAGAAGAGGAGATGGCTTATTTTGATTTTGGGCAGCAAGAAGCTATTTTTCAGAAGCCTAATGATAGCGAGAATCATCTGAAAGATCTATATATGAAAGGTCATGTTAATGGGAGGCCAATTTCTTGAATGTTGGCTGATAGTGGGGCAGTTGTCAACTTGATGCCTTACATTTTGTTTAAGAAATTGGGGTATTCAGATGATGAGCTGATCAAGACCAATATGACTTTCAGTGGTGTTGGAGGAGATGGTCCTATGAGTGCTAAAGGAGTTATTTATATGGATCTCACTATTGGAAGCAAAACATTGGTCACCGCTTTCTTCGTCGCTGAGACCCGAGGTAATTTCAGTTTGATTTTTGGTCGTGATTGGAAACATGCAAACCAGTATGTGCCTTCTAGTTTGCATCAATTTTTGATTCACTGGGTAGGCGATAGAATAGAGATTGTGCATGGTGATACATCGGCTTGTGTGGTTATAGCTGATAGTTCTATCATAGATGCACATGGTGATATGAAATGCTTGATGGGTGTGGATATTTCAGATTGTAAGTTTATAAAATCTACACGGAGTGGTTTCACTTTTTGCTATGATAAAACCGATTAGGGGTCGGTTAAATTTTTTATAAGAATAGAGTAATTGTAGCAAAGATTTGGGCACTATCGGACGCAAAAGGACGATACGTGTGAAGATAGTGAGGATTTTGATGATATGAGCAATTTGATATAGGTTTTTACGTCCGTTGGTACTTTAGAAGAAGTTGATATTAGTGTTTGTTTTATGATTTAAGCCAACATTTATAAAAATTGAAAGCTGGTTACAAAGATGAATTAATCGAGCTATTTGATAAGTATTTTTTCATTATTGATGAATTTATTATATTTCATATATCATGAGCTGAGAATACAAAGACGAATGTTCTGGCACAGCAAACATCTGGCTATGATGTTCAAAAGGAAATTTTCATGAACAAAAGCTGTTGATTTGCAAAGCTGAAATTTCTATCTACGAAGGATAGGTTAAACCGCCTTCAGAGACAGGCTAGACCGGTATTTTCCGGTTAAACTGCTTCCTGAGGCTGGTTAGACCGGTATGGGGTCTAATGACAGTACTTCGGCCAAAAAAGATGTTAAAATTGCGAAGGACGAAGATGCTGATTGGAGAAAGTCCATTATTGATTATTTACAGAATACTAGCTATAAGTTTGGCAGAAAAGTCCGACGATGGGCATTTAAATTTATGTTGGTTGATAGTGAGTTATATCATCGGACAGCTGAAGATTTATTGTTGAAGTGCTTGGATTCTGATCAAGCCAAAGTGGCTATGGGTGAAGTTCATGAAGGTATTTGTGGTACATATCAGTCAGCTCCTAAGGTGAAGTGGCTTTTGAGGAGAGCTTGTTTTTATTGACCCAATATGATAGCCGATTGTTTTCGATACTACAAAGGTTGTGAGGAATGTTAGAGGTTTGAAAATATTCAGATGATTCCAGCAGTGATGTTGAATCCTATTATCCAGCCTTGGCCTTTTAGAGGATGGAGATTGGATTTCGTTTGGACAGATTTATCCTCCTTTATCAAAGAGACATAGCTTCGTATCGGTGGCTACAGATTATTTTACAAAATGGACAAGAACAGTTCCTTTGAAGAATATGACACATCATGAGGTAATTGAGTTTATAGCTGAACATATTATTCATAGGTTCGGTATTCCACAAGCTTTAACTACGGATCAAGGTACTTCATTTATATCAAAGAAAGTTCGTCCGTTTGCTGAAATGTATGGAATTAAATTACTCAATTCATCTCCATACTACGATCAGGCTAATGGGCAAGCCGAGTCTAGTAATAAGATCTTGATCAAACTCATTAAGAAAAGGGTAAGAGAGAATTCTTTTCGAGTTAGTGATCTGGTTTGGAAGACTATTCTGCCTATGGTAACGGTTTGGTAAGTGGTCTCCGAAGGGAAAGACCTTACAAGGTAATTAAAGTAATTTTCGGTAATTCTTATATGGTGGAGACTTTACAAGGTCAGAGATTGCCTAGAGCACTTAATGGAAGATACTTGAAGAGATATTACCCAAGTGTTTGGCAAGAAGTTTTGTTTCACGTGATTGATATCTTTAGTCTCGTCTTCAATGAGAAAAGTCGATGATTCGTGTTGAGCATCGTCTTAAGTTATGTAATTTTGACTTTTGTATGTTTTCTGGTTTGCAAGCTGCACAAAAAAACAGGGGGGCATATGTTAGCAGTCGAAATTGGCATAGGGCCATTTTGGCAGGACGGACTGGTCTAACCTGTATCAGGGGCGGTCTAACCGGTCCTTGGTCTGTAGCTGATCTGGCACCGAGGGCGGTTTAACCGGGTTTGATAGAGGTTTAACCGGTTTTGACCGAGTTGTGGTAGAATGGGACTCTTGGGACAAATCCGATTTGTGGAAGGTGTTCCTTGCGGGGCAAGACCTCCCCACCCTATAAATATAAAGGGCCACGGCCGATTGAGTATCTATCCAATCGATCAAATACAAGTATCTTTACTTTTTATCCCTTCCAAACCCTAGCTTTTCCAACCCCTTCTTCTATTTGTACTTCATCTCTACGGCGTTTGACGGCGTTCTGAGTGGCCTGCCGATCTCAGAACAACCCTAGGCACGCCAGCCCTGACGAGGGTCCCTCCCGGGCCGGCGATTCTAGGTCAGCGCAGCAAACCCTAGCATACCGGTCTAACCGGGTTGCCATACTGGTTTAACCGGGTTTGGCAGGGAGCGCTACCGGTAATTGATCCGTTGCGGATCCACGCGAGCTAGCGCATATCTCGGTGTTGGCAAAAAATGCGTCAACACATTGGTCTTGCTAACATGGATGACAATGGCAGAATCAGTTTGGTAGCTAGTGGTATAGGTTTTAACTGATGCAAAAATTATGTGTTAGAAAAGAAGGAACTAAACCCTTATGTTTTCCTTCCATTACAAGTCTTGTTCATTATGCTCTCTTAGATGATTAAAATCACAGTGCTGTTGCTAGAATTTTATTAACCCTTTACCATTCCAGTTGCATCGGAAAATGTGCCTTCTGAGACTTTCAGTTCAGCCATTAATTTATATGGTAACCATGTCTACGCATTTGGGCCGAGAATATTGCGTAAACTTCCATTTCTATCCACTTTATTTGCCTTGAATGTGTGGCAATGATATGTAGAGGGACTTAGGAGTTTGGATGATTGTTTGACTAAAAATCACCGGCCGTGACATAGCAGTTTTGGCTCGAAAATTCCTTATTGTGGTGAAAGTATTATGTAGACACATTAGTCAGGATTTAGGAGTTATTTATTTTCTGTAGTAATCACATTGTATATAACATAAAACAGCCTACATCGTTCACACCTCTCTCTTTCTCTCTATACAGACTATATATATTGCTGTGCAATGATCACAATGATTCGGAATTTATTCGAAAGAACCAGTTTGCTCATGCATCTTGAGATGTGTATACTGAAAACATAGTACCTGATGGTCAGGCTCATGAGTGCGCCATGGTTGGAGATAACTCTGGATGAAGCTTGTCTAGAGCAGACGTCTGCTAAGATTGAACGTTTCCAAAGATGACTAGCTGGGGGACTCCAGGGGAATGCGACGTCGGCCAGCAAGAATGCTGAAGAGTCAAGATGGAGGAGTTTTGTTGAACATTCAAGCATGTGTCTCCAACTCTCAATCTGCTGTATGGGGCATCAATGCTTGTCAATAGAACACATATTCCCTAATCTGCCCAAAGAGGAGGGGAGCATGTGCACAGTTGATTTGGTTGTGTGGCACAGAAATGGAGAGGAGCTGAGGAGTTTGGACAATTAGATGAACAATCATCAGCGGTGAGGTAGCAGATCATTTGGAAGGAAAATTACTTATTGGGATGTCAGTATAATAGAGGTATTAGTACGGAATTGGAACATCTACTAGCAGTTGGAATTGTTTTTGTTTAATCAAAT
>CM014272.1:21760627-21784064 GCA_004135705.1 Alloteropsis semialata
TTAATGCATTAATTTTTTTGCATGCAGCTGGAGACTGAGCAGTGACATCACTGCATCAATGGTGAAGCAGGCTTGTGAGTTAGGCTGCCGCCACAGCACAAATTCCATATCTGTGCGGCGTGTGAGCAGATCCACTAAGCCACCAGATCTGTGATGCAGGGCACTCCGACCATCCAAGCATGTGTCTCAGACAATAAGTCTGATGTAGGGAGCCACATCTCTTATTGTTTCTTGAAAACGTATTCCTCAATCCACCCAATCCCAAGTCATGTCTGCACATAGAACAGTTTGATTTTCTAAAATCATGTGCATTCCAGGTTGGACGTGCAAAACTCTTGCAGTTTGAAATTTTATATCTATGGTCCACCTTAGCATGTTGCGAGTTTGATCAGTAGAAAGGAAGAATGTGGTATAAACTTCTGATTTGTGAAGCAACCGGATACCAAGAGAGGTAACTTATATAGAGCAATAACCGAATGTGTTGGCAACCAATAATCTGTTTGGCAATTATGCTTGGTATCCTCGGCCAGCTGTAAAATGTGTTCCAATGGTGGAATGGGTTTCCAGTATAATTATTTGCCTTGATGTCTTTTTACACTACCATATATAGAAAACATTTTCCATTCTTCGCATGTATACTGGCTAAAGTTAGACCCTGTACTAATCCTAGAGGTTGGTGTTACTGGCATACCTGTACGATTTATAACATGAAAGGCATCTACGTAAGGGGGGCCATGTTTCCACCTTTCTTTAGTTTGTTTGAGTTTCTTGCCTTACTGGGCCACATGTCGTTCATGTTTGATATTAGAAGTTCAACGGTTGATGTCTTTGAGAGATATACTTAATGTGCGACAAAAGTGTATTAAAAGATATCATAGAAGTTTCAGAGAATGGGTGACTCAGGGCAGTTTCGCAAACTGAATCTAGGAGCAGCTCTACCAAACAGTTTTCCAATCACAGAGCCACACCCTATAGCCCTTCCAAGGGATGTGCAATGTACACATAGCACCTTACTAACAATCTCATTCTTGGTTCATGTGAAAAAGGTCGATCCAAAGGTGATATGGCTGGAGGATGAAGACTTGTAATCAATTTGGTTCCACCATTTGCTCACTTAGAAAGGTGGTACTAATAAACATATGACCACAAAACTCACAGGCCACTACTGGGCCACGCAAAATTGGTGCAGGTGTCATGCTTACGCTGGTACCATATACGGTTACTAAGAAATTATAAAGTATGCACCTAGGAGTGGCCGGTTACTCAATTGGTTTGTTACAAACATGTGTCTAGTGGAGTACTATGTATATAACAACAACAACAACAACAACAACAACGACAACAACATAACCTTTTGTCCCAAGCAAGTTGGGGTAGGCTAGAGATGAAACCCAAAAGAAACAAGGATAAGAGAGACATAAAAAGGCAGAAAAAGACAAAAGGTAGAGTTGGAGAAAAAGAAAAAGATCACGGCTCAGGCACGTTGATTGCTAATCTCCAAGCGCTCCTATCTATAGCTAAATCCCTGGAGATAATCCACTCCTTAAGATCTCTCTTAACCGACTCGTCCCAAGTCAATTTAGGACGTCCTCTACCTCTCTTTACATTATCTATCCGCTTTAAAACCCCACTACGCACTGGCGCCTCAGGAGGCCTCCGTTGGACATGTCCAAACCATCTCAGCCGATGTTGCACCAGTTTCTCCTCGATTGGTGCCACCCCAACCCTATCCCGAATATCTTCATTCCGGACTCTATCCCTTCTAGTGTGCCCGCAAAACCAACGTAACATACGCATCTCTGCTACACTCAGTTGTTGGACATGTCGCCTTTTTGTAGGCCAACATTCGGCACCATATAACATCGCCGGGCGAATCGCCGTCCTATAGAACTTACCTTTTAGCTTTTGTGGCACCCTCTTGTCACAGAGGACGCCAGAAGCCTGACGCCATTTCAGCCAGCCAGCTGAAATCCTATGCCTAACATCTTCATCAATGTCTCCATCCTTTTGTAGTATCGATCCTAAATACCGAAAAGTATCCTTCTTGGCCACCACTTGCCCATCGAGGCTAACGTCTCCATCCTCATGCCTACTCGCGCTGAAATCGCACATCATGTACTCGGTCTTGGTCCTACTAAGTCTAAAGCCTTTCGACTCTAATGTGTGCCTCCATAGCTCTAACTTCCTACTGACCCCTGCCTTACTCTCATCAACTAGCACCACATCATCAGCAAAGAGCATACACCAAGGGATATCACCTTGAATGTCCCTTGTGACCTCATCCATCACCAAAGCAAATAAATAAGGGCTCAACGCTGACCCCTGATGTAGTCCTATTTTAATTGGAAAGTCACTGGTGTCGCCATCACATGTCCGGACAAAAGTTGTCGCATCCTTGTACATATCCTTGATGAGGGTAATGTACTTAGTTGGGACTTTGTGCTTTTCCAAGGCCCACCACATGACATTTCTTGGTACTTTGTCATACGCCTTCTCGAGGTCAATGAAAACCATGTGCAAGTCCTTCTTCTGCTCCCTATATCTCTCCATCAACTGTCGTATTAGGAAAATCGCTTCCATGGTCGACCTTCCAGGCATGAACCCAAACTGGTTTTGAGTACTATGTATATACGGTCTAGAATTGTGTTGAATAAATCTACCAGGGATTATATCCTCCATGATGTGGATCAACCATAAGGTTTCCTCTGTACTCAATATAAAATATGTGGGACGGATATATACTGGCCATATAATTACACAAGGAGAATCCAATAAAATATAACCAGCAGAAATCATGCTAGCCATCAAAGGCATTCTCACTACGTGAAGACAGCTAACTAGCTGTTTATCACCAAGGAGATGGATCGAAGCACTTCATCTATTGGCACCGTGGAAAGGATCAGAAATGACCAAAGCATAAAACACTAAATGTCGTGTCATTCATCAATGTCTCCAATGCGCGTGTAGTTAACTCATGTGATCGTGTCCCTACCATAGAATGTGCCTGTAGTTAGCTCGTGTGATCGTGTCCCTACGGTACTACCATGAAGTCAAGCTGTACTAGTGGCTGGTGGGTGATAGGGTTCTGCTCCACTGCACAACGGGCAGCTCCGACCCATGGCCCATGCGCGCCGGCTGTCCGGCTTCATCCTCGCCGCCAGCAACTCCACAACTAGCTTGGCCCTCGATGCGGGGTGGACAAACATGGCAGCGATTGCAGTTAACAGTGGAAGTTATTCTCAAGATGCTGCACCCAAATCAATATGGGTTTATTAAGAACAGAACTATTCAGGACTGCCTGTCATGGAGTTTGGAATATATTCATCAGTACCATCAATGCAAAAAAGAAATTATCATCCTCAAACTTGACTTTGCCAAGGCCTTTTGATATTGTTGGGCATGTAGCAATTTGAAAATGCTAGCTCACATGGGTTTTCCAGAAAAATGGTTGCATTGGATGGAAATGATCTTGTCCTCTGGGAAATCCTCCATATTTCTCAATGGAGTGCCGGGCAAACAGTTCACATGCAAAAGAGGGGTGAGACAAGGAGATCCTCTTTCTCCATTACTTTTTGTGCTAGCTGCAGAAATGCTACAGTATGTGATCAATGATGCCTGTGCCAATGGTTTCCTTTGCATTCCAATGCCTCAACCAATAGATAACTTTCCTATAATACAATATGCAGATGATACAATGTTGTTGATGCAGGAAGATGTCACTCAGATACTTGTCACACCCGGTTTTAAGGACAAAACCGAATGACATTCATATGTGTGCCAGGATCAAGTTTTCACACATATGAGACTTCATCAGTGATAAACAATAGCAGTATCATGTAAAACAATATAAAAGACTTACAATCTATCAGAGTTACAGCTTATCCTGGAAACGAAGGCTCCAACACTTCACAGGCAATCGACTGGGGGTTGCGTACGCCTAGCACCATCTTCAACATCTTCACATCATCTTCTGAGCAGCAGTAAGCAAGGATGAGTACACTTATGGTTGGTACTCAGCAAGGCCACAAGAAATAACCAGAATAAAAATTCAATTTTGTCTTCAAGTTCATTAATCATGTGAGGGTCCAGGCCGCTCTTAACCGTGAGCACGGCTGTTATAACAGTTTTTAATACTCTGCAGAGGTTGTACACTTTACCCACAAGAAGCGTAAGCCCAACCACGCAGTGCTGATCAGGCACACTCATCACACTACCTTTGGTGTGACTGCATAGGGACGCTACAAGGCCTTTACAAAGACACACAGATAACTAGCGGCCCGCTAGAGTTTCAGCCGCGGTGAGGTTCATAACCCTCCCTAATGAGACCGTACCTTAGCAAAGGCTACTCCTCCAAGAGGACCGGGCTATGACCCCTTTACCGTCCCCCTCCTTGCCCTTTCGGTAAGGCCACTAGTCACCCATACATCTAATTAATTAGCCAAGACCAGAGCCATATAGTACTCGTGGTTGTACTGTTTTCCCGGATGGTTCTTCATGTTCCAATTAACATCATCACAATATATTAAAAACATAGATAGAAGGATGATTAGGGACACTTGCCTTTCTCCAACATAAAGGTATTGTTATGCTTGTCAAGTTTTGCTCACTTGGAATTCTTGGTCTTGAACGAACAGCGATCCGATCATCGGCACAAGCATACAAAGAAAACAAACAAGTACATCTAAGAACAATACATCAAACACAGAGAAGCTTAAAAGAGCGCATTAAAGGACAGGGCTCGAATCTATGGTTACGAAGGCTCAGAGAAACGCTGAAAACAGATGAACGGTTGAAAGGACACAACTATCATAAAACTTGCAGATTAATACATTATTACTTTAATAGCTCGAACCTATGCTGAAATCTAATGGCATATAATTAATAATTTTCATACCATTGGAATAGCATAAGGTCAACTATTAAGTAATACAACTAATCTGTAGTGGTTAACATATTATTCCTAGTATAGGCTACTAAGAAGTAATAGATGATCAAAGGCTAAAGGAAAAGATGGAAGCAGTAACACATGACCTTTACAAGCTTATACATTATTTAATAATGTAAACTTAAGTTGTATTGCAATGAAATTGAAATGAGCCAGTAATTAAGATCCTGGGTTTCATTGCAGCAACATAAATTTAATTATTAAATAGATGCTAATTTGCGAAGATTTATTGTGTCAAAGCTTTTCAAGGTTTGGATCAGAAAGGATGGGTTGGCGTGGTAACCAAAGGAAAGCAAATTGATTAAACTAAGGACTAAGCATAGTTAACGATGTGGTTTGATAGATGGGATTTACAAGATAAGTGTGATTATTCTGGCCGACTATTCTTTTGGACATGAGCATGTGTAAATAAACCAAGTATGTGTGCCTACCAACGCAGGTACAAAGCTGACACGCACATATCTTGACGCATACGTGCATGAAAACTTGTAAGACTAGCTGGTGGATATATTCAAAATAGATTGTAGTGATGTGACGGGATCATTGCGTAGGCATGTTGTAAGCATGACATCACCACCAGTATACTAAGGGAATAGGATATATAGGATGGCAAAGGAGTTACGTGCAGAACTGATCCTTGCATCGTGTATTCGATCGATCTCCACTGGAGAGCGAACCTAGTTTCTGGTGGCCGGGAGCTAGTTACATCACAGAAATTGCAAGAGATAGATAAAAGAACATCGGAAGAAAAGAGTTGTGCAAGACTTAGCATGGTGCTGCTTGCGTGCACCAAAAAGGCAAGAGCTGCTGAAGCCTGTTCATGCTCGTGCAATACACAGAGGCAATCTCGGCTTACTAGGTTCTTCATGGGTGGTTTATCTGGCAAACGTACGAAAGGCCTAAGGGAAGCTGGGCTGATTCGCTGCAGGTGTACAGAGAGCTAACATGCAGCGGCAGCAGGCAACAGCACGCACACATGGAGGGAGCGACGTTATATAAAGCATAGCCAGATCAACGCACGGAGATTCGACGGCTAGACAGAACTACGCACGACAGGATAGGAGTCCGGGAGGATGCAGAGATGAAAGTGCATGTGTGTGCTCACCGGTGGGAAGACTGGACGGCGTCGCCGGCTAGATGACAGCTACGAACGGCTCTCCAGGGAGGCTTCGCATGGAGGCGGCTCCCTTCATCGGGCGTCCGGGTGCGGCGCATCACAGAAGACGGCGAGCGACAGGCCGAGGATTGCTGGTCGAGCGTGCGACGGCGCGGGGTTCCTGGCCGGTGGCAACATGGATGAGATGCAAAACGGAATGAGCAAGAACGAGGAAGGTCATGATGATCTCACCTACAAACAATCGGCAATCGGAGCGAATCGACGAGATGGACATCAATGGCGGCGCCGAAGCTGGGCAGAGGGACGGCGACGGCGAGCGCTACGTGAATAAAGACGGAGTCCTTAGGGATTCCCAAACTTGGGGCCTCCCTGTAAAGGAGTCAATGGTACATCGTTTCTGGGAGAGAGGTACTCTGTATATATGGGGAGAAAAACCCACCATCTCTCCATCCATTAGCAATATGGGACTAATAGATGGTTTAACTCCCCTCTAACGCTAATGGGCCTATGAGATTCCATTACCACTAATGGGCTTGTGAAATTTGGCCCAATTAAGAAGATGGGATGGATTTAGGATAACACGGGCTGGATAATGGGTCAAGGCTGGCCCAAAATATTTATATTTTCGGAATAATTAATTTCCTGGTATTAAACAATTCTAGAAAAGTCTAGAATTTATATTTAAACCATGAAAAAATATTCCAAAAATTCCAAAATTCATGAGACAAATCTCGGAGATGATATTGGACCTAAAGAATCCAAATAAAATATTTGAAGCTCATGAAGATATTTGTAGAAGCTTGGAGATGAAGGATTTAGCTCTAGGAAGAATAGGAATAAATTCTAGAGAAGATCTGAAAAGAATCCAGAGGAACCTAATTGATATCTGAGAGGATTTGGGACGCTAAACACTAAACGTTGAAGACATACCAAAGCAAGGACACAACAACCGCTCTTAAGGCCTATGTTGTTTTAATTTATTCAAGACACACTAATTTTCATATTCTAAATTCCCTGTAATAAAATATAAATCTTGGAAAATTTTAGAAATTCTTAAATCCTTTAGATTATTTAGTGTAATCTATTCACATCCCAAAATATGAAATTTTGGGGTGTGACACATACGCCCTAGTTCATCTCCCTGGGGAGCACCAGTTATCTTTGTTGAGAAGAAAGATGGTACACAGAGGATGTGTGTTGATTACAGATCATTGAACGAAGTTACTATCAAGAATAAGTACCCTCTGCCCAGGATCGAGGATCTGTTTGATCAGTTGAAAGGAGCCAAGGTATTCTCCAAGATTGATTTGCGTTCAGGCTATCATCAGTTGAAGATCAGGCCATCAGATATCCAGAAGACAGCTTTCACTACCAGATATGGTTTGTATGAGTATACAGTTATGTCTTTTGGTTTGACTAATGCTCCTGCCTACTTTATGTATTTGATGAACAAGGTGTTTATGGAGTACTTGGATAAGTTTGTGGTGGTATTCATTGATGATATTTTGATCTACTCCAAGAATGAAGAGGAACATGAGGAACACTTGAGGCTAGTATTGCAGAAGCTCAGAGAAAATCAGCTCTATGCCAAGTTCAGTAAGTGTGAGTTTTGGCTAAAAGAAGTATCTTTTCTGGGTCATGTTATCACAGATGGTGAAATAAAAGTTGATCCAGGCAAAGTTAGAGATGTTCTAAAGTGGGAGCCACCGAAGAACGTGCCTGAGATCAGGAGTTTTCTGGGATTGGCAGGATATTACAGAAGATTTATTGAAGGGTTTTCTAAAATAGTGAAGCCCCTCACTTCATTATTAGAGAAAGGAAAAGAATTCAGGTGGTCAGATGCATGTCAAGCTAGTTTCGAAGAATTGAAGAAAAGGCTAACTACTGCTCCAGTGTTAGTGATGCCTGATATTCATAAGAGTTTTGATATCTACTGCGATGCTTCTCGTCAGGGCCTTGGATGTGTTCTTATGCAAGAAGGACATGTTATAGCTTATGCATCCAGGCAATTGAGGAAACATGAGTTAAATTATCCTACTCATGATTTGGAGTTAGCAGCAGTGGTTCATGCATTGAAGATTTGGAGGCACTATATGCTTGGGAACAAGTGCCAGATTTATACTGACCATAAGAGCCTGAAGTACATATTCACACAGAAGGATCTGAATTTGAGGCAACGTCGTTGGCTAGAATTGATCAAGGATTATGATCTGGAGATACACTATCATCCTGGTAAGGCCAATGTGGTTGCAGATGCTTTGAGCAGGAAGGGTCATGCTAATACCCATTTGACTCATCAGATGCCAGAGAAGCTATGTGAAGAGTTTGCGCGATTGAACCTTGGATTTATTGCACATACTGAAGGAGTGACTATGGAGGTTGAGTCTACTCTTGAGCAGGAGATTCGCCAAGGTCAGCTTAATGATGAGAAGATCAAGGAAATCAAGGAGCTTATGGCAATTGGAAGAGCCCCTGATTTTACTGAAGATGAGCATGGTACTATTTGGTTCAAGAAAAGGATTTGTGTGCCAGATGTGGCACATCTCAGAGATAAGATATTAAGAGAAACTCATGATTTTGCCTACTCTATTCATCCTGGTAGTACTAAGATGTATCAGGACTTGAAAGAAAGGTACTGGTGGTATGGGTTGAAGAGAGATGTTGGTACTCATGTTGCTTTGTGTGATGTGTGCCAGAGAGTTAAGGCTGAACATCAGAGACCAGCAGGATTGCTTCAACCATTGAAGGTACCTGAATGGAAGTGGGAAGAAATCAGCATGGATTTCATAGTGGGATTGCCCCGTACTCGAGATGGTTATGATTCTATTTGGGTTATTGTGGATCGTTTGTCTAAGGTTGCTCATTTCATTCCAGTCAAGACCACATATACCAGTGCTAAGCTAGCGGAGTTGTATATGTCTCGTATTGTCTGTCAGCATGGTGTGCCCAAGAAGATCGTATCAGACAGAGGTACTCAGTTTACATCACGATTCTGGCAGAAGTTGCATGACTCTATGGATACTAAGCTGAATTTCAGTTCTGCCTATCACCCTCAGACAGATGGACAGACCGAAAGGATTAATCAGATTTTGGAGGATATGTTGAGAGCTTGTGCTTTGAAGCATGGGAAAAGTTGGGATAATAGTTTACCGTATGCAGAGTTTTCATATAACAACAGCTACCAGGCAAGCCTGAAGATGTCACCTTTTGAGGCTTTGTATGGAAGGAAGTACAGAACTCCATTATATTGGAGTGAAACAGGTGAAAGTCAGGTATTTGGTCCAGAAATACTGCAAGAGGCAGAAAGACAGGTTCAGATCATTAGAGAGAATCTGAGGACAGCACAGTCTAGACAGAAGAGTTATGCTGATGTTAGAAGAAGGGAGTTAACTTTTGCAGTTGGTGATTATGTGTATTTGAAAGTTTCTCCTATCAGAGGTTTGCGCAGATTCAAAGTGAAGGAAAAATTGTCACCTAGATTCATTGGTCCATTCAAGATTCTGGAAAGAAAAGGTGAAGTTGCTTATCAGTTGGAGTTGCCAGCCAGATTGTCTGATGTACATGATGTCTTCCATATATCACAGCTTAAAAAGTGCCTCAGAGTGCCAGAGGAGCAGTTACCAATGGAAGAACTGAATGTACAAGATGATCTGACTTATGTGGAGCATCCAGTGAAAATATTGGAGACAGCTGAAAGAGTAACTAGAAGCAAGGTGATTAAAATGTGCAAGGTGCAATGGAGTTGTCATAGAGAGGATGAAGCAACTTGGGAAAGAGAGGATGAGTTAATGGCGGAATTTCCCGATCTCTTCGCAAGTTCATCCTAATCTCGAGGACGAGATTCTTTTAAGGGGGGTAGGTTTGTAACACCCTAATTTTTCATCACAAGAAACTGTAGAGACAATTTTGTAATTTTCTAGGATTTATTTGAGGTATAAATAAATTTCTAGGAATTAATTGGAATTAACTAGGAACTTATTGAGTTAAATAATTATCTTTTAGTAACAATAAGTTGTTGTCGCATTCATGCTGGTGCATTGAGTTTTGTACTGTTTGCAAGTCAAAGAGAATTTAAACTCGTTTAAATTTGAATTTGATTTGCATATGATTGAACCTTAGTTTAGTTGTTTTCGTTAAAGTTTAGTTTACCTCCCCAAGGTTTTCTACAGTCCGATTCTAGCCCCTTAACTCTTTCCCCGGTCGTCTTTGCAGCCCGGCCCAGTCCAGCCCATCGCTCTCTCCCGTCGTGTGCTGCAGCCTCCGGCCCAACTCGTCGCTCCGGCCCAGTCCGTCCTCCCCTCCTCTCTTCTCTCGCTACGTGTGGGCTCCACCCGCAGGAGCTTCTCCTTCCCCTAGTCGGATGCGCGCCCGAGCTCGAGTCCGACCGGCATCCAGACGATCGCGCCACCACGGACTCCGTGGCCCACACGCCAAGGCGCTCAGTCCCATATATAAGAGGCGCCGCCACACCCCGCCGCTGGACCCCCCAAACCCTAGACTCGAAAATCCCCGTGCGAGCAGCCGAAACCATAGAAACCGGCCGTCGCCGTCGATTCGACGTTTCGCCGCCGGTCTTGAAACAAGAATACCACCAGGAGGTTCACTTCGAGGTACTGAAGCTACACATTCCACTTGAACTCGTGGCCTTGCCTTCGTTGCTCCAAAATCGCTCACCGGAGTTACCGTATACAGGCCAAGCCGCCCCTTGTCGGCAAGCATCATCCACGACGACCAATCCTCGACGGGAGTTACTCCAGTGCATTCGCGAAGTCCCCAGCTCCGTTTTGGTGCAAGAGCCGCTCGAATTGGTGCCCGGCATCTCCTAAACCGTGTTACGCCTTCGAGTCGCCGCCGTCGGACACCGCGTGCCGCCGTCGGAAGCCGCCGCCGCCGCCGGTCAGAACCGTCAAGCCCCGTGAGCCGTCCGATCGCGATTCAACGGTCCAGATCCAAGTCAACTGAGCCGAATACCGGTCAGCCGAGGCCACTTTGCTAAAGAGACCCCCAGGAATCTGGTAATTAACCCGCAGTCCAAGGTCTATTCAAAGTATTTACCGTTTGGTCCTAATTTCTTCGGTTTAACCCCCTAGACTTTCAAGAATTAGAACCCGCCGTCCAGCCTGGTCCTTTTACGAGTTAAACCCTGAAGTTATATACATAATTATGTATATGCCCTCGGATTTCTTCAATCTAACCCCTGAAATTCCTGTTCTTCGCAGTTAAGTCCTTGGAACACCGTTTTGGCCCTATCTCGATCGTTTCAACTCCGATTCGAGTGATTCTTCAGCTCACGTGACCGTAAGGACTTGATCTATACCTTTATACCATTTCTTTGTACTGTTGCCCATGTTTGGTGTATTGTTTCTTATTTGTTGTATTGTTGTTTCCTTGCATGTGTGACCCCGTGATTGCGTATAGGAGCAACGTTCGTGGTTCTCAAGGTTTGTTCGAGGATTCGTTTGAGAAGTCCCTGAGCCATAGCAGTTATTATTGGATTTAAGGCAAGTGTATTCTTGATCATACTTTTTGTCCTAATAACCATATGACATGCTTATACACCGTAGTTCGCTATTGCTTGCATGCTTATAATCATGATGGGTCCCTAATTAGGATGACTAGTTTTTCTTTAATCCTACCTTGTTAACCTGGGTTTTATATTCATGTTGGGTAGCATTTGCTTAGTTGCTATACATGGGATTGGTTTACACTAAATGTGAAGATAATAATATTGTGATATCTTTTATATATGATATACATGATCTGATGAGAATGTTAAACCAAGACCACATTGATTAATCGGAACATGGAGAACCACCCGGGATTTCCCGTACAACCGCAATACCACATGGCTCTGGTCTTAGCTAAGTAATTAGAAGATCCCTTTGTTGTGTGGATGCACTGCATGTGTGGTATGGGCTGGTTGCTACCGGCAAGGTTTGTGAGCAGAGGTGCGGGGGCAGGAAGGTGCGCCTTTTATAGACCCGTCTGGCAAGGGAGCACACACACCTTGGGAAATTCTTTGGAAAGGCTTCGTAGTGATTCTCTGGCCCCTCACCAAAGGAAGTGTTGAAGGGAGTAATTAACCCGGGCATAATGAGAAACACGAATTGTGGGAAAGCTGTACAACCTCTGCAGAGTGTCTAAAATCTATTGCAATAGCCGTGCTCGCGGTCATGAGCGGCCTGGACCCTCACATGATTAATATATCGAAAGAAGAATTAAATTGGTTTATTTATGGTGATGATGCTTATGGGTTACCATATGCTTAATTGGGTTGGTATATACTTATACTTTAGTAATTATGATGCTAAATAAAATTTGACCAACTTAAGTGCTTAAAACAAGTTAATTAGAAGCCAAACTATTTCCTTGTTAAGCCTTTGCATGTCATTATGCTTTTGCTCTACATTTGCTGAGTACCAACCATAAGTGTACTCAACCTTGCTTTATCTGCGGCTCAGGCTTAGACAGAAGTTTCAGTGGAGTACTTTGGAAGTTCTAGGCATACGTGTTTCCCCAGTCAGCTGCCTGTGGAGAAGTGTTGAAGATTCCGCTGCTAGTAATTCNGAGGTATGTTGAGAGCTTGTGCTTTGAAGCATGGGAAAAGTTGGGATAATAGTTTACCGTATGCAGAGTTTTCATATAACAACAGCTACCAGGCAAGCCTGAAGATGTCACCTTTTGAGGCTTTGTATGGAAGGAAGTGCAGAACTCCATTATATTGGAGTGAAACAGGTGAAAGTCAGGTATTTGGTCCAGAAATACTGCAAGAGGCAGAAAGACAGGTTCAGATCATTAGAGAGAATCTGAGGACAGCACAGTCTAGACAGAAGAGTTATGCTGATGTTAGAAGAAGGGAGTTAACTTTTGCAGTTGGTGATTATGTGTATTTGAAAGTTTCTCCTATCAGAGGTTTGCGCAGATTCAAAGTGAAGGAAAAATTGTCACCTAGATTCATTGGTCCATTCAAGATTCTGGAAAGAAAAGGTGAAGTTGCTTATCAGTTGGAGTTGCCAGCCAGATTGTCTGATGTACATGATGTCTTCCATATATCACAGCTTAAAAAGTGCCTCAGAGTGCCAGAGGAGCAGTTACCAATGGAAGAACTGAATGTACAAGATGATCTGACTTATGTGGAGCATCCAGTGAAAATATTGGAGACAGCTGAAAGAGTAACTAGAAGCAAGGTGATTAAAATGTGCAAGGTGCAATGGAGTTGTCATAGAGAGGATGAAGCAACTTGGGAAAGAGAGGATGAGTTAATGGCGGAATTTCCCGATCTCTTCGCAAGTTCATCCTAATCTCGAGGACGAGATTCTTTTAAGGGGGTAGGTTTGTAACACCCTAATTTTCATCACAAGAAACTGTAGAGACAATTTTGTAATTTTCTAGGATTTATTTGAGGTATAAATAAATTTCTAGGAATTAATTGGAATTAACTAGGAACTTATTGAGTTAAATAATTATCTTTTAGTAACAATAAGTTGTTGTCGCATTCATGCTGGTGCATTGAGTTTTGTACTGTTTGCAAGTCAAAGAGAATTTAAACTCGTTTAAATTTGAATTTGATTTGCATATGATTGAACCTTAGTTTAGTTGTTTTCGTTAAAGTTTAGTTTACCTCCCCAAGGTTTTCTACAGTCCGATTCTAGCCCCTTAACTCTTTCCCCGGTCGTCTTTGCAGCCCGGCCCAGTCCAGCCCATCGCTCTCTCCCGTCGTGTGCTGCAGCCTCCGGCCCAACTCGTCGCTCCGGCCCAGTCCGTCCTCCCCTCCTCTCTTCTCTCGCTACGTGTGGGCTCCACCCGCAGGAGCTTCTCCTTCCCCTAGTCGGATGCGCGCCCGAGCTCGAGTCCGACCGGCATCCAGACGATCGCGCCACCACGGACTCCGTGGCCCACACGCCAAGGCGCTCAGTCCCATATATAAGAGGCGCCGCCACACCCCGCCGCTGGACCCCCCAAACCCTAGACTCGAAAATCCCCGTGCGAGCAGCCGAAACCATAGAAACCGGCCGTCGCCGTCGATTCGACGTTTCGCCGCCGGTCTTGAAACAAGAATACCACCAGGAGGTTCACTTCGAGGTACTGAAGCTACACATTCCACTTGAACTCGTGGCCTTGCCTTCGTTGCTCCAAAATCGCTCACCGGAGTTACCGTATACAGGCCAAGCCGCCCCTTGTCGGCAAGCATCATCCACGACGACCAATCCTCGACGGGAGTTACTCCAGTGCATTCGCGAAGTCCCCAGCTCCGTTTTGGTGCAAGAGCCGCTCGAATTGGTGCCCGGCATCTCCTAAACCGTGTTACGCCTTCGAGTCGCCGCCGTCGGACACCGCGTGCCGCCGTCGGAAGCCGCCGCCGCCGCCGGTCAGAACCGTCAAGCCCCGTGAGCCGTCCGATCGCGATTCAACGGTCCAGATCCAAGTCAACTGAGCCGAATACCGGTCAGCCGAGGCCACTTTGCTAAAGAGACCCCCAGGAATCTGGTAATTAACCCGCAGTCCAAGGTCTATTCAAAGTATTTACCGATTGGTCCTAATTTCTTCGGTTTAACCCCCTAGACTTTCAAGAATTAGAACCCGCCGTCCAGCCTGGTCCTTTTACGAGTTAAACCCTGAAGTTATATACATAATTATGTATATGCCCTCGGATTTCTTCAATCTAACCCCTGAAATTCCTGTTCTTCGCAGTTAAGTCCTTGGAACACCGTTTTGGCCCTATCTCGATCGTTTCAACTCCGATTCGAGTGATTCTTCAGCTCACGTGACCGTAAGGACTTGATCTATACCTTTATACCATTCCTTTGTACTGTTGCCCATGTTTGGTGTATTGTTTCTTATTTGTTGTATTGTTTCCTTGCATGTGTGACCCCGTGATTGCGTATAGGAGCAACGTTCGTGGTTCTCAAGGTTTGTTCGAGGATTCGTTTGAGAAGTCCCTGAGCAATAGCAGTTATTATTGGATTTAAGGCAAGTGTATTCTTGATCATACTTTTTGTCCTAATAACCATATGACATGCTTATACACCGTAGTTCGCTATTGCTTGCATGCTTATAATCATGATGGGTCCCATAATTAGGATGACTAGTTTTCTTTAATCCTACCTTGTTAACCTGGGTTTTATATTCATGTTGGGTAGCATTTGCTTAGTTGCTATACATGGGATTGGTTTACACTGAATGTGAAGATAATAATATTGTGATATCTTTTATATATGATATACATGATCTGATGAGAATGTTAAACCAAGACCACATTGATTAATCGGAACATGGAGAACCACCCGGGATTTCCCGTACAACCGCAATACCACATGGCTCTGGTCTTAGCTAAGTAATTAGAAGATCCCTTTGTTGTGTGGATGCACTGCATGTGTGGTATGGGCTGGTTGCTACCGGCAAGGTTTGTGAGCAGAGGTGCGGGGGCAGGAAGGTGCGCCTTTTATAGACCCGTCTGGCAAGGGAGCACACACACATTGGAAAATTCTTTGGAAAGGCTTCGTAGTGATTCTCTGGCCCCTCACCAAAGGAAGTGTTGAAGGGAGTAATTAACCCGGGCATAATGAGAAACACGAATTGTGGGGAAAGCTGTACAACCTCTGCAGAGTGTCTAAAACCTATTGCAATAGCCGTGCTCGCGGTCATGAGCGGCCTGGACCCTCACATGATTAATATATCGAAAGAAGAATTAAATTGATTTATTTATGGTGATGATGCTTATGGGTTACCATATGCTTAATTGGGTTGGTATATACTTATACTTTAGTAATTATGATGCTAAATAAAATTTGACCAACTTAAGTGCTTAAAACAAGTTAATTAGAAGCCAAACTATTTCCTTGTTAAGCCTTTGCATGTCATTATGCTTTTGCTCTACATTTGCTGAGTACCAACCATAAGTGTACTCAACCTTGCTTTATCTGCGGCTCAGGCTTAGACAGAAGTTTCAGTGGAGTACTTTGGAAGTTTCTAGGCATACGTGTTTCCCCAGTCAGCTGCCTGTGGAGAAGTGTTAAAGATTCCGCTGCTAGTTATTCGCTTTCGTGAGTGTAATAATGGTATTTAATATTATTTACGTTTTGCACTGTCTTTTATATCACTGATGAAGTCTCATATGTGTGTAAACTTGATCCTGGCGCACATATGATAGTCATTCGGTTTTGTTTACAAAATCGGGTGTGACAGATGCATATGACATGGTATATCACACAAAAAGTGGAGAATAACATTTCATCAACCATTCATCATCCACCAAGCATCACATCAAGAATAAAAGGAGTTTAACAACACACTAGCACAAATAAGTCTTACAAATGAAAGTTTTCACTTGGCACACATCACACATCACACCAAACATAGTTCTTACTCGTCGTCGTCGTGCACCAAACATGTCCAAAGATAAAAAAAACATGAATAAAGATAGATATGGGGGGTCTCCATCCATCAAAGCATCACAAATTCACTCCCCCTTTGGCAACAAGCACCAAAAAGAGAGCTACTCGTCGTCGTCGCCATCCCCATTGCCATCATCTTCATCTTCCTCCTCTTCTTCATCATCTCAATTGCCATTGCCGCCATCATCGTCTCCTTGGCTCTCATAAGAGCCCTCTTCTTCAGTTTCTTCATCCTCTCCACTTCCCTCACCACCACCAAGGTCTTCTTCTTCTATTTTAGCCCCAAAGACATGAGAACCTTGAGCATAAGAGGAAGAACCACCCTTCTCATAAGGATTAAAGAAAGGTGGAGGAGGAGGGTAATCCCTTGGTTCACGAACCGGAGAATGAGGAATATCAAGCTTATCCATTATATATTTTTGCCTTTTCTCAATCCTCACATTGTCCTCATCCAATTGCCTTGTACGCTCCTCAACAACGGTCACACAGTGCTTGAGCATATTGAAACAGGCAAATATGCTTTGGACAAGTTGATCAAACTTACCCCTCTTCTTTGGAGCACTAGGAGGTGGAGCACTAGGAGGTGGAGCACGAGATGATGAAGCACCATGAGCTGAAGCAGCAGAACCCTTTGAAGGATATGCACCCGGAAAGTGTCCCTTGGGAAGAATATGAGTTCTTCCAGAGCCATCAACCTTGAGCAGCTGTAGAATCTTGCCCTTGGATGCCTTGTACCTCTCATGCTCTCTATCTGGCAGAATGTTGAGCCTTGACACATTCTTGATCAAGTGAAAGATATAGGGGGCAAAGTGGCAAGCACTAGAAGCATCATGTGAACAAAACACAATCTCATACCAAAGGTAATCAGCCACATCAAACTGAGCTCGATCAGGTGCAGCTTGAGCTAGAAGATTTCTTGCCTTATGAGAGATATTACTTGCATCACCACCTCGAGGGCAAAGTGTGAATCTGAACAACTGGTTGAGCATCTTGTAGAAAGGGGTGAGGCCCTTGGTCTTGCCAAACTCACAAGCTCCATGTTCTCCATAAGCAGAGTCATACATAAAGTGCATCTTTGTTACCTCAAGATCCGCATGTTCATGGATACGATAAATGGTAGAGCTAGAATGAGGATTTGAAAGTCCAAGGAGAGCAGCAAACTCACTCCTGTCAAGGCTAAACCTTTTTCCACCAAGTGTCCAATGAATCTTCATATGAGGCTTATCCACATAAAGAGTGGCGTAGAATTGTGCCACTACTTCCTCATTCCAGTCACACTTGAAACCCATAAGATTCACAAGTCCTAACTCATTGCACCTGTCATATACCATATCAACCACTTCTTTAACTGGCGAGCTAAGAGTCTGGAGATATGCCCAGTCAATCCATTTCATATCCGTGGTGATGGACTTCTTCTTCATGATGACTGGCTCATACCAATCTGCTTGAAAGGGTAATCAAAAAACGAGGATCACCCTTGAACTCCTTGGAAAGAGCAGCACGAGGATCTTCACCATATCTTAGAGACTTCATGTCTCCCCCTTGCTATAATCAACCATGGGTGGATCTTCAGAGGATCTCGTTGGGGGAAGTGCCTTGGTCACCTGACTCTCAAGGAGTGAAAGATCAATGTTGTCATAGTACCTCTCGCCGGTCGTATCCACATTTGCTTGCTTGGTACGACGACCACGAGGAGGATCAGCTGCTTGAGGATTTCCACGTCCTCTTCCAAGGCCCCTTTTGGGCACGGCTTGCTTCTTTACTCACTTCTCTTTCCCTTTCCCTCTTGGTGAATCACCCCTCTCATCCGATTCGGTTCCACTAGAAGAGGGTGATTGAGGTGGAGCCCAGATGACAACGCCCGTGCTACGAGAACGATCACGGCCCATCTGGAAAGATAAACGATGATTAAGCTTAGGATCATCACAAGGATTCATGATTTATGAGCTCAAGATCATCACTAGAGATTCATGATAAAGCTTAAGATTATCACTAGAGATTCATGATAAAGCTTATTGAAAAGACTAATTGAAAGGATCATAAACTTGAGCCATGAAACAAAGCTTAATGGTGTTCACTATGCCCTGCCGGAAATTTTCGGCCCAGTTGTGCCGGCAATTTCCGGCCGGCGCAGTGAAATCCCAAGAATCCTAGGGTTTGATTGATTTAGCCCACCAAAGTTAACCAAATCACAGGCATTGCATCTAGATAGGTTCTTGAGTATATCCCCCAAAGGAAATCCCCTAGGAACTACGGCATTGAGAGATCGGGCGATGAGGATTTTGAATGGAATACCTTTGAGTTTTCCCGCGCGATTCGATGAAGATTCGCGGAGGAACGGAACTTCCGGAGGATGGGGAATCCAACCAAACACCAAGAATCGAACTCCCACTGTCGAAATCGAAGATCCCCTTGCGGGATTGAGAGAGAGAGAGTGAGGGGCGGCGGCTGGTGGAGTTAGAATGAAGTTAGGGTTCAAGAAAAAATGGTTGGCCCGATTTATATAGTTCAGGCGGCTGCCGGAACTTCCGGTGGCAGATGCCGGCAATTGCCGGTGAGCCACCGAGCCTGCCGTAGAAATCTGCCGGCAAAATCCGGCTGACCAACAGAGGCTACCGGAGATTGCTGCCGGAAATTTCCGGTGGCAAGTTCCGGTGGACTCTGGATAAAAACAGATTTTTGAGATGAGATTTGATTTGAGATTTTGATAGATTTGGAGAATGAACATGTAAGAAACTTGACTCAAAAATGATCAGCCACATTCAACAATACATAACCATGATCATTTGAGCCAAGAAATGATCCAACGATCACAAATCCAAATATTTTGAAAAACTCACACAAATAAAACAATTTTGCCTAGACTAAGCAACAAACAATGGGTGTGTGCAATAATTCAAACCACGTTACGAGAATCCAAGATATTTAGCTCATTCCTCAAAGCACAAAACCTTTGCTCATCAAGAGGCTTAGTGAAGATATCGGCTAGTTGTTTTTCGGTACTCACATGGCTTAGAGCGATATCTCCTTTGGCTTCATGGTCTCTCAAGAAATGGTGTCTTATGTCAATATGCTTGGTTCTTGAGTGTTGGACTGGGTTGTTTGCTAGTTTTATGGCACTCTCATTGTCACACAAGAGTGGGATACTTTTGTACTCACAACCAAAGTCACTCAAGGTTTGCCTCATCCAAAGTAGTTGAGCACAACAAGCACCGGCTGCAACGTACTCGGCCTCGGCGGTGGATAGGGCAACGGAATTTTGTTTCTTAGAGCTCCAAGACACCAAAGACCGGCCAAGAAATTGACAAGTCCCGGTGGTACTCTTTCGATCTACTTTGCAACCGGCATAATCCGAATCGGAATAGCCAAGTAAATCGAAAGTGGAGCCCTTGGGATACCATAAGCCAAGGTATGGAGTATGCACCAAATATCTCAAGATTCTCTTAACGGCTATCAAGTGACATTCTTTAGGATTAGCTTGAAATCTTGCACACATGCACACACTAAGCATAATATCCGGCCTAGACGCACAAAGGTAAAGTAAAGAACCAATCATGGAGCGATATACCTTTTGATCCACGGATTTTCCATCTTCATTAAGATCAAGATATCCATTGACGGCCATGGGTGTCTTGATAGGCTTTGCATCAACCATGTCAAACTTCTTGAGCATATCATTCACATACTTGGTTTGACATATGAAAGTCCCTTCCTTCAATTGCTTGATTTGAAATCTAAGAAAGAACTTCAATTCACCCATCATGGACATCTCAAATCTGTTGGTCATGATATTACTAAATTCTTCACAAACCTTTTCATTAGAAGAACCAAAGATAATATCATCAACATATATTTGACAAACAAATAAGTCTATGTCAACTTTTTGAGTGAAGAGTGTAGAATCGGCTTTGCCCATTACAAAACCATTCTTGAGAAGTTCCCTAAGGCATTCATACCATGCTATAGGAGCTTGCTTGAGCCCATAGAGCGCCTTATGGAGCTTGTACACGTAGTCGGGATGCTTGGGGTCTTCAAAGCCCGGTGGTTGCTCCACATATACCAACTCGGAGAGAGGCCCATTCAAGAATGCACTTTTCACATCCATCACTCCAACGGGCATAAGCTCTAAGCATCTTCTTTGTGGCCTTGCTATCATCCCAATCCTTGCTTCCAAGAGATCTAATATCGGTCACAAGCAACTTGAGCCTATCATACATTTGCCGGAGAGTTTCATCCTTCTTCATGACAAATGACTCCAATTCTCCTTGGAGTAGATCCATCTTCCCTTCCTTGACCTCATCGGAGCCTTCATGAGATAATTGAAGTATGTCCCAAATCTCCTTGGCACTCTCAATCCCTCTAACCTTGTTGTACTCATAGGTGCAAAGTGAGCTTCTAATGACCCGAACGGCTTGAGCATTCCGGTGCATGTCATGCTCTAGCTACGGAGTGATAGGTTCATCCTCATCATGTTGCGTCACACCTACAACCACAATGGTCCAAAGAGCGGGATTAAGACCATAAAGATGTATTTTCATATCATCACTCCAACGGGCATAGTCACTCCCATCAAAGTGAGGGGCTTTGCCCATTGGAACCGGAGTATATGAAAATGGAGAAGGGTTAGAAGTATTTTGTGAAGATGCCCCATATGGATGAGACACCGCATGAAACCCGTCAAGAGTATTCTTCTCCCGTTCTTGTTTGATCTTTTTCTTGAAAAGTCTTTGAGCCTTCTTCTCGGCTCTCTCTTAACACTTCTTCTTTAGCTTTTTCTTTCTTAGCTTCTTCTTTTCTTCTTCGGTGAAGTCACCCTCAACATCACTCACTTCAAAATCATCATCGCTCGAGCTTGAGTCATAAGGAGTTGGGGGATGACTTGAGCGCCCAATCTTCAAGAGTTGGGCAGCGGTAGCGGTAGCGGAAGCATCAGAGATGTTGGCGGAAGCACCAGTAATTACCGCTTGTTCTTCTAAGTTGGCCATAGTGTTTTCCCTTAGCGGTTAAGCCTAAATCAATAGATTAGGCTCTGATACCAATTGAAAGGACCGACACTAGGCCTAGAGGGGGGGTGAATAGGCCTGTATAAAAAATTCTGCAAATTCCACAAGTAAATGTTAAATGGGCCGAAACTTCTGGCGCTGTGTCGGAACTTTCGGCTTCCCGGAATTTCCAGCACAGGGACAGAACTTCCGGCTCAACACAAACCTGAATTCGAGATTCAAAAACGGAAATGAAACTAAAGATTCTATATGAATAGAAAGTTCACCACAAGTGTAAGGAAGCTTAAAACTATGATCTCTAGCAGCGGAAACTTATAACAATATAGATCGGGTCAAATTAAGCTCAAGAACGATATGAATATGAAGAACAATAACAAGAACAAGAGACAAGGATTTGTTCACCGAAGTTCACTCCACTTAGCAGCTACGTCTCCGTTGAGGTGCTCACTAAGAGCCGGATCAACTCTAACCCCTTGCCTCCTTCAATCAACCACAAAGGCCGGATTGAAATTCTTACTATTGTCCCACAAAGGGATGAAGATTACAAACGTCCGGCACTCAACCACACAAAGTTGGGAGTTGCCGGCGACGCCTAACCGTCTAGGAGCTCAGCTCCAAGAGTAACAAACGCGAATTGATGAATCAACCAATGCTTCAAGTGCTTCTTGAGATGAACCAATGAAGAACTCACTCAAAGCTTTACTCTCACACCTCAAGAATCACTCACCACAAACCCTCTACTCAAATCCTTGCAAGAAATGGCTCTAGAAGGAGTTGGGAGTGTGAATTCAATGCTTTGGAGGCTTTTGTTTCGGGTTAGGTCAGCAGCAAATGAAGTGGGGGCTGAGGGGGTATAAATAGAGGGCCCCCAAAAACTAGCTGTTATGCACTGCCAGGTCACCTGCCGGAATTTCCGACATTGTGTCGGAACTTCCGGCAAGGCACTGTTTTGAACTAAGAATCAGCTTTACGAACAGCCCCACCGGAACTTCCGGCGTAACCCACCGGAACTTCCGAGCCCGAACAGAGCGCACCGGAGATTGTCCTCCAGATATTTCCGGGCACGCCCAAGACACTGAGTTAACACGAAGACCACAGCTGCCGGAAATTCCGGCATTACGCACCGGAGATTTCCGGCGGCAAACCGAGCGTGCCGGAAGTAGAGCAGCGGCTATTTCTGGCCCCACTGGAACTTCCGACGTAGTGTTGGAAATTCCGACAGGACGCTGTGCAGCGACTGAAAAACTAAAGTTAGATTTCACTCTTGGGTAGTTAGTATCTCAATTAAGCACTTTTGGCACTCTTGATTCATCAAACACGTCATCCTTGATAGTACGGTGATTCCTATACTCAAATTCAAACCAAAAATGAATTTAAATCACCAATGAGCTCTTCCACCATACATAAATAATTGGGGACCTTCTTTTGATATTCATAATCCTTTCTTTTCTTTTATTCCTGCATATACTTCAATACACGCATCAAATCTCAAATTCTAATTGTCATTAACACCAAAACACATGGGAGGCCTAGATGCACTTTCAGGCGCCACCACGGCCTGCCACTATGTGCCAGCAGTGTGTCCCTTCCTCGTCCACCTATTCAACGATTGACCATGTAAGTTATGAAATATACAAAACTTGCGGGACGGAAATACGACACACGTACCTGTGGTGGGTCGGCTCGACGGAGTGGACGACTAACAGCAGTGACTCCTGGTAGAGGTGGAACTGCCTCATCACTCTGTGCACCGCGTACTCCTCCACGTGGACGTCGAAGACCAGGGGCTTCCTCGTCATCCAGTAGTCCTGGTCGCAGTGGCACAAGGAGGACAGGCCCTGCGGTGCCCGAGCATGGATCGCGTCGGGCGAGTAGGGGGTCCATCGCACGTCCGCGTCAATGAGGCCGTTGAACTGGCCGACGAAGTCTGCGTACGACTTGCTCGTCTGCTGGCCCACCTAGCTCGGCTGCACAAGTA
>CM014272.1:21785282-21819606 GCA_004135705.1 Alloteropsis semialata
GGGCGCGCAGGCGGCGGCGGCGGCGCGTGGGCGTGAGAGCGCGAGCGAGTGTGGCCGGCCGCGTGAGTCTAACGGGCAGAACTTGCCAGGGGGGATAATACCCCCGGTATGCCGAGTGCCCCCGATCCGGCACTCGGCATATCGCCCATTTGCCGAGTGCCCTCTGATCCGGCACTCGGCATATTCCGTGTTTGCCGAGTGCCGGACCAGGGGGCACTCGGCAAACGTTTTTTTTTCAAATTTCATGTATATTTTCAAATCTGATGTATATTTTCAAATTTGTTCCAATATGATTTGAAAAAAAAGGTTTAATCCACTCTACAATGTATATCTCATGATTATAACGACAAAAATCCATTATTTCATGTGATATTCGTCAGAATCAATTTATATGCATCACAATTTTGTAAGTGCAGAAAATAATTTAAAAATTATAAAATAGATCTGAAAAATTACCAAAACTTAAAATGAAACTATCTATGTTGGTTATTGCCTATAGAAAAAGTTGTGAAGTAAAACTCCAATTAGACTGTCACATTGACTCCAAATCTAAAAGATCACTTCTCGACTCTACGAATCTTCTTCGGAGATGTTCTGGTTTATAAGCATCATACGAGATGACTTGTGCAAAACCTTCCCTACTTTTTACCACAGCCTCCACGTATGATATCATAAGCTCTAGACAAATCTCATGATTTTCAGACTTTATTTGTTTTTTCTACAATTTTAAAACAATACAAACACACGTAAATCGGCATGTTTCTTGTCCAAAAAGTTCCAAATTTACTTTTATTACACATATAAGGCCTCACAATAGACTCAATAACATGAATATCATTTTTCAACTTACTCTGTTGCTCAATTTGAATGACTTGCAGTTCAAATTTGACATAAAACAAAACAATTCATTTAAATGAAATTAATTAACAGAATATAGCAAATGGATCGAAAAAATACCCAATTCAGACATGGAGCAACTCATATTGTAAGTGGAGGAAAGAAAAAGTTTGAAAAGCGTAGCATGAAATATTGATTGACGGTTTGCCGAGTGTCAGGAAAAGCACTCGGCAAAAATGGGTGTTTGCCGAGTGCCCAGGTATAGCACTCGGCAAATTAAGGATATGCCGAGTGCCTCACGGCGGGCACTCGGCAAACTCTGACGCCGTCCACCGGCGCGCACAAGGGGGTCTGCCGGCCGGTGCCAGGTGGGGGGTATGCCGAGTGCCCCACAGAACGGCACTCGGCAACTATCTCTATGCCGAGTGGGCCTGAGAGGCACTCGGCAAAAGTGTTGTATGCCGAGTGTCATCCAGGATGACACTCGGCATACCCTCTTTTTGCCGAGTGCCTTTTGTTTGCCGAGTGTAATACTGGAGGCACTCGGCATACCCCTTTTTGCCGAGTGCCCGATGAAAAACACTCGGCAAACTCTCGGGCACTCGGCAATTATGGGTTTTCCGGTAGTGCATGTCACAACTCACAACAATATGAGAGCTTAATTTTGATCTGACCGGAGTTAGCAAAGGTATAAATTGTTAAGTATTGGAGTATTTGCTTTTTTTTTTGCTAGCATAACAGTTTCAGGTTACCAACGTCAAAATCAAAGCCAAAAACTAAAGTTTCTTGTGTGCTTGAGTGGCACAAGCACTAACTACTGATTACAAGAGGACAAGGCTGTGAGCCTGTGAGCTCGCCGCCTCCCCCATATGCGCCTGTCTCTCGTGCGGCGCCCGCGCCAAACCTTCCTGCCTCGCTCTCACGTCTCGTCCTCTCCATTGCCACAGCCGCCGCGGCGTCTGGGCTGATGATGGAGTTCGACTTCGACTCCGCCGGCGGCGGCGACGCCTGGCTGCTCGACGCCATGGCCACGTCGCTCCACTTCTCGGCCGCGTCGCCGCCGCTGCCGCCGCCGTGGCCGTGCGGCGACGACCTGCATCATCCCTCCGTGCCGCTGGACACGGCCGCCCTGCAGGACGACGCCCCGGGCGCGAGCGCCGGTGAGGTTTTCTCCACTATTGATTTCGCCGCCCCATTCTTTGCTGCGCCGCACGGTACGGGGCGATCCGGTCGAGGGTCCTGTGTGATCGCGACCGCAATCTGATGTCTAGATTCGATTTGCTCGTACGGTAGGCCGGCGATTAGCGCAAGAATCTCGCGACACCGACGCCATCTTGCTGCGGCTTTAATTACCATTTTGCCTTTGGTTTGGATGGTGCCAAGAAGGCCGCTTTTGTGGTTGACTTGGCGTGGTGCGGTGTGCTCTGGTTGGCGTTCGGAGTTTTCTATGCGCTTGTGGTCAAAATGGTTGGTTGCTAACTGGACTCCACTACGAGTACGAGGCGTTCAGCTCCAGCTCTTCCTATTTTACAATGCCATCTTGGCCATTAGCTGGTGGTAGATTTTTTTTTTTTTGAAATTAAAGCAGGAGCACTGCTATATCATTTAAGAAGAAGAAGCAATGTTACATAACGCGCCGAAGCGGACACCACCACACGAACGAACCCCCTAACATGAACAAACGCACCCAACACAACACACCACCACCCCCACCATCTGGGAGAGGAGAACGAAACAAACCGCCGCCACCTGCGCCGTTGTCGCCAACGCTGTGCCACGCCGAAGCCGTAGCCCGCTGCAAGCCCAAGCGGCCCCCAGAACTCCTCCACCATGAGTCTGTCACCCTCAGGCTGCACGCACACGATCGTCGATCCCCCTGCTTCAGCGTTGCTTCAACCGAAGCACTCCCGTCACAGCACCAAAGGAAAACACTGCTCCTGACCACTCTGCGTGGGGGCCTCGCCTCACCCACCGCCTCACACTCCTCTGTCAAGGACACAGATATCTGAAAGCCGCTAATGGAGCATCGTCTCCGCCCAACCGTCACCGAGGTCACCACAGCATCCTGCACGCCAACAAGAGTCTTCCAGCACCCATGGATCCTCAGCACATTGCCGCCGACACAGAACGAGCGCACCTCCACCACCACCAACACTGCCACCGGCCGATGCAGGTCTCTAGAGACGACACCTCCAAGGAGGACGCGACGCCCATGACGCCGCCGTCGCTCGCCCAAACTAGGCAGGGTTTTCACCCCGAGGACCCAGTGCTGCGAGGTAAAGTGCTCCACAATGGTGCCCCCAGCGGGGAGGACGACGCACCAAAGACGCCGTCACCATTGCCACCAACAGGAGTGTCGATGAAGGCTTTCGCCCGGCAACACCTCAAACCTGCAGCACACACATGACCAAATGACAGAAGCACGCTCCCTGCCGTCTCCGCAACACCCCTGCAAAGGAGAAGGCCCAGCCCCGCCGGAAGCGCCACCATGACGCTACAGACGAACCCCAGTGCTGCGAAACCCAGCACAGGCCTCCCGGCTCCACCACCATGATGACTCCGACCCTGCAAAATTGTCGAGGAAGAGGAACGGGAGGCACCACTCAGCCGCAGATGAGGGCGACGGAGCAGAGGAAGCCAGATTTGACACCCCTGCCCGTCAGACCACCGCCGCCAGGCCTTGATGAGGGGAGCTGGCCACCGCGACCCAGCCCGGGTAGGGCCCGCCCGCCGCCGGTAGCTGGTGGTAGATTTGCATGGTGGGTTCTGACGGCATCTCCTTGTCTGTGCTAGAATGGGCCTTTCTGGTGCAGTTATTCAACACAGCATCGCTCATTCGCTTGTGCGCATGCGCTTAATTATCTTTCCTAGTTTGGCCCTGTGCTAGATTTTCAGTATATTAAATTCACGAAGCAATTTGATCAACCTGCTGTGTGCTGATAAAAAAATGTTATGATATTTCCATTGCATGATAGTGTTTGCTTAACTAATTCGTAGAATGGGTATTTGAAGTCATTTGCAAGTCTTGTACAGTTGTTAGTATGGTTTACTGACAATATTCAGTTGTCTTATGCTATGTAGGGAAATCTGAAATAACCAAGAAAGGTGAACCTATCAATGGTAAATGCCAGGTTCATCTTTCCATGGTTGATGATTATTCTGATAGCTCTTATTTCTTGAAGGAAAGGCTCACACTAGCTCTCAGGTACTTCAAGGAGTCTACCAATCAGCATCTGTTGGTTCAGGTTTGGGTGCCAATCAGGAAAGGGGATCGCTACATGCTAACCACTTCAGGGCAGCCCTTTGTGCTTGACCAACGGAGTATCGGACTTCTTCAGTATAGGGCTGTATCCATAATGTATATGTTCTCTGTGGATGGGGACAGTGTCAAAGAATTGGGACTACCTGGACGCGTATACAAGCAGGGAGCACCTGAATGGACACCCAATGTGCAGTACTATAGCAGTACTGAGTACGCACGGCTTAACCATGCAATAAGTTACAACGTTCATGGTACTTTTGCCTTGCCTGTGTTTGATCCTTCCACGAAGTCATGCATCGCTGTTGTTGAACTTATAATGACGTCAAAGAAAGTAAACTATGCAAGTGAGGTTGGTAAAGTCTGCAAAGCTCTTGAGGTTAGCTCACTTTACCTTCTACAACTACAAACTGTCAACTCGTTAACATTCAGTTATAGATATTGGTGAAATATGGCATAAATATTTTCCAGACATTTTTCTCATCTGCATCTGGGTAATAAATTTTCCGTTATCTGCAGGCCGTGAATCTTAAAAGCACTGAAGTTGTCGTACATCCATATCCATATGTCCAGGTAACAATAGTTCAAACGACTATAATTAACTAATAATATTTCCTTGTTTTAATTTGAGTGCTAAACTTCTCTTTCTTTTCTTCTATTCAGATACGTAATGAAGGCCATCAAGCTGCTCTTGTAGGGATGTTGGAAATCTTAACGGTAATTGGTGAAGAGCTCAAACTGCCCTTAACTCAGACTTGGGTGCCTTGCAAATACCAAAATTTACTGGTACATTGTGGTGGTGTGAAGAAGAATTGCTTCAATATTCATGGAAGCTGTGCCCAAGAGTTATGCATGTCAACTAGTGATGTTGCGTTCCATGTTATCGATGCTCATATGTGGGGATTCCGAGATGCTTGTGTAGAGCACCACCTGCTGAAAGGACAAGGAGTTTCTGGAAAGGCATTCATCCTACGTAGGCCTTGCTTTTCCAAAGATATTACTAGATTCGCTAAAATGGAGTATCCTCTTGTGCACTATGCTCGTATGTTTGGATTGGCTGGCTGTTTTTCAGTATGCTTGAAAAGTGCTTATACCGGAAATGATGATTATGTACTAGAGTTTTTCCTGCCACCTGATTGCAGAGAAGATGATGAGCAAAAGGTTCTTTTGGAATCCATCTTAGCTCTGCTGAGACGGCATCTTCGTAGTTTACATGTAGCCACTGATGAAGGGTCAAACGAAGATCTTCAAATCGATGCTATTACTGTAATTGATAACAGTGAAATAAAGGATGCATATGTGCAACATCTGAAACATCTGAATTTTGGAGGTGGCATTCATGCATCACATGGGAGCAATACACATGGAATCCATGAATCTGACAGCCAGAAAAGAATAGTTTCAACAGAATATGAAATGTCTCTATCACCTGAAACTAACATCAATTGCAATGGCAAATTATATGTTGCACCAAATGGTAGCTGTACCTCAGATTCTTTGTTGCCTGATAACAATAGCAAACATCATGGAAGGAGACGAGGAAAAGCAGAAAAAACATTCAGTTTGGAAGTTATTCAACATTATTTTACTGGAAGCTTGAAGAATGCAGCAAAAAGTCTTGGAGGTATGTAAAATTGGAAAAAGTATAAATTACCCCCTCAACTATAGCTAAAGTTTGGATAACCCCCCAAAGTATTTTTTTAGTTGAAATAATCCCTAAACTATATCAATTGGTTCAACTTACCCCTTAATAGGATTTGTCTTTTTTGTATCTCCATGTACAAATAGAGTTTTCAGTTCAAATTTTTAGTGTGATAGCTGACATCATAACTTATGTTAGAAAAATATATAATGAATTTTTAGTATTATTTTAATAGGCTAGTACATCAAAGTATAAATTGATCTTAAACTATATAAAAATTAAGTACAAAAAATTATTTGATATTTTTTAACGTAATATGAGATGTTCTCTATCATCCCACAAAAATTGAATTTAAAACTCTATTTGTGCGTGGAGAAACAAAAAATACAAATTTTATCAAGGGGTAAATTGAAACAATTGGCAAAGTTGTGAGAGTAAATTGAACCAAAATATAGTTTAGGGGGTTAACTAGACTTTTGACCATAGTTGAGGGGGTAATTTAGACTTTTTCCATTATTTGAAGTTCTACAATCTTTTGAGAGATTTTGACTGCCACATTCTTTTTTTTACTACATGCCTGCATGGAAAAATATAAATTTACAGATTGTTTATACACTATGTAGCTCATGCATCGGAAATGTGAACATCTGCATATTTTGTTCGCTTGTAAAACTTGAATATTGTTAATCATTTCTTTTTCGTTTTGACAGTATGTCCTACAACGATGAAGCGCATTTGCAGGCAACATGGGATTTCTCACTGGCCATCTCGGCAAATCAAAAAGGTTAACCGTTCTATTTCGAAGTTAAAGAAGGTGATTGAATCTGTTGAAGGATCAGAGAGTGCATTTACTCTGACATCTATCACAGGCCCTCTCCCTGTTCCTTTCAGTTCATCCAATCCTATCAACATAAAGAACGGAAGGCAAACTAAGGTTACTGATCTTTCCATTCCTTCTGTTCAAGAAAACAGAGGTTCGTCCTCACAGAGTAAGTTGTTAGAAAATGATGGTCACCTAGGAGTGCCCATTCCCCATCAAAGCTTTCTGGCTAATATGGGCAGACAGATTGAACGGGAGAATTTTTCAAACTTGAGAAGTTCGTCTGGAGAACCTAGCACGCATTCAGGGACATCAGGAGACTCCTGCCTTGGTAGACCTACGAACAGGACATTTGTTTCAACACTCATGGAACCACAACATAGCATGTGCAAACCAGATAGGTTCACAAAAGAGCCATTTCAAACCCAGGACCTGCTGCTTCCAGGGCTGTTTGTTAACGGTTCAGGAAGCTCCAAAAATTGCAAGAACCACATGACAGCGGCAGTTAACGAACCTGCTGTAGTCCCTCTTGGAAGTCTCATGTCTGTACAGATTTCAGGGATAGTAACAGTAAAGGCACGCTACAAGGAAGACCTTTTAAGATTCCGGTTCCCCTGTTCTGCAGGCGTCATTGATTTGAAAGATGAGGTGGCCAAACGGATACAAATGGATGTTGGTGTTTTCGATGTCAAGTATCTTGATGATGATCATGAATGGGTGAAGCTGACATGTGATGCTGACCTAGAAGAATGCGTGGAGATCTCCCGGCTCTCTGGTAGCAACGTTTTGAGGCTGTTGGTCACTGACATTGCTCCCATCCTAGGGAATTCTTGTGGGAGCGCTGGATGATATTTGAAGGTTTATGAATTAGCATAATATAATGCAGTGGCCTAATCTAGTTTACATCTAGGCTAGCTGCTAAATTAGTACTATTTTCCTTTACTTTTACAGGTACATTATTTTGTCATTTTGTGTAGGAAAATCGAGGATACAGATCATTTCCTTTTAGTATGTACAAAGATAAGTTTGGTATGGCATACGTCTAATGATGTTTAGACTTAACTGGTGCTTGTATGGTATACCAGCCAAACAAAATCCTGAAAATATTATTGCTGAAATGTTAATATAAATTTAAAATAGTTGTGTTGCATCTGAGAGACTTGTATTTGTGCCCTTTCACAAAAAAAAAAAGAAGACTTGTATTTGTGCCCTTTCACAAAAAAAAAGAAGACTTGTATTTGTGCCCATTTCAAGTTTGTTTATACAACTAGCTGAGTAACCGATAATATACAATTTTATTTTAGTTCCCAAATTTGTACGTTAAAATAAACAGGACACAAATTGACAAAATCCTAGTCGTAACACATAGGATTTCACGGATTGGCGCTAGCAGAAATTCAGCCACATGCCTGAAATTCAACGGCTTATTGGACACCGGTGATCACGAGTCGTGTTAGCGTGGGTGAGCTTTAGAAAAACGTGGTGTCAAAGAGCAGGTCGTTTAGGACGTCGGCATGGTCTTCTACTCTTCTTCTCACTTTAGAATTAGAGAGGGGACGCAAAGTTTCGCTTTGGAGGAGTGCTACAAGAGAAGAGATACTAGACGCGTCTCTCTCCTTCAGTGTGTCCATTAGAAACTATTACCTTCGTTTGCCCGGAAGAAAACCAGTAGCTCGCTAGTCCCTTTCGCTCCAACAGCCTAACACAACCGCATTGCATTCAGATGGGAAGAAACAAGCGAAACCTCAGCAGAATTCGTTCGCTTCGTCATAACTAATGCCAACAAATTTAAAACCGCAGATCCTAGAATTTTTCTCACGTTGCCCAACCGTCATGGTACCAAGACGTTGACGCATCTGGTAGCAGATCGACTGGGAGGGTATAGTATATGCAGCATGGGCAGCACAAGTTAAGGCAAAGTCGCTTACCGGCAAAACCTGCTCCAGGGTCATAGGTTTCCTGCTCTCCCTGTCTTCCACGCAGCTGAACCACCAAAGCTACTGGAAGCAACCGGCCGGTGCCGCTATTTAACCTCGCCACGCAAATCTTCTTGGGGGCTCCCCTAATTATCAGCACTGATTTTGTCACTCTGGTAAGACACACTCTGTCATAATTCAGAGAGGAGCTGAGGAATGGCGAAGCTGCACCGGCTCATCAACGTCGTGCTAAGGCTCGCCGCCGCCGGAGCCGCGGCGGCGGCGGCGATAATCATGGTGACCAGCCATGAGACCACCAGCTTCTTCGGCATAGAGATGGACGCCAAGTACTCCTACACTCCGTCATTTATGTGAGTAATCTACTCTGCTGCTCTTGTTACTCTGGACATGCTAATTCAACATCTCTATTTTATTTCATTTGTCAGTGAATTTTTCTACTCCTCTTGAAGTGATTTCGTTACAGAGAGATCGATCAATGTTTGTTGATGACAATGTGTTCGATCACGTGCAGCTTCTTCGTGGTGGCATTCGCTGTGGCTTTCGCCTACAGCCTGCTCGTCCTCCTCGTCAGGCCGGGGAGCACCGCCTCCAGACTGGTGCTCCTGACCGACGTGGTAAGCAGAGCACACATCCCAAAGCTTACACAGTTGCACTGCAATGCATCCCCATTCGATTCCGGAGGTTGCTGTCCATGAATGAATGAATGCATGCAGATCATCGGGATGCTTCTCACCGGCGCCGTGGCGGCCACCGGCGCGATAGCGGGCGTGGGGAAGAACGGCAACGAGCACGCCGGGTGGCTGCCCATCTGCGTGCAGGTGCACGCCTACTGCAACCACGTGATGGGGGCGCTCATCGCCGGCTTCGTCTCGCTGCTCGTCTACTTCCTCATCATCATGTACTCCCTCCACGCCGTCGCCGAACCCCTCTGCTCCTGCCACTAGAAGCTAGCTAGCCATCCATGGCTGCAGCTCATCACGTGTTGATCGATACGTTGGCCGTTTATAAGCTCTACTAGTGATTGTGTTTAGGCACTGTCCGGGACATGCTATGGCCATCATCTCCATTTCGTATATGAACGTTTATTTCTTCCCCAAATTCAGAGAGTGTTCAGGCATCCAGCAGGGCCAGAAATTCTTCTCTTTTTGTCTTGTACTGTTGCATTGCAAATTTGACTAGAAAATGAAATGTTCCAAGATGTTTCAGGCAGGTACCAGTTCACTGTTGTCTGTGATTTTTTTCAATGTTTGCCGACATGCCGTACGTTTTAGTGTTGAGTCAAGGATTTGGTGATCAGTATCTGCTTACTCACAGTACGTGTTCAGTTAGTAAAGGATTGTTTGGTACTACAACACTGAACTGGTCAACGCCGATTGCAAGCTTTGAGGCAGTTGATGAGCTAATTTATATCTACTTCCACCTAAGCAATCTCTTTAATTTGGGTGGTGCTAAACTTCTGTTCGGATTTCTGTAAAAGGAGGTTATTCTTTTTCATGATTAATCGGTAATGATGACGGCCTACTCATACTTCCTCCGACCCGACAAAGAAAAACAAATCATTCTAGGATAAATGTATATCAGTCATTTTACCTATATAGTAGGTGCATGTGCAATAATGCATCAATCAAAATGTACCCAAACATAGCTAACAAAATAGGGGTAACTAAAGTCATTTTACTTCATTATTAATATATCATATAGTCATTTTACTTCATTATTAATATATCATATAACTTGTACAATGACTTAGTTTTTTTTACGTCACAAAATGAGGTTGGTGTGCATTTTACCACCATGACTTATTGACGCAATGTAGCAAATTGTAAATGTCTATGGACTCAGAGACACGAAGAAGGGGATTAGATCTTTTGTTCACATACATGGCTCCTCCTCCGTGCCTGTGCCTCTGTGGTCATAGATAGTTGGTTATGAGTTGACCACTGAGTCCAATGTCTAGTTTGTAGATGAGGTGGTTAAGTAACAAACATCATTAAACCAAATATTAGTCTAAATTTTAAACAACCAAACATTAAAGATTTTTTTTAGAAAAACTTTGAACTTAAGGAGAAAGAGGAGGTCTCTCTTGGGAGAGGTGCCAGAAGAGCGGCTCCGTGTCGAAGCTGTGGCAGCCGGAGTAAAAGAAAAGCTAGCTGCCTAGCTGTGGCGACCAGCGACCTCTTCTCTTTTTCCTAGTATCTTTTTCTTTCCATCTGGGGGTGTGCTCCCGTGTCCACTGTGCACTGCCACGTGTCGGTCACCAATTTCTTCAGAATAGAAAAACTAGCGCCGTCGATTGCAGTTCCAGGCGGCGTTCAGCGGCGGGAGTCCGCATCTAGTTTCTCTTTCTGCTCTCCCTCGGCTGAGCTCCGCCGCCGTATCCCCTCTCGGCATCCGCTGGATTCGGGCTCCAATCGGAGCTCACAAAACCAAAGCTCGGCCGTGTTGCAAATTTTTTGCACCCTACTTTGACCACTAATTAGAGGTATTAAATAAAGTCAGTTTACAAAACTACCTCCACAACCCCTGGCAAATTCGCGAGACGAATCTAATGAGGCCTTTGACCGTATGATTAGAGGATGATTACTGTAGCATTACTGTAGCAAATCATGGATTAATTAGGCTCGTTAGATTCGTCTCGCAAAGTTGCACTCATCTGTGTGTGAAAAGGGTTTGTAAATAGACTTTATTTAGTACTTCATGCATGCAAGATTCTTTGGGAACAAATTTTTTTGATGGTTCCATCCGAACACGGTGCTAGAACCGTGCTCTGTTTCACTGCTTCCCTACTATCAGCCGTAGTTCCTCCATCTCCTAGCCTCCGTGGTGGACAGTGAACAGGGGACAGGATGCAAGGTTTGCGTCTTCATATCATGGCTTTCTCACTAGGATCAGATCCTGTATTAGACATTTAGACGTCTCTGCTTGTGTTTTTCTTGGTTTCAGGGGAGGATCGCCAGGTACCGGTGTACGCGTTAGGCATCCAGGTGAGTCTTCCTCTCCTGATCATCTTCTTGTTCCGGTATATTTGTCTCAGTTTTGTTCAATTCGTGTATTGGTGGATTCATTTACTTACTTGTGTTCTCAATCGTATGCGCGTAAAGATGGCCCCTAAGATTCCTGCAAAATTGACAATACGATTCAGAAACATGAACTGCCTGAGCTGAAACAGCATGTAGCATTCTGAATCTGTCACTGAAATCTGAATACATATACTCAGGTACTCGAGAAGCTTCAAGAAAAATGGAAATCCACCCAACAACCGTACCCGGCAATGTACTCCAGTGTCGTTGGCGGTATCATCCTAGATCCATCGATGATGGTGATCCCCATCGACGATCACATGGTTCACAGAGGCCATGGCGTCTTCGACACGGCCACCATATCTGATGGGTTCAGTATTCCATCCGCCTCTCTTGAGTCTTGACCCTGACATTTTTTTGTTGTGTACTTCTGATTCCGATGATGCACTGTCTGAAACTCTGAATATCTATCTCGTTGGAGCTCTCTGAGCAGATACTTGTATGAACTGGATCCACACCTGGACCGGCTGCTATCGTCTGCGTCCAAAGCCAAGATCGATCCACCATTCCCTCGGGAGACGATGCGCGACGTGCTGATCCAGATGACCGCAGCCTCCAACTGCAGGGACGGCTCGATCAAGTACTGGCTGAGCGCCGGCCCCGGCGACTTCCTGCTGTCCCCAGCGGGCTGCACGGGGCCCGCGTTCTACGCCGTCGTCATCGCCGCCGGCCGCTCCCATCACAAGGACGGCGTCGGCGGCGGCGGCGGCGGCGTGAAAGCGGTCACGACCACCGTGCCCATGAAGCACCCCTTCTTCGCGGGCATCAAGAGCGTCAACTACCTCCCGAACGCGCTGGCGATGGTGGAGGCGGAGGCGCGAGGCGCGTACGCGTCGGTGTGGGTCGACGAGGACGGCTGCGTCGCGGAGGGGCCCACGATGAACGTCGCGGTCGTCACGGCGGCCGGCGAGCTCGTGCTGCCGGCGTTCGACAGGGTGCTCAGCGGGTGCACGGCCAAGCGGGTGCTCGCGCTGGCGCCGAGGCTGGTTGACGCCGGGCTTCTCAGGAGTGTCCGAGACGCGAGGATTTCTGCCGACGAGGCGAGGGGGTGCGCCGAGATGATGTTCGTCGGGAGCGGGCTGCCGGTGCTGCCCGTCGTCGAGTGGGACGGACAGCCAGTTGGGGATGGTAATTCTGCAGCTCAGAGTTACAGTATCTGCTAGAATGAAACTACAGTTTGGAATTGGTAGATTAAAGATGCGTTAGAGATTCACGAATCACTAACACTAATCCTAATCGATGGGTACTTCTTTTTTTCTGTTCATGGTGCAGGACGAGTTGGGAAAGTTAGCCTTGCTCTGTCTGAAATGCTCCGGGATGACATGAAGTCTGGTCCAGATAGGATTCCCGTTCCTTACAGTTGAGGAGAGACGATGCATGTTCTGCATCAAAGAAGAATATCAGGGATTTCTATGCTAACGAAAACGATAAATTGATGGAGGCTTGAATGAAGTCATGGAACCGGTGGCAAGAGCGGATGGCAAAAGAGTACACGAGCTTCAGGGCCGATGTCCGATGAGGGGAGGTACAGCGTACAGATGGAAGAAGACAGCAAGAGGAGCTCTTGTTCGGCTGGTTTCCAGCAGCAGTACATTTCTTTCAAAAAAATCAGCACCAGCCACCAACCACCAACCACCAACCAGCCAGCAGTACTTTTCTCTCACAAAATCAGCACCAGCGGAACCAGCCAAAGCCAACCGAACGGGGTGTAGATATTTAGACAGTTTAAAACTAATGGCTATAAAATCAGGTGATTTGGCGCCCAAAACTTCTGGGTGTTAACTAAAAAGAAACTCCAAAGTATTGTGAAAAGAATCAAGGAAGAGTGTTATATAAATATTTGGAAAATATGGTCTATAGTGTTTAAGAAAAGGCTTTACTATATCATTCACCGGTTTCCCTTTTGACGCCTGAATTTCTTATTTCCCTTTCTTCTTTACCAATCTAACACCTGAATTTCTATCCACACCCTCTGCTCCGTTCCAAAATATAAGTAGTTCTAACTTTGTCATAAGGCAACGTATCCTATGAGAACTCAATTGCTGTGAGAACTATGAGAACTCAAATTTGGACCATATGATCTTGATCCAAGGGGAGCGCGTAGGGAGAGGTGGGAGGGGGGATTTGCAAAATCACCACCCCCTTAATCATACTTTTGTAAATCCCTCATCCCAGCTTCCCCCTTGATCAAGATCATGTGGCCCAGATTTGAGTTCTCATAGTTCTCACAGGAATTGAGTTCTCATAGGATACGTTACCTTGTCATAAATCAAACTAGCCTAATGTCGGGGTTCTCTACCGCCAACAAGTAAATTTCCTACGATCGCGTGTCAGGATCCGGATGGTGACTCGAGAGACAGGGGGTTTTAGACTGGTTCGGGCCTCCGGAGAGTAATACCCTACGTCCAGTGTGAGCCGGTGTTCTCAAGTCCAAGTCTGTAGTAGGGGTGTACAAACTAGTCGGGAGAGGGAGAGGGTCCCAAGTCCCTGAGTGATGCGAATGAGCGTGTGGTGTGTGCTGTGACCGAGCGTTCGACTAGTGTTCGAATTGTCCCCCACTGATGTCCCCTTGTCCCCTTTTATAGCCTCAAGGGGAGGAGGGAGTGGGGGGTAAAAAGGAGAAAATTACAAGGGGAGTTACTGCCCCCGAGAGCTTCAACCAGCGCCGTCCGCCGAGCCGTACCGGGAGCAGGTGTTGACGGAATGGGCGCCCCGCCGGACCCGGGATCGTACATCCCGGGTGGTTGGTGTCGATGCTTTCTCGGGTAAGCCCCCGGGTAGTTCCCGGGTCGTGGTTGACTTGCTCGAGGTCCTCGGGCGCTCCAGGTGTCCTGCTCGGGCTCCAGGTGTCGTCCATGGGCGCCTGGGATCGTACTTGAGTGCCCGGTGTAGCGCATGCATTCCTTCTCCAGGCTGTAGCGTTCCTGTTCGGATGGGACGGGCGCCACTGTGGCTGCCGTGGCGAAGGACGGACACCCATCATACTCTGACGCGGCAAGTACCAAGTGGGTACGGCGCCGGATGGGCCGGGGCGTGGCCGGGTAGTTTTACCCGAGGAGCTGGAGACCACTCGGGAGCGGAGAACACCTCGGGCGAACCGGAAAGCCACTCGGAGGCGGAGAACTCCTCGGGCGAACCGGAAGGGCCTACTCGGAGGCGGAGAACTCCTCGGGCGAATCGCGGGGACTCCTCGGAGGCGGAGAACCCCTCGGGCGAATCGCGGGGACTCCTCGGAGGCGGAGAACCCCTCGGGCGAATCGGAGACTTGTCGGGCGGCCTCCGAGGTGTCGTGGCATGATGAATCTGCTTTGATTTGGGTCTTCAATTTGTGTTTTTTGAGGGGTGGATTATCCTAAGCTCCCGGATTAAGGGTTTGGTTGGGTACCCCTAATTCGGACCTTCGTCAGTAGCCCCCGAGCCTGGGGGGGAGATGGAGACTCGCGCCCAGGCTGGATGGCGGCGCGGATCTGGTAAGTCATGATCTTCCCGGTGGGGGCGCGCGAGCGCACCCGCCGGGTGTAGCCCCCGAGCCTTGAGAAGAGCTGGTGCTCTTGTTAAGGTTTTGTGCCCGGGTGGTTTTCCTTGGATGTTGTCGGGATCGAAGAACTTGTCGGGGAGGGGAAGCTTGTCGGGGACGCCTCTTTGGTGGGCCGGTCAACCGCCTGACCGTTTGACGGGCCGGGAACGGAAGCGTCGGCCCGGTCCCCCGCCGCGTGGGGAGGTGGGCGCGCCTTTTGAGGAGGTCAGGCGAAGCGACGTGCGCACGTCGCCGCGGCGCCAGTGGTGGGCCCGCGCAATTAAGGCCGCGGCGGTTCCGCCCCGCCCCTACTTATAGCCGCGTGCCGCGGCGGCCTGGGGTTTTACCCGTGCCAGAGCTTTCCAACTTCCAACGCGCGCTTCATCTTCTTCGTCGCCGCCGCTTGTCCTTTTGCATCCCCCGCCGCCGTCGCATCGCCGCTGCGGAGAGCAAGTGACCGAGCCCCCCATCTCGCCGGCGCTTCTTCTTTCGGATTGCTTGAAGATGTCGACCTGGGAGCGTTCCCGCGTCTCACGCCGGCAGCTGGAGAGCCTCGCGGCGGAAGGCCTGCTCCCGCCGTTGACGGGGGCCGTGGAGTGGAAGGTGCCCGGCGTCGAGGACTACCCCCAACCGCCGGAGGGGTACGTTGTTTCTTTCGTCGCCTTCCATGAGCGCGGGTTCTCCGTCCCCGCCGGAAGGTTCATCCGTGCCGTACTCAACGAGTACGGGCTGGAGCTCCACCACCTCAACCCTAACGGGATCCAACAAATGGCGGTCTTCGTGGCCCTCTGCGAGGGGTACCTGGGGATAGGGGCCCACTGGGACCTCTTCAGGTACTTCTTCAAGTTTTCGCTGCACACCGTGGAGGGCGGAGCCCCCGCGACGATAGGTTGCGCGGTGCTGAAGGCCAAGCAGGGGCGGATGAAGGCCTACATCTCGGGGACCCTGACCAGCTCGAACAAGGGCTGGCACCCGATGTGGTTCTACCTGAAGAACGACAGCCGAAACCCCCTCCCGGCGTACACCGGGAAGACCTTCGAGAAGCTGCCCGCGGAGTGGGCGTACGGGCCCGAGAAGGAGCGGCAAGACAAGGTCCTCGGGGACATCTGGGAGGCCCTCGCTCGGCTCCGCGGCGCGAGGGTGACCACGGCGGAAGTCCTCGGCGGATACCTCTCGAGAGGTATCGTGCCGCTGAGGCGGCGCCCTCTCCAGATCTGGGAGATGGTCCAGCAGAATGCCCCTTTTGAGGGGACCGTGACGATGATCCCCCTGCCATCGGGGGACGAGTTGGAACGCCGGGTGACGGCGGCGATGGGGAAGGGTCACGAAACATATCCTCCCCCGGGCCTCCTCCCCATGCTCCCGCACAAGTGCACCAAGGATCTGGTAAGGTTTTCTTTGTGCATCTTGAATCCCCGAGTGGTTTTTCAGTTGGCTGATCCTGAATTCTTTTAGATGAAGGGCCTCCACTGCACCCTCTCCCGGCCGCCACTCCCCGAGGACAAGGCGAGAAACCGAGCCGAGGCCGCATACGCCAAGGCGAGGAAGGATCGCCGGGAGGAGTGGAAGAAGAGCGAGGTCGCCAAGCGTGAGCGGAACGCCGAGCGATCCAGGAGGAGGAGGAAGGGAGAGGACGACGTCTCCGAGGACGAGGACCCCGAGGAGTTCGTGGAGAACGTCTCGGTGAGCGAGGATGACGAGGAGAGTGACGACGACTCGCCTCCTCAGAAGCTGAAGTCGGTCGTGGTGATGACCGCCGGCGCCTCGTCCTCGGCGCAGCACTCGGGGCGGAGCGGGAGAGGAGGGCCGCCACCGCCGGACTCGGGAAGGGGCAAAGGCTCTCGGTCGGACCGGCATCGGCGGTCCTCCGAGGAGAGCCGGCGCGAGAGGCGCAGCCGCACCCCTCCGTCCCCCCGTCACGACCTCGAGATGGGAAGGAGTTCCCGGCGGGAGACGGTCTCCCCTCGCCGGGATAGGAGCCGGAGCCGGGACCTATCAGATCGCGCCCACAAGGGGGGCTCGTCCTCGGGGGCGTCGCGCTCCCCGTTGCGATTCGCGCCGCGGGACGACAGGCGGCCGCCGTCGGCGATTCAGATGCCGCGGGCGCGGAGCGAAGGGCGGGACGCGCCCCGGACGCCCGTGGTGGAGACGCAAGCCCCTCCCGCCCCGGTGAGGGTCACGACAAGGCGGCCGGACTCGACACCGGTCGAGGGGGGAGGCTCGTCAGGTCGGGCGGCGCCCCACTCGGGCAGGGACGCCGCAGTCGCGCCCGTGGCCCCTGCCCCGACGACGCTGGCGGGATCCAAGCGGCCCGCATCCCCGCAGGCCCCAGCGCCGACGGGGTCCAAGCGGACGCGGAGGATTGCGAAGGGGTGAGTGATGTCCTGTGTTTCTCGAATGGTTTCGGTTTTTTCTGTAGTTACCATTTTTCTCAGCCGGGTTTGCTGACTTGTTGTGAACCAGTCGGGCCGATACCCCGCTCGAGGTGGCGCCGAGGAAGACTCTGCGCTCGGCGGCGCCGTTGCCGGGGCCTGCGGCGGGGCAGGCTGAGCAGGCGACGCCGGAGCCCGCGGCGGGGCCGGCCGGGAAGGCGGTGGTGGAGCCTGCGATGGAGCGGGCCGAGGTGATTCCGCCGGTGCCCTCGGCAGAGCGGGCCGAGGAGGGAACGCCGGTGCCCTCGGCGGAGCAAGCCGAGGAGGGGACACGGAGGGCGGCGCCCTCCGCGGAGGAACAGGTGCCGGAGGGGGACGGACAGCCCGGGAGACACACTCCCAACGGGCCTAGCCTTTGCACAGGCCGTCCCCCCAGAGGCGGCCGTGGCGGCGCTCCAAGCGGAGCTGGCCGAGGAGCTGGCGGAGGCGGCCCTGCCTGCTGCTCAGGAGGAGCCGGCTCACCCCGGAGTGGAGGGAGTCGCCGGGGAAGATGGCCGCGGGGTCGCGGCCTCTCCAGGGGCCGTGGTTGGCCCCCAAGAAGCAGAGGCGGGGACCTCGGGCGCTCGTCCGGACGCCGCCATCCCGGCAGCCATCGCAGCCCCCGAGCCTTCCGGGGTGATTCCCCCGGAGGTCGTCGTGCTCGAGGACTCACCGGAGGGCAGCTCGCGGAGGGTCGCCGGGGAGACCAGCAGGAGGTTGATCATGGAGCCCCCGAGACCTTCGTGCCCTTTGAGCGAGGGCCTGTGCCATCTCCGGGAGACGCCGGGCATGATTGCGGTGGACCGTCGATGTGCCGCCCTCGTACCCATTGAGGACAACCCGAACCTTCCGTGCGAGGGTCGGTACCTGTGGTACGACCGTCAGAACCCGGCGGCGGGTCCCGTCTTCGAGCTGGACGATGCGGCGGAGAGGGAGCAGTGCCAGCTTCTCCGGGAAGGCCTCGAGAACATGAAGGAGGTCTTCAACAAGTTGATCATCGACCCTTCCCGGGTGAGTCTTTGGGCTTCGTTCTTCTAATCCTGACGCTGTTCTGGGGCACGCCTTAGCGTTCTTCTTTTCGTCTTTGTTTAGAGGATTATGGAGCGCAGTGCCGAGAAGTCGGCGTTCCTCCGCCGGGAGTCCGGGCTTTGGCATGCTGTGCAGCAGCTGAAGGCCGAGAAGGAGCAGCTCGAGGCCCAGCTGGCCGAGGCCCGGGAGGCCAGGGACGAGGCGATCCTGGACGCCGCGGAGAGGGAGGCCGCCCTCGAGGTGAAGGTGGACGAGGCTGAGAGGACCGTGAGGGAGGCGCTAGTGGCCGCCGACGCCTCCAACCGGGATAAGGCTGCCGCCGTGCGGGAGGTCGAGGAGCTGAGGACGAAGGTGGTGGACCTTCAGACAGACGTCCAGCACCGCAACCTCGACCTCAGGACGGTCGGCAACCAGCTGGTCGAGGTGGCCGGCAGGCTGACGGCCGCGGAGGAGGAGGGGGCCCGCCTCAAGGAGATCGCCGGGAAGCGGGAGGAAGAGATCCTCGGTGAGTCCTCCCTCCTCATCAGTTGTCGGGCAGTTTCTTTCCGTTCTCCAGTGTGTTTGCTTAGATTTGACTGTCAATGCAGCCCTGCGGAGGGTGAGGGCTGACCTGGAGGCCCAGCTCGAGGGGGAGAAGCGCAAGGTGGCCAAGGCCCTTGTTACCAACCAAGAGCTGGTGCAGCTTGGTCAGGATCTTAGGGCGCAGCTGACCAGTAAGTATCGCGCGTCCGCTCGCCCTTCTTCTTGCAGGATGATGCTGACGAAGAGTTGCCTGCAGGGGTCGTCGAGGACCTTCGGAGGTCCCGGGAGGCGGGCGAGTAGAGCCAGAGGGCCCTCGAGAAGAAGTCCGAGGTCCATCAGGCCTTGGTCCAGGCGGTTGAGCGCTTGCTCGAGGAGCTCAACGTCGGCGACGGCCCGCCCCTGGTGGATCGCCTTGCCCTTGTCGTGGGGAGGACTCGGGCGCAGGCCTTAGATCTTGCTCGGAGTGTGGCACGCAAGATTATTGCCATGTTCTTGTCACACTACCCGACCATGGATCGGGAGGCTCTGCAGGACGGGTGGGCCCCCCGCTACGAGAACACTGAATACGACGAGATTGAAGCCGAGTCCTCCTCGTTTGCCGATCGAGTGGCGTCCGTGGCCCTGCAGGATCTCGGGCTGGAGCAGCCGTAAAGAACTTGGTCACTGTTTGTAATGAACAAAGTTCCTATGATAATAGTTGTTACTCGAAAAACTCGTGTTTTATTTGTTGTTTGCCATTTTCGCTTTCTTCCGAATACTTTTCTAGGGGTCGTGGACCGAGATAGAAAGGCACGGGGCCTTGCCCGTCAGACTCTGTTCCGTAGCCGCCGGGGCGTAGGAACTCGAGAGATTGGGCACTCGGACTTGCAGCCCCCGAGTAGTTTTGGAAGGTTCGAACGATGACAAGCAGCAAATCGGGTATGCTGAAGGCAACAACTAGTCGAGGCGGTTCCCTTATTGCTTCTCGGGAAAAGGACGTCGGCCTGAGGGCTTGGACTTTGCCCGCAAGTTAGCGCCATAGCCGCAGGGGCGTGAGCACTCGAAACTTGGACAGGCGTGGTCACAGAGCCCTTTGAGCTGACGTTCCTTTCTCGCAAGCGCAAAGGTATACCGCTTGATCGCGCGCGAGAGCGATCACTTGGCGGGTTTTTGCGAAAAAACAGAGTGAAAAAACGGAGGGGCACCGGGCCCCGGGTGGAGCCCCCGAGCGGTGGGCGATCCTGCACAGGGAAGGGGTCGCCCGCCGCTTAGCTTTGGGGACTCACGGGGTGCATTTCGATCGTATGCGAAAAAAGTACGCGGTGGGCGCCTGTTGGTGCAGTACTTTGACTAGTATCGCGAATTGAAAAGTACAGGTACTTTGAAGAGTAGAGAGACGTAGCTGTGCGAGCTCGCAGGGGAATGTGAGGCTCTTCGGGAGAGGCGGGGACTCGTCAGGCGAGGTGCCGCCGGGGCGCGCGAGCGCATCCGGTGGGTGTAGCCCCCGAACCTGCAGGGGAACGGTGGTTCGCCTGCTGGTTGAAGTAAGGCTTGCTGAGCATGGACTCCAGAATCGATCTTGGAACCAATTGTATTGATGTGGATAGTGGGGAGCCAGACGGTTCGCTTCCCCCCGGCCAGTTACTTCAGACGGTTCGCTTCCCAGAGTAGTGGGGAGCCAGACGGTTCGCTTCCCCCCGGCCAGTTACTTCAAGAGTAGTGGGGAGCCAGACGGTTCGCTTCCCCCCGGCCCTATAAACTCGGCATTTTCATCACCCAGTCCAACACACAGACCGGTGGCAAAGGCGAGCGGGGAGAGTAGGCCAAGAAGAGCGGCGGCGGCATGGCATCGTCGAGTGACCTGTCGTCGATGAAGCGGGGAAGGGAGGGGGACGACGACGACAGCCGTCGGAAGAAGGCTAAGGAGGAGCAGGAGGCCAAGGTGGCGGAGATCGTCGCCGACAACATCTGGAGCGGCAACATGCTCCGCGAAGCGTTCACGAAGCTTCGCGGTGTGGCCACTGCGTTCGGCATCAAGGCACCAGATTATCCGAAGAACTTGACCGTCAAGGATTTCGCCTTCAGGATCTATGGTTTGGCTGAAGAGCTTGAGAAGCTCCCCATGGTCAAGGATGCCAGCGGCGACGACGACGACGACGACGACGGCGAAGGCGATGGCGCCGGCGGCGACGGAACCAGCGGTGGGACTCCTGGGGCGACTACGGCTTAGTTTGTTCCTCTGTAATAATGTGTGTCAAGAACTGCTTAATTTGTGTTTGTTGAACTGCTAGTTTGTTCGTCAGTTTGTAAGGCTTGCCGTCTTCGTGCGGTCCTTGCAGGATGACGCCGCGTTTTTTCCGACGGATCGGGCCATGATCCGCTTTCATCAGAGGCACAGTTTCCCCTTCGAGCAGTCATGTCGTCCTTTCTGAGCTTACTGTTCGGTGGTGAGGCTCTGTCGCTCTGCATGGAGGGCCACGCGGCGCGTTTTCGTACCCGGCCTGAGTGCTGACTCAGGTGTCTCCGGGCTATAAATAGGGTTCCCCGGGCCTTCTTCCTGGGACACGCCATTACCCCGCTTCTTCTCTCTCTTTTTTGTTAGTATGAGATCCCTAGTCGGCGGGCCTCCTCGAGGGCGTCCCCCTGGTCTGGGGGCCGAGAGATTAGTCGCTTGATGCCACAAGAATGACTGCGACTTCGGGGGGTTCCGGCATGGAGAAGTGCTGCTCGGCGTCGCAAGTGAAGGACGACTGGCTCCAGCAACCCCTCCCGCCCGTTCGCCCTGCCTCGATGGCGACGGAACGGGTTCGAGGGAGGGCGCACGAACGGAGGCGTCGTGTCCGTCAGGCATCCGGACGCATCGTGTGTCGCGGCGTGCTGAAGCCACTCCCCGACTTGCGCTGCCAGGGCGGTCGCAGGGGTCGTGTACAGCCACCTGCGCGCTTCCTCTCCTTTCCCTTGCGCCGACGTGATGCCGATGCCGGCGACTGTCGGCCCCAGGACGTCGGAGAGAGTCGGTGGTGACACTCCATCGTCTCGGTACCGCGGCGTGATCCTCTGCCGAGTTCCCCTCGCGACGTTGGCGGGCGGGGAGATGCTACAAGAAGGACTGCGACGTTCGCAGTTCGGCCCTCCTTGTTGCATCGGATCTCCTGCTCCCTTTGTCGCTTGATTTCGTCACCGAGGGTGGCGAGACCCGTTTGTGTTATTTCACGGCCTTTGGCCGCGTGTACTTTTTACCCTTATTTGAGAAATAGAGGAATCTGGTTGAGTCGGGGTGTCTTTCTGCGGTCGCGCAGTCGGCCTCTTTTTGCGATTTCATCTCCCCCCAGGCGCCCTCGAGTCGGTCGGGCGGGAAGCCGTTTCGTCTTTTTGTCGTTTTCCCCTCACGCACTCCTTCCGGGCTCGTCCTCGGCTTCGTTTTGTCGTGGCGAGATTTCTCACAGGCCTTGTTTCGTGACCTGGGGCCCCACGCGATGCAGGGTAGTGGTGGAGAGGCCTCTTTCTCCTTGCGTCGTAACCCCTCATGCATCTTTTTTCGCAAAAGGTGGAGGGGCCGGACCGCGCCGTATTTTTGCCTCGTCGGCCGAAAATGCGGTGTCCGTGTGAGCTGATAACGGGTTAATTCGAGTGAAGCCACGGCATCCCGCTCGACGGGTTCCGATCGGACCAGCTGGTGGCCAGCTTCAAATTCCTTGGTGGCGAGATCATCTAGTTACCGAGTCCGTTCGACCGGACCTGGCGGCTCTTTGCCTTTCCGTTCGGAGGAAAAACCATGATCTTTCTTGCCATCAAGACTCGAATGCAGTTCGGGATGCCCGTGACGCTCGTGCGCCCGGGTACTGGCCGCTGGGACCCATCCCTTGCTGCCCCTCACTCGGGGTGCTCGGGGGCGGCTGTAGAACCCTTCGACGGGCCAGCCTTCGAACCCCTGGCGTTTGACAGGCCATCGTAGGTACTTACCGTGTCGTTTGTCGAGAGCATTCGACCCTACGTGGGGAAAGAGTCACTTGCCTCTTATTTCAGAGGACTCGGGGGCATCTAGACCGACTCATGTTAGTCCATAGCTTGTCCTCTTAGCGACAACCGGCTGGCGCGACACAGCTCCTTTCTCCCATGGGTGGTGGTCCATCTATTTGCGCTCCTAGTGTTGATTTGTGGCGGGTAGACAAATAGATGGCCGGAAATATAACGTGGTGTCAAAGACCAACAACAGTCACACACATGCTTGGCCTTATATTGAGCAAATTACTTGCTGCATTGTGCCACCGTAGGCTTTAATTAGGCTTCAGCTGCCGGTGGCTAATATTATTGGTGGAGCCAAAATGACTTAAAAGCCTACTAATCGAGGTACGTACATGTACTTGTGGAATTACTACGACGTTGGGGGGTGCCAGGCCCCCCTCCGCACCCCCCTGGCTTCATGTATATATCAGAATCCAGTGATCCATATAAGTATGTTGTCACTGCGTCTATCGACCGCATTGAAACATTTTTTTGCGCCGCTAATAATATTAAGTATCGGTAAGTTATGCAACTCATAACTAGAGAGTAAGTCTTCTTGAAATCAACGCCACCAGCCAGCAGTACTTTTCTCTCATAACAAATCAGCACCAGCCACCAGCCACCAGCCAGCCAGCAGTACTTTTTTTTAAAACAAATCAGCACCAGCCACCAGCCACCAGGCAACCGAACAGGCTGGCTATGTCCTTGCGCAAAACCTTGGGCTAGAAGCCTTGCTTTATATCTCACTTTTATCCCACCGGAAGGATACCACGAGGGGTAAGCATTACTGCTGAGAATACATCTCTTTTCTAAAGCTAGGCTAGATTTGCTTCAATGGTGCCATTCCATTTGTTTCGGTCAGAGCACTTACGACACTCCACAATGGATTTAGGACCGGGATAATTCCCGAGGTAATCAACAATTTGTTCGGAGAAATATTTGTCGACAATTGTTGCTTTTCTTTGAAAAAGACTCTCCAACCTTTGTACAGTTGATGGCAATTTCATCCACTCACATAGACTCATTGTGACTTATCGAAATAATATGCCTAGGGTCTTCCGACGTCCTAGACTCATCATTGTGCATCACCGAGCTAGGTCATGGATCATCACACTCAACTTGATAAATAGTATTCGTTTAGTGTCTGCCAACTAAAGGACACTAAAGGTTGGTTTTCTCGCTGCTCATTGATATTCCGCAGAGTCACGGCTCGCACATAGGGGTGACGGGGGAGGTGCTCTGTGTGCGTGCGGCCGGGCCAAGCAAATACTCTGGCTGAATATGTATTGGCTTAGTTGGGCCTGGGCTGGAAGGGGAATATGTTTTTTGATGGCTTGGGCTAACTTTTTAGGTATGGATTGGCATATATATGCGGCCCACTCATTGGGTCTGCCACTGATTCCTGATGACCCTCCGTCTACCTATATAATGCAGTGTGATATATATACATCCATGCGGGTTTTGGCGATTCAACTCATGGTGATATTTGCCAAGTTTCATGCAATGGTAGCAGCATTGGATGTTTTTGCAGCATTTTATTTTTGGTGCTATTGAGCATTGCTAGGCACTGTATGTGGTACGGCCTTAAACTATGCATGTATTTATGGCCTCTTCAATTTTGTTTTCCTGATGCTTCTCATTCTGAAAAAAAAAAACATTCATTGCTACAGTTCTACTAGTAGGAAGGATGAAGTCTGCTTATTCACATTCGAAATGTATCTACTAATAACATCTTCCCTTTTCATGGTGGCATGTTAGGGAAAACAACAAGATGGTAGTATATATATCAAGTGAGAGGCGTGAAGGAGTCATGTACAAGAGTTGTTGGCTATATATATATAGACCATATTCATTTACAGTATGGGTAGTTAAATCCAATACCTAAGTTATATAATGGATAAAAGTACTGAAATCTAAGCAGCAGCTTACGGCGACAGCTATTTGTTGATCATCTGGCTCATAGAGCAAAACTGCACACCTTAAAAAAGAAAGCATAGACGGCGCATGTTTAGTAAGCCACAAGTTGAAAGGAAAGTCCACATTTTGTTCTCCCGATGAAGTTTTTCAGTGGTTCAGATAGTCCCGAATTTATCTTTGTGCACATGCCACGTGAACACCAAAATCCAGGTCAAATCACTCCGCGATCATGTTGGAAGTGAAATAACATTATATCTAGAGTTTGATGCTAAAGTTAACCAAAGAATAGTTTGAGTATATACACCCGACCTCGATAAAATACCAACAACACTGTTAAATTAAAGTGAATCAATGGATCGATTAATCTCTGTTGAACTGTGTATTACAATATATACAACCCCAAGGGTCTCAGATGAGAAGGCGTGACTCTATGGAGATGTCCCTACGGAGGAACCGCCAGGAGTGGTTACTGATATTCTAATTATCTAATTATCCTAATTGATCACTAAACTAATTAATCTTAACACTCCCCCTTGATCAATTGGTTCTGTAGAAGCCTTTACTTGTTCAACTATTATAGTCTTGAATCTTTGGAAAAACCCTGTGGGAAGAAAACCAAAGTATATTGATATACCAGGCAAAAACTCCTTTAAAACCCAGTGGGAAAAATAAGGAGAAATACCATGATATATATATATATCAAATTGCGTCATTAATATGTCACCATGTGTTCATCATTACCTCATTAAAAACTTTATATGAGAAATCTCCAAAGAGTAAAACTTATATAAAGAAAAGAGTGTAATATGATGTTTGAAGTAAGTTATATTTAGAGAGATCCCCCTGATTCTTGCAAGTCTCTAAGTCTTCTCATACCAATGCCCTCAACACATTTATGGAGTGAAGAATATGGTAGAGATTTTGTGAATAAATCTGCTAGATTATCACACGACTTAGTTTGCAAGATTTCAATTTCTCCATTCTTTTGGAGTTCATGGGGGTAGAATAACTTGGGAATAATATGCTTAGTCATATTACTCTTAATATAACCTGACTCCATTTGAGTAACACATGCTGAATTATCTTCAAAGATAATTGTTGGTGTATCTATCGCACCAATACCACATGATTGTACGATGTGATTTATCATTCTGCGAAGCCATACGCATTCGCGTGATGCTTCATATAAAGCTATTATTTCAGAATGATTGGTGGAAGTGGATACTAATGTCTGCTTTGTAGATTTCCAAGAAATTGCTGTTCCTCCTTGTAAGAATACAAAGCCTGTTTGTGATCTGCCATTATGGGGATCTGACAAATAACCAGCATCTGTATATCCTAACAAATTTGGATCTTGATTCCTACTATAAAATAATCCAAGATCCTTAGTACCATTGAGATATCTAAATATCGTTTTTATTCCTACCCAATGACGTTTGGTAGGTGCAGCACTATGTCTTGCTAGCAAATTTACTGCAAATGCAATGTCTGGCCAGGTGCTATTAGCAAGGTACATTAATGCTCCAATGGCACTAAGATATGGGAATTGTGGTCCCAATATCTCATCTCCCTCATCTCGTGGTCTAAAAGGATCCTTCTCAATATCTAAGGATCTTACGACCATGGGAGTTTTTGCTGGATATGACTTGTCCATATTGAATTTTTCTAATATCTTTTGGATATAGGCAGATTGGTATATGAATATACCAGAAGGCAAATGCTCAAGTTGTAAACCTAAGCAAAATTTGGTTTGACCCAAATCTTTCATTTCAAACTCCGTCTTTAAATGATGACGTGCTTCATTAATATCAGTTTCATTGCCAATGATATTAAGATCATCAACGTATACTGATATAATACAAAATCCTGTTGAAGACTTCTTAATGAAGACACATGGGCAGTCATCATTATTTATGTATCCTATCGATTTAAGGAATTCACTTAACCGATTGTACCACATTCGGCCTGACTGCTTTAAGCCATATAATGACTTCTGTAACTTAACGCAATACATGTTGCGATTTGCCTTATTATCTGGTATATTAATTCCTTCAGGAACTTTCATGTATATATCAGAATCCAATGACCCATATAAATATGCAGTCACTACGTCCATCAACTGCATAGATAGACGATTTTGAACTGCCAGTGATATTAAATATCGGAAGGTTATTCCACTCATTACTGGAGAATAGGTTTCATTGAAATCAACGCCAGGTCTTTGCGTAAAACCTTGTGCCACTAGCCTTGCTTTATATCTCACCACTTCATTGTTTTCATTTCTTTTACGAATGAAAACCCATTTGTATCCCACAGGAAGGATACCCGGAGGTGTTGGCATTACAGCCGAAAACACTTTCCTTTTATAAAGCGAGGTAATCTCTGTTTCAATTGCTATTTTCCACTTATCCCATTTATAACGCTTCTTGCATTCTGTCATAGACTTAGGTTCCGAATCGGTTTGAAGGATATTTGCAATTTGCTCAGAGAGGTAACAGTCGACTATTGTGGACTTATGATCATAAGACTCTCCAGTTTCTACGAAATTTATAGCAATTTCGTCTGCCCTTAGGGATTCATCATTATTTCCCAATACGATGGATCTAGGGTCTTCCGATGTTCCAGCCTCAGTGTTTATGCGCATAGTTGAGCTGGATTGTGGATCACATCTATCCACAGGACATTGTATGTCCTTTAAGTGTCTCTCAACTGAAATTTGAGTTGTATTTCCAGTCTTCTTTTGCTTATTAGCAATCATATCTTGCTTCTTGGAAGTGCTTCTCCCCCTCTTGTTTCCAGTTTGGGGTTGAGTGGTTTTATTAGGTACCTCCACTCTTTCGGGCACGTTCCTTGCAGGATGGATAGACTTTGTGACACCTTTATAATCTGAGAAAGCGTCTGGCAAGTTGTTTGCAATATTTTGCAAATCAATAATTCTTTGAACTTGTAGTTCAGTTTCTGTAGTACGTGGATCAGAAAAAGAAATGCCTGTTGCGTTCCAATCAATTTCCTGGCATTCTTTTTGGTACAATTCTCCCCCAAATGCCGGGAAATGATCCTCATTAAAAATACTATCAGCAAACCGGGCAGTAAATAGATCCCCTGTTAAAGGTTCTAAATACTTTATGATTGACGGAGATGAATAACCCACATAGATCCCCAATTTCCTGTGAGGACCCATCGAAGTTCGCTGAGGTGGTGAGATGGGTACGTACACAGCGCACCCAAACTTACGCAAATGGGAAATATTCGGAGGGTTCCCACGTACTAACTGCAATGGGGAGGTTTTGTGATATGCAGTTGGTCGTAGTTGTATTAGGTCAGCAGCATGCAGAATTGCGTGACCCCAACACGACGTAGGCAATTTACAATTCATTAGCATAGGTCATGCGATGAGCTTAATTCTTTTAATCAACGATTCAGCCAAACCATTTTGAGTATGTACATATGGAACAGAATGCTGAACCTGAATTCCTAATGCCATGCAATAATCATTAAAAGCACGGGATGAGAATTCAGCAGCGTTATCCATTCGGATAGATTGAATCCGATGTTCAGGGTAATGTGCTTTCAACTTGATAAGTTGAGCCATTATTTTGGCAAAAGCATGATTGCGTGTCGATAAAAGGGACACATGGGACCATCGAGTAGATGCGTCTATCAATACCAAGAAGTACCTGAACGGTCCCGATAATGGTTGGATTGGACCACAAATATCGCCTTGAATTCTTTCAAGGAATTTGAGTGGTTCAGCTCGAATTTTAAGATGTGATGGTCTTAAAATTAATTTTCCTGTTGCACAAGCAGTGCAACAAAAATCTTTATCTTGGGGAAATTTTGTTTTCTCCATATCATGACCTAAGGAATTGCCGATAATTTTCCGCATCATCCCTATTCCAGGGTGCCCAAGTCGATCATGCCAATTTCGGAATGTATCGACATTTTGGAAAATTATCTTATAAGCAACATGTGCTACGGGCTGTATGTATGTATAGTACAATCCAGTTTGGAGTGAAGAAATTTTTTCGCATATTTGTTTGCCAAATCCCGTAAGTTTAGTAAAGAGAAGGAATTCCTCTTTATTATCTTCATGTGTTTCCACGTGGAAACCATTCTTACGGACGTCTCTAAAACTTAGAAGGGTACGAGTAGAATCAGGATACAACAAAGCATCCTCGATTGTAATTTGTGTATCCATAGGGAGAGTGATAGTGGCTCGTCCAGAACCAACTATTAACGCATCGCGTCCAGCAATGGTCATAATATTTCCTTCCTTTTTCTTAAGGGTCTGGAAATACTTTATCTCTCTAAGTATAGAGTTTGTAGTACATGAGTCCACAAGGCATAATTCTTCCTCCTTTGGATTGGTTTCAACAGACATCTATATGTAAAATGAATGTAATTAAAATGCTCAAATGTAATATATAGAAGTATACATACAATATAGTCTATATCAAATATAAGAATATAATATTATAATATTTATGAGTTGGTACAACTTATCAACAATATAAACAAGTTTGTACAATTCTCAATTATACTAAAATACAACCCAAAGAACTATGTATAACTTAGATTATTACAACAAATATCGAATGTGATATCAATTCCTGGACCGAGATTACTTCAAATCTCCAAACATGTCTCCAGATTCAAAGACTAGGAGCATGCTGTCCGTTGATGGAAGGTCCTCTACAATGTTAAGAGCCTTGTTGTTCACTTGTTCCTTTGGTTCCTGGTGTGAACAATCCTTGTCCTTGACAACCTCGGATGCAAGATTGAAGTGTGTCTCATATCTTGTTCCTCCTGCTTGCTTGTTCTCCTTTAATGATTTTTGGTACAAAGCAACCAAATGCTTTGGAGCACGGCAATTTTTAGCAAAATGCGAGAAATCACCACATCTATGACACTTTGTGTCATTTTTGGGTCTCGCATTCTCTCTTTTCCATGTGTGTGAATTAGGTCTTTGCCTCTTATTGTATTTGCGTTGACCAGATTTGTTCTTTGGAGCGGGTCCATTGAACTTATTATTCTTAGCCTTTTTTTGTACATTGTGAACCTCAGGTAAAGGCGCCGAACCAACAGGGCGCTTATGATGATTTTTCAGAAGAAGTTCATCATGTTTTTCTGCCTGAGTCAATGTATGAATAAGCTGAGAATAAGCCTTGTAATTTTTAGCCCTGTATTGCTGTTGCAATACTCTATCAGACGAAAGCATAGTAGATAGTGTTCCCTCTATCTTATCTGCATCCGTTGGCTCTTTCTCGCAAAACTTTAACTTGGAGCAAATTCTGTGAACAACATAGTTATAGTCTGCCACAGATTTGAAATCTTGGAGACGTAAATGATTCCATTCATGATTTGCCTCAGGCAAAATGAGTTCCTTTTGCTGTTCATATCGCTCCTTAAGAGCGTCCCATAATTCATGAGGATTTTCAATCATGAGGTATTCAGATTTGAGATCCTTATGAATATAAAACCGTAGCAAAGCCAAAGCAAAATAGGTGTGCTTATCTTGAAGTACAACCCCAGTTTGAGGTGCCTGAATTGTAGCCAAAATACTACGAGATGCAAGCGCTATCTTGATATCAGAAGCCCACGTAGGGTAATTGCTACCATCTAAGGCAAGTTCATCGAACTCCTTATTGGCCATGTTCCTATGTGAACAATCATGGACTAATTAATTCACCATATGGTAAACTAAAAACATAATTATATTGTAATATTCAATGCAATATGTAAGAATTGGATATCTTATCATAGTTTTGGATTATTGCAGGTAATCACATAAATGTGTAGACCAAACAACAAATCATAGATGTTGATATACACAAATCGGATAATCTCGATGTTAAAGACAAAGAGTAGATCTTTTGGTAGGCAAATACATTGCCGCCTAAGCACGGTCACTAGGCAGAATAATTCACAAGTGAATTAAACGCAGCCAATGCGTAGGACTCTACCACTTTGTGTATTTTCAACAATAATATGATAAAAATGGTAATCATCACTTGGATGTAGACCATTTATTACTATCCAAAATCTTTATTTTGGTTAACAACACGGTGTAGGTAATCATCAAGTTTTGGGAAAAACAAGATGTAGACCTCTCAGTAATGGGTGATTTGGATCACTGCTAAAAAGGCATGGTCTCTGGGCAGAGTAATTCGTACATGAATTAAACGCAGCCAGTGCCCTAGTCTCCATTACCTAATGTTGATTAACCAAAATAAACAAGATATGTATACTGCAATTTTAATGCCATTTAAGATGAATAAATGGTGTTAAAAATATTCATATCATAGTTAAATTGCAACTAAGTCACTAGCAAATGTAACTTGTATGTGGTGCGAAGATGTGGTTTGGGTGCACCAACATATTGTAATCAGGAAATCAAGTTACAAATGTAATATATATATGGTGTAAAAGGGAAAAATGATACACCATATATATCAAAAATAATATAATAGAAAAGCTAAAGCATTGCATAATCATATAATCAAACCACAAATGATATATACAATATTATTCAGCAAGTACAATGCAACAACAATAATTTATAAATCACTGATGTTCTTGCAGAAAGTAAACTAGCAGGTCATATGCTAATTAATTAACTATTGCTGAAATGAAAACAAGAACAAATAGGGCAGCAGCCCAGCCGGCCAGCGGACTTTATCTGGCCCAGTAGCCTGAGCGCGCCCGCAACGGCAGCCCAGTCAGCGGCCTTTGCACGGCCCGCTGGCCGGCCTGCCAGCCCGGCCCGCTGCGCTGCCTATATAAGGCCGGCGGTTAGGTTTGCAACCTGAACCGCCCGACCCCGCCGCCGCTCATGGCCTCCGGCCGACCACCGCCGTTCGGCCGCCGGTGCCACGGTCCTTGCGCCGTCGTCCGCCTGCGTCACCGCCTCGTCTTGCTCCGCCTCCCCGTCCTCGCATGGCCTGCTCAGGCCAAAGGCCTTCGCACCGGCCATGGAGGCCGACCGGTAGGGGCGGACCTGCCCGTGCTCGACGAGCTTCGGCCACCAAGGCCGTCGCTCCAGTCGGAGACGGCAGATCCGCCCCCACCAGCCCTATCCTAGGCTCAGGAGCGGTGCGCCACCTCCCCCTCAGCCGAGGAGAAGGCGAAGGCAGCCCCAAGCTCGCGGGCCTGCGGGAGCGCGTTCCGGCGAATGATGTCGGCGTAGGAGAGGCCTTGGGGCAGTGGAGGCGTGGGTGGGAGTACGACGTCGAGGTCGTAGGTGAAGCCCGGCGGCCAAGGCTCCATTCCGGCGGTGCTGTTAGGATCCAGGAATGCGCCTCGGCGTCCACCTCTGTTCCAGGGCGCAGCAACGGCGGGTGGTACTGGTGGTGGCAGCATCAACGACGGCGACGGCCTCGGCAGTGCAGACGGGTGAGGCGTTGGGGGCCTCGGCAGCGACTCCGGCGGTTGCCCCAGGCGGCGCACGATCAAGGCGGCGCCAGGGGCACTCTGGAGCGTCGGCGTGCGCGGCGATGAACGACGACCACCGGCCGCTGTGTGAATGCCGTTGGAGCGGCGCAGCGGTGCACGGCGGTCGTTGATGTCGCGCAGCGCCCGGCAGACAGCGCTCTGGAGCATGAAGCGGCGGACGCCGCCGGTCTCGTTACCGCGGACGAGGACCGTCTCGACCGCGTCAGTGATTGTGTCCACCATCGCGTTCATGGAAGGAACAACGGGAGTCGTCATGCTTACTTTGCAGGAACTCCGGCGAGGCCCCTCTCCCTTTATTCCTATTCGACGAGTTCTTCTCTGCCTTCGAGTTGCAACTGTTCTCGACGAGTCTCGGCGAGTTTCTTTCTCGGCTTACAGCGACAGCGGTGGCAGAGCGTGCGTGCTTGATAACGTGTCAAATTAAAGTGAATCAATGGATCGATTAATCTCTGTTGAACTGTGTATTACAATATATACAACCCCAAGGGGTGTCAGATGAGAAGGCGTGACTCTACGGAGATGTCCCTACGGAGGAACCGCCAGGAGTGGTTACTGATATTCTAATTATCTAATTATCCTAATTGATCACTAAACTAATTAATCTTAACAAACACGAAGACACAGATGAGTAAACGAGACACTTAATTAGTGTCTTATCAATTTTAGCTTTTAGTTGTTATGAGTTATGTCTAGTTTTGAAGTACAAGCGGTCAACAAGCTCTATGGATATGTGGTCTCTGGTCGACCATATGAGTTACGTATTGAAAATTAACCCTTTGCCTCTTTAAAATGCCTGCTCAACCGCTCAACCTTTACGCTTTCTAATATACAGTGTGGACTTCACTACACACACATTTCTGTGAGTCAACAGTTATTACAGCCCCATCATAAAAACGTTAAACTAAAACATTCAATACAACCATGGAAGGCAATCATTTAACTTGTTGGTCGTTACAGTTGAATCAAGAGGATTATTGGAGTAAGGTAGCAACCAAATTTTACATGTGTTTAACCTTTGAATTCAAATTATCTTGCAAAACTCACATATTCAATTTAGCTGAGTGATTGCACATGATTTGTTCGAACAATTACATTGGCAATATAAATAAAAGAGCCGTATTTGTTACCAAGGGGGACACTCACGACTGGAGAAAGGCACATTAGCACCGGGCAGGAACCCCTTTAGTACCGGATCCCCGCCCGGTACTAGGATTTCAGTACTAAAGGGGTACCCTTTAGTACCGGGTGGGACGCTCGATACTAAGGGGTATCTTTAGTACTGGCTAGTGTTACCGGCTGGCACTAAAAGGCTGGCACTAAAAAGGAATTACGCGGAGAGAGACGAGAGAGAGATGTGGGAGAGGAACATAAAATACAGGAGAGAGGTGTGGGAGAGGAAGATAAGAGAGAGGAGGCATGAGGAGAAGATAAAGACAGAGGCTCGTAGGACTAAAATTTTCTGCGTGAATATTGGTACCAGGCGGAGAATGGACCTGGTACTTATAGTTCACAATTTGTACCAGGTGGTTTCTCAATCCTATACTAATATCTCTCGACATATCAGTACTGGGTGGATTAATGGCCTTTAGTACCGGGCAGTTTCTCTACCCAGTACTAATTTGCCTCTGTCATAGTATCCGGTACTAATGCCGGACATTAGTATTAGCTTAAAAGATGTCCGGTACTAATGTCAAATTGGACCCTGGACCGAAATTCCTTTCTCAAGTGGTGACTCATGGTCTTTTTTCATGGGCAATAAAAAACAGATAAAAAACTTGGCACTTTAATAATCCTCTTGTGCACTATGATTAAATATCAGGTAACGAATTTGCAAAACAGAGAGATACCAGATCTGGATGATGGTCAGAACTGGGCAATTGGCGATTTCTTTTGGTATAAGACCCAACTACCCAGAGG
>CM014272.1:21820606-21847673 GCA_004135705.1 Alloteropsis semialata
GATACAATTAGGAAACCGACTTGTAAACCCTAGACCGTCGGCCTATATAAGGCGGCCTAGGGCGACCCCCTTAGACATCCAATTCTCCTCCATCTACATCTTCATTCGATTCCTAGCTGTCAGATCCCCCATTGTAACCAAGAGCTCGCCGTTGTTCCGGAACGCGCCGAGTAAATCAATACAAGACCCCGAGCACAGGACGTAGGGTATTATACCTCCGGGTAGCCCGAACCTGTATAATCCCCGTGTCCCTGTGTTACCTCGAGCTCCCTAGTCCAGCGATCTCCCTTTGCCTACAAATCAACCATCTGGGTACCCCCGGGTGGACTGCCGGTCAATAGATCCGACAACTGGATACCTCGATATGTCCTCTTGCATATGATCATTGAATACGTAACAGTCCAAAAATTTAAAAGTGTTGTCAAACTTAATTCTTTTCATGACCACATCATAACCACATGCCTTGGTAAATTTTTTAGGTACAAAAATAAGCATGAAATAACACTTTTTCTAGTTATGTGCTTTCTGTGTGGTTTAATTGCAATTAATCTCAAATAAATGCAATTAAAGTAAATACAATATTCAAATAAGTTAATTAATACAAGCTTATGTCAACAAAGTCAAATAACTTCAAATGGGAGCTTAAACACTTCAAACCAATGGAGAAATTTTCAATTAGGAGTTTAATTCAAACTTGATCAAATTCATGAAATCCCATCATAACTCCAAATCGGTTAAGTTTTTGGAAAATCTCGAATAACAAAGATTGAAGATTCTAATTTTATCTGCAACTTTGTCAATATGACCTTGGCAAGATTTTGCACGATTTTGGAGTTAGTTTGTGCAAAAGAAAAATGGGAAAAGAAAAAAAGAAAAGCTCTCTTCTTTCTCTCTCCCTCACGTTCTTCTTCCCTGAGCTCACATATAGGGGCACGAGCAGAGCTCGGCATCCACCTGGCCGGTGATGCCTGGCCTCGCTAGCTGCCAAGCCAGTGCTGGCGCTCGCGTGCCCGGCAAGCCGTCCACACTGCCGCTGCCCAATCCCTCGCCGGGACATCTCCGCTCCTCCACGCCATGGCAGCTCTCAGCCTACAGGTACGAGCCACGCGGCTGCCGCGCACCCGACAACTGCCGCGGCCGAACCAGCGAGCACCACTGCCCTGGCCAATGGCCGCGTGTGCCTCTCACACCCTTCCGTCGCTGCTCAGCTATAAATTGCGCCCCTCCATGTTGTTCCTCGCCATTGCTTCTCAAGAACAGAAGCTCCGAAAAACCCAAAATTCCCCGGCCGCACCTCGCCATTGTTCAATTCCTCGCAAGAATGGCTCCCTCGTACCCTCCTCTACACCCCTGAGCAGCCCCAAGACCGAGCCAACCCTTCCCCTACCGGGAATCGAAGCCTTTCCGGTCGCCGTCGTCTACTGCTCACCGCTGCCCCTGCCCCACCGTCGAGCCACGCCTACAGCCCATCTCCGCCCTAACTGACCACCAAGACGGACTCGCAGTGAGTTCCTGATGCCCGCACCCTCGCTTCCCTCTCCTCCATGCTGTGCCGTGACCCTGCCCCATGAAAACCATCGCCACCAGTCTCTGGCTGCGAGGGGGCTGCACGTGGCCGCGCCCTGGGCCGGCTCTAGCCGCCGCTGCGCCGTCCCTGGACGTGCCCCAGGCTCCCGCGCGCGCCTTTGCTCAGGCCGAGCCGAGCCGACCGCCGGACTGCTGGCCAGCAACTCCCTTGGAAGTGTTTCTTTCTGTTCTAAGCCACATACTGTCTAGAGGTAGAAGAAGGGTACGGCTGCAAAGGAATATAAGTATAGGGGGTGTTCCATAAAAGTTCAGGGACCTATTAGTGAATCTGCGAAATGTTTTCTTTTTCCTTTGTTTAAATCGGCTGAAAACGGTTTAATGCATATAAAATCGTAGAAAAATGCTAAAAATGCGAAACTACTTTTGTTAGCTTCTTTATGAAAAGGTCTGCACAGTGGTGTGTCTTGAACTCATGGAATCTTGGCCTAAGCTTTTATATTCTTTTACGTAAGGAAAATGCTAATGGAACTAAAGAAATGCTTAATAATCATCATGTGTATGGGAAAATTATGAAACAACTTGGAATAGCTTTTTTTTGCTCATTAGAGTTTTTGGGTAGGTTGTTCAGCATATCTTTTATATGTTTTCCTATAGTTTTTGTGCACTTATGGTTTAAGCAAGATAAAATCTAATTAATGTCTCTGCTGTTCATAAAATATTATACTTTTTATGACATGCTCCTCTGCGGATAGGAACATACTGCAGAAATCCCAAGTACAGAAAGCATGTGTAGATTTAATTATGGTTTAATCTTATTGCTAGCTGTTTTGTAGTAAATAAATCCTTAAATATTCTGTACACCTCAGAAAAATCTGAAAAATTCATAGTAGCTCCCTCTGTTATAAAACTAACCACAGTAAAAATATCAGCTTCTTTGGATGCTTGTAGATTTAATTAAACTTTTCCAACAGTAGCAACTAATGGCTGTCCAAATAAATATAAAACAGTAGATTAATATATGGCTAGCACCCTGGAAACACATGTTTTAATTATTTGTACTTCAGAAACATGCTTGCTATAATTTTATTCATGCAAATATGTTTTCTATGCTTTAATCGCTAAACTATGCAAGAAAAAGGCTTAGAAATAATTAAATAAGTAATATCGATGAACACTAAATTCTAATATAAATATACTCAGTTAATTTCTGCCACATGTATAATTGAGTTGCTGCATGGATCGATTAATCTCTGTTGAACTGTGTATTACAATATATACAACCCCAAGGGGTGTCAGATGAGAAGGCGTGACTCTACGAAGATGTCCCTACGGAGGAACCGCCAGGAGTGGTTACTGATATTCTAATTATCTAATTATCCTAATTGATCACTAAACTAATTAATCTTAACAAACACGAAGACACAGATGAGTAAACGAGACACTTAATTAGTGTCTTATCAATTTTAGCTTTTAGTTGTTATGAGTTATGTCTAGTTTTGAAGTACAAGCGGTCAACAAGCTCTATGGATATGTGGTCTCTGGTCGACCATATGAGTTACGTATTGAAAATTAACCCTTTGCCTCTTTAAAATGCCTGCTCAACCGCTCAACCTTTACGCTTTCTAATATACAGTGTGGACTTCACTACACACACATTTCTGTGAGTCAACAGTTATTACAGCCCCATCATAAAAACGTTAAACTAAAACATTCAATACAACCATGGAAGGCAATCATTTAACTTGTTGGTCGTTACAGTTGAATCAAGAGGATTATTGGAGTAAGGTAGCAACCAAATTTTACATGTGTTTAACCTTTGAATTCAAATTATCTTGCAAAACTCACATATTCAATTTAGCTGAGTGATTGCACATGATTTGTTCGAACAATTACATTGGCAATATAAATAAAAGAGCCGTATTTGTTACCAAGGGGGACACTCACGACTGGAGAAAGGCACATTAGCACCGGGCAGGAACCCCTTTAGTACCGGATCCCCGCCCGGTACTAGGATTTCAGTACTAAAGGGGTACCCTTTAGTACCGGGTGGGACGCTCGATACTAAGGGGTATCTTTAGTACTGGCTAGTGTTACCGGCTGGCACTAAAAGGCTGGCACTAAAAAGGAATTACGCGGAGAGAGACGAGAGAGAGATGTGGGAGAGGAACATAAAATACAGGAGAGAGGTGTGGGAGAGGAAGATAAGAGAGAGGAGGCATGAGGAGAAGATAAAGACAGAGGCTCGTAGGACTAAAATTTTCTGCGTGAATATTGGTACCAGGCGGAGAATGGACCTGGTACTTATAGTTCACAATTTGTACCAGGTGGTTTCTCAATCCTATACTAATATCTCTCGACATATCAGTACTGGGTGGATTAATGGCCTTTAGTACCGGGCAGTTTCTCTACCCAGTACTAATTTGCCTCTGTCATAGTATCCGGTACTAATGCCGGACATTAGTATTAGCTTAAAAGATGTCCGGTACTAATGTCAAATTGGACCCTGGACCGAAATTCCTTTCTCAAGTGGTGACTCATGGTCTTTTTTCATGGGCAATAAAAAACAGATAAAAAACTTGGCACTTTAATAATCCTCTTGTGCACTATGATTAAATATCAGGTAACGAATTTGCAAAACAGAGAGATACCAGATCTGGATGATGGTCAGAACTGGGCAATTGGCGATTTCTTTTGGTATAAGACCCAACTACCCAGAGGGGCCTCTCACATTAGTCTTACGCAGAGGCCCCTGCGGTCCCACACGTTGCAGCGCAGACTGCACAACCTCATGTTCAACCTTTCGTCTTTGTCGCATTCGCACCTGATGACCACAGACGCGCGACACTGCCCTTCTTGCCCGCCAGCTGCCACCCCTTGCTAGCATTGCCTCAAACACCGGCGAGCACCGCCCTTCCCATTCCCCTCCCTACCCTTGGCCCACCACGACGAGCTCCCCTGCCTCTTCCACCAGCCCTCCCAGCTCCGGCGGCGTTGCCGCTGACATATCTACCACCGATGCTAACCACTATGGCCCCATCTCCCCCGCCACTGAGCTTGCCCAACTGGCCTCCTCCACCACCCCGATGGACGGCGCTGCCGTGGCCTGCCATTCCGCCCACACACCGCTCATCCTCGATCTGGAATTGAGGATAGCGCTCGCGGAATTCTTGTAAGGGCTCCCAAGCTGCATCATTAGAACCGCGGGCAACCCACTGAACCAAGAGTTCCCAAGAATGGTGAGTCGGCCGAGCACACATCACCTTGGCCAGTGTAGGGACTGCACGTCCGTTGAGGATGTGAGGTAGAGGGACAATGGTATCTGGTGGAGGATCATGGAACTTCATGAGGAAGACGACATGGAAGACATCATGAATCCTCGCCTTAGAAAGAAGCTGCAGGCAATAAGACACCTGCCCAATCCGCTCGATCACCTGGAAGGGACCGTAGAAACGTGCAGCCAGCTTGGTCTCGGTGCCGTCTGTGATGGCTGACACCGAGCGTTGGTTCAGCCAGAGACAAGCCCATTCGCCCACCTCAAATTCCACTTCACGGTGACTCTTATCATGGACTTTTTTCATGCAACTCCGAGGTTGCAGCAGCCTCTCTCGAGTATCAGCCAGGAACACATCTCAATCTCGCAGCTGCTTGTCCAGAGCCACCATGCGTGCCATGCCCGGCTGATTGGAGATGATCGTCGGGGGCTCGCGGCCATACACCACTTAGAACGGGCCGCCTGCAGTTCTGATTGATAGGAGGAGTTGTAGCAGAACTCCACCCAAGGCAGCCATATATCTGATCTAGCTCTTGGGCCGGTCATCCGATCCAGCACATCTCCAAAATGTGATTGGTGACATGGGATTGGCCATCAGTCTGCAGCCGAAACATAGAACTGAGGCGCAGCTTCATGCCGGCAAGAGAAAATGGCTCAGTCCACAAAGAACTGGTGAAGACCAGGTCACGATCACTGACGATATAACACGGCAGACCATGCAGCCGCACAATTTGATCGAAGAACATGCGAGCAACGGTGACAGTGGTATAGGGGTGGCCGAGCGCGATGAAGTGCGCATACTTGGAGAAGCGATCCACCACTGTCAACATCACAGATTTGCCTCTGACGCGTGGTAGACCATCCACGAAATCCATGGCAATGTCTGCCCACACTGTGGGAACATCCAAGGGCTACAGGAGTCCTTCTGGATGGGGATGTTTCGACTTGTTGCACTGGCACGTGGCGCAACTCTTGACATGGTCGCGAACAAGCCGGTTGGCATGCGGGTTGAGAAAGAAGCACGCAGCTGATGTAGTGTCTTTTGGACACCCTCATGTCCAGCAGTGTGCGCAATGGCCATGATCTTCAGCCACATCGCCGAAGACTTCGACACATAGATGCCGCCATGATGCATCACTAACCCGTCAACCAGAGTCCATGTCGTGCCAGCCGTCCCACCAGCGATCGCCCGTCGCATGGCGAGGACCTCTGGCAATGTGTCCGCCTAACGGCAGTACTCCACTTTGAACTTGTGGCCCAGGAGTTTGCTCAGCCAGGTATGTTGCAGTATGGTGGAGAGCCTATGATCAAGAAGATATTTGAGGCTGAAGTGGTCAGTATGGAAGGTGAAGGAGCGCATCCAGATATATGGGTGCCAATGCTACACCGCCTGCACCAGGCCGATCAATTCCGGCACATAAGCAATAAGCTCCATGTGCTGCGGTGCGATGGTCCTGCTGAAGAACGCGATCGGGCCCTGGCCTTGGTGGAGAACAGTGCCGAACCCAGTCCTAGAGGCATCATAGTCCACCTAGAACTACTGCTCGATGTTCGGTATTTGCTAGATCACCACGGTGATGAGGGCATGCTTGAGTGTGTCGAACGCTGCCATGGTCTTGTCCATCTAGCGGAACGCCTCCTTCTCGAGCAGGGCGGTGAGGGGCACTGCGATGATGCCATAGTTGTCGATGAACTTGTGGTAGTGCTGAGGAAGCCCCACAGGGCCTTGATCAAGGCATCGGCCACGCCTGCATGGCCTCAACCCTGGACTGGTCCATGGCAACGCCGACAGCCAAAATCACATGGCCGAGGTAGGCCACGCTCCTGGACGCAAAGGAGCACTTGGAGCATACCAACGCCAAAGTTGTGACTGCGCACGACCGAGAACACCATGCGCATGTGCTGAAGATGTTCTGCCCAAGTATTGTTGTAGATGAGGATATCGTCAAAGAGTAACAAAACAGCGTAAGAACGGGCTGAGAACCTCATTCATCAATGACTGGAATGTTGCAGGGACGTTGATGAGGCCAAAGGGCATCACAAGGAACTCGAAGTGATCGTGGTATGTTCGAAATGCAGTCTTACCGATGTCATCCTCGAACATCCGTACTTGGTGGTACCCACTAAGGAGTTCGAGCTTGGTGAAGAAGGTAGACCCGCGGAGCTCGTTGTGGAGCCCGTCGACAACTAGGATGGGAACATGTCATGGGTCATCCTAGCGTTGATCAAAGCCAAAAAGTCAACACAAAAGCGCCATGACTCGTCCTTCTTGCGCACCAGCAGGGCCGGCGAGGAGAAGGGTGAAGTGCTGCGCCGGATGATGCCTTGACAGAGCATGTCGTCACATTGCCGCTCAAATTTGGCCTTGAGCAACTCAGATAACGGTAACGCCCGAGTGCTGTAGGTGGCATCCGTGGCACAATATGAATGCAATGGTTGAGTCCTCGTGGTGGAGGCAGGCTTGTGGGCTTGGCGAAGATGTTGCTAAATTCATTGAGAAATAGGGACAACAGATCCTGTACCAAGGCCAAGGACAGGCGTGGTGCTGATGGTGCCCCAACCCCGGTCCAATTCACGTAGTGGTCAGTGCGCTAGAAAGCTATCGTTTTGGCCTCAAAATCCCATAGGACCGGACACAATGTCCACAGCCATTAGCAGCCAAGTACCATATGACATCGCTCTAGAGGAATTACGTAGATATCAATGAAAAATGGCTCTTGGCTGATGATGACGGGGATGGCTGGACACACGCCCGAGGGCGGCACGCGTTCGCCACGCCCATCAGGCCAGGCCATGGCGAAGGGGACAGCCCAAGTCGAGCAGCCGTCGCAGTGACCATAAAGTGGTGCGTCGATCCGGAATTGACCAGCACAATTGGCGGCGCGCCAATCACCGTGGTTGCCAATTTAATGGTGTCGTCCATGGGCATCCCAGTGATGGCGTGGATAGATATCTCGACATCGTCCTCTTCATTCCTAGCCATCTCTAGGAGTTAGATGCCCTTCATTGTGCAGGTCTTCTGATGTTCTAGGGTGAACCTCTCGAGGTAGTTAAAGCAGCGGCCCTCAAGGCTGTGCTGTGCCATCTCCTCCGGCAAGAGGCGCATAAAGCGCGTCCTTGGGAAACGTCTTGGTCAGAGCCCCCGGTGTTGGTGGTATAGAATTGACGGCCGATGTTGGTGGCGTGTGCGGGGATGGTGCAGCAGCAGGAAGGCAACGCGACGGGCGGCCAGATGGCCGCAAAGGTGAACGGCTGCTGTCGTCCTCCCAATGGAATCGGTGTTCATCCTCGAACACCTCTAGGCGCTGAATCTCGATGTCGGTGCGCACATGGTTGGGCAGTCCCACCGTGAAGATGTCGATCTGGTGACATTCAGTGATGCCCTCGCAGCGCGCCAACAGTTCCATGAACTGGTCTTGGTAGTCATCAACGGAGCCGGTGCAGCGTAGGTGTGTGAGCTCGCCCAATGGATTGCTGCACACGGGAGAACCGAAACGCTTGTTGACCCCCTCCACAAATTTGGACCATGTTGGTATACCCGAGTACTTCTCCAGGCAAAAATACCATTGGCTCGCTGCACTGTCCATGTAGAACGTCGCAGTCCAGACCTTTTGGTCCTCCAGCGTGCCCTGAGACCAGAAGAACTGCACGCATTTCGGGATCCAGCCCAACAGGTCTTTAATGCCTCTGTACATTAAGAAACCCAGCATGTGGACAGGTGGCGGCAGAGAACCGAAGCTTCTTCTCCGGACGGTATCTGTGACATCAAACCGGCCCTTCTTCTCCAGGAGCTGAGTCTGGACATGGTTGACGGAGGTGGACAGCTCCAAACGGATCACCTAACAGTTGAAGGCAATATATAGTAACACTACGACTACTCAAGAACAAAAGCTTTCCAAACTGCAGAATGTCAGTTTAATAATATAGAAAACTCGAGGGGTAGAGACACCAGGAATGCCCGCAACAAACCCATCAGTGCCACTAATTTCATTTTATCATGGCTTTCACATGATAATTTTGTCCAGGCACGTCAAAAACATTCGAAACTAGGTTAGCAATAAGCATTCTAAACCACAGTGCTTCAATTTCCTGTTTGACGTGCTTCAATTTTTATGTGCACGACTACACCAAGAATGGGCATCTATAATTATTCATCTACATCATTCAGAAACCATGCATATTCTTCCACCTATGAAAAAAAACTAACCATTAGGATTCACAAATGGCTCTAAATGGAAATTTGCCAGATTAAGAAACATTCGGTAGATATGGTCGTGGATTTTGCACACAGCAAACAAAGCCCAAAACAAGGAAGTTGCCCATTCATATAGAACAGGGTGACAAAGATCCACATAATAACACTGTCGCTAATGCAGTTCTTTGGTACCAACCATATCAATGCAAAATAACACTGGCTAAATGATGCTGCTGCTAATCTGCTATAGAAACAACGTAACAATAAACCATCGAAAATGTCACTCATCAGTCAAACAGTGGTGTACTTCTATATCTGTTCTTCTAGTCATTTACTGAGAATATCCATTCGTAAAAATACAAGTAACCATCTTAAGGAGTATATTTTATCCAGCTTTCCTGAGACCTTGTATCTGGCTTCAGTGTGCTAGTGTTAATTCCAGCAAACTTTTCTATTAGAAAACACCTGAAGCCCATAAATTATTTCACTGATGGACTATACTTGCAAATTCATCTGAATCGTCATTCATGCTCAGCACTGATCAACCGAATATGCAAATTCATTGGTGATTTGAAAAAACAACTGAAAAAAAAACCTTTCCAATAGTTCACAACCAGAAAAGGTACACACCAGAGGCAAGTCAGCAGCAACCGATCTTCCACCTTTTCATACTAAACTTGGCTAGAAATCTAAGACCTCAATATCGACAAATGCCAGCCACCATGATAATAGGATGCCCATTCGTGCAGATAATTTCACAAATGACTATTATGCAATTTGCCAAGATTGCCCACATTCCAAAAATATTGTTCAATGGAGAATTAGGTGATTCATGTAATCAACCCATGATGGAGTATCTAATTCTAGAATTAGGTGATTCTACAATGAAAGCAATCTATGAGTGGCCGACCTAAGTATCTAAATATCCCACAAATGACTCTACATGAAAACTCATCTGGATCACGCATCCTCAACATCGATCAAATGATTAAAGAAATTCATCAGTGATCTAAAAACAAAACTGTGACAAAGAAAAACCTTTTCCAAGTGGACAACCGGATTGATGACAGAATATCTACCAGAAACCAGCAGTGTCAGCAGGAAATACTAATCTACCACTTTCAGTTCTCCACATGGGCGCTGTATTCAGGAATGTAAAAAACATACTAAAATAGTTGTGCAATATGAAACCTCAGTCAAAAGCAGCAAGTCCCCACCATTTTTGCAATCTAAAACCTCAGATAAAAGGGGCAAGTCCCCACCATTCCTGGTGGATGTGCTTCATATATGCAGAAATGCACCTACTGACAAATTACTCCATATGCAAATTGCCAATCCACTGTCCATAATAAGGTTTGAGGAATTCGCAAATAGTAAATAAAACACAATATAATTAAAGCAGTTCTCCATACATGTAACACAGAGTTCACAACGATCAAATTAACACAGTTTGCTAGAAATAAATAGTCTTTGACCATAACAAAACAACAACGGTAAAGGAAATTCGGCACACCATTCGCAGGTTAGCCCCATAAACAGATTAATGACCGAAACCCTCTCAGTTCTAGAAATTTAAAACTAAAACAGTATTTAAGCTTTGTGAAGCTACGAGGGAGCTTCATTACACTGTCGCTTTGGAACCAGCAAAACAGGCACACTGGTTCCTACGGGTGCATGTCCCATAATCGATGCTCAGCTCTCGCATAGGTGGGATGGTCTCCATGGCAAACACCATCATGTGCGGGAAGGACTCATCCTCGTTGCCATGAACTACAAACTGAAGAAACACATTGGGATTGCAGCAGTGGCCAATGTAGCAGGCCACGTTCACCTTCCGGGACACGTCAAGAACGTAACCCGGCCCTGCAAACTCGGCAAACTGGGGCCTGGGGATGTTTGGGTCCATGGTCAAAGAATCTCCCCACTCCCTCCACCGCGGCGGAAACTTCAGCGGATCAATGACCGGAGCACCATCCACCGGAGCATGATTCCCTGGCAGAGCCTCCCTAGCGAGCACTTCCCCAGTGTACTCGCACACAAAAGAACCCGGCTTTATCAGGTCCAGCGTCCTTAGAGCCCAGGCCCCGGTCTCCGAGGACCGGAACACCTCCAGCCTGTGCTTTATCCCTCGCTGCGTCACCCGGTTGATGCAGGCCATGGGGCACCCACACAGAGCACCACACTCATACACCACCGGCCTTCCCATCACAAGGGTGCCATCAGCATTGTACACAAGCCCTCCGCCATTGTTCTTCCTCTGGCAGCTGCACCCAAGGGCACAGCCCAGCTCACAGTTGCAGCCTAGCACCATCTCCAGCTTCACCGGCACCGGAAACTTGGGCCGGACAACGTACTCAAATTGTAGGGGAAATGTGTCATCGTCCACCTCGTTGCAAACGGGGACGCGAATGCCCTCAGCCTTCTTGGAGAGGTCGAGCGAGATGTACCTGCGCGGGCGGATTCTTCTGTCCATCTGGTCCTTGAGCTGCTCTGCCTTCTTCCAGATCTTGCTGCCCATCTCCGGCTGGCCTTTGACGCGCAGGAGCCTGAACGTGCAGACGTCATGGCCGGACTTGCCGGGGCCGAAGTTGGAGTCGATGACCTTGTAGAGGCCGTCATAGACGAAGACCATGCCGCTGGGGCTCAGGTCGCAGTCGTGGCCGCGGATGACGCGCACCTCGACGCCATAGACGTAGCTGTTGTGCAGGGCGAGCTTGCCGTCGCCGAGCGTCTGGTCGGAGCTCTGGACGTGGGTGCTGTGGTCACGCCCGCCGCTGATGGAGTAGTAGAGGACGTCGCCCAAGTCCTTCCTGTCGGGGTACGGTCCGGAGGAGACGATGCTGGCGGCGATGGGGACGCCCTCGTCGACGCGGCTGGCGGGGATGTAGCCGATGCCGGCCATGTGGGAGGAGTGGAGGCCGGCGACGCAGAGCTCGGTGCGGTGGAAGAAGGTATCGCCGACGAAGACCCCTGGGACATCGCCGACGATGCGGCCGTCGTGAAAGTGGCAGAGGCCGGAAGCGAGCATCATGCTGTAGGCGCGCATGTCGGGGCGGTCGCGGTTGCCGGCGGCAGCCTCCTGCCGCTGGTAGGCGCCGCGGAGCGCCTGGAAGGCGAGGCGAGCGCGGCGGACGAGGGCGCTGTAGTGGAACTGGTCCAGCGAGCTGATGTGGGAGACGCGCACTAGTCCATGGCCGGAGGAGCTGGGGCGCCTTCTGGTGCCAGAGGGATTGGATCCGCTTGGTTCTCCTCGGAGCTGATGGCCCTGCTGCTCCTGATGCTGGGACAGGGGAAGGAGAAGATGAGGAACTGGGGCAGGAGGGGCGGCGATGGCTATCAGCTGGAGCTGGGTTTGGCGAAGGCATTGGGCGAGAAATGGATCATCGTCTGGGGAGGGCTCGAGCTCCCGGAGGAGGGCGTTGCAAAGCTCTGGGGTGATGGCGAGCATCTCTAGCGGCGGCGGCGCTGCAACGGGGATGGGGAATTGCTCTGGCGGTGGCGGCGGCGGCCAAGAGGAATCCATTGGCGTGAGCAGAATGAACTCTTTCTGGCACTCGCTGGCTGGCGTTGTAGTTTCTATTCTGAGCGCTCCTGGTGGGTAGGTGGAGTGGAGACCACCAAAGCGAATCTTCCCCTCACTCACAGCTCAGGCTCAATAAATTTTTCCAGATTTGCTAGATATGGATGCTCACCAGAAACTCAAAACAAAATAGGATTTAGATCCAGAAGCAAGGTTGGGTTCATAGTTACCTTCTCCTGTGGTGGGCATGGAGAGTCATCTTTAGTAAGATCCACCACATGGTCGCCAGCGGCCCGTGAGGATACCTCGGCGAAGGCAGCTACCGCGTCGGCTATGGCAGGCATGGATAAGGCGGCGATGCCACCTGCGTTGGTGGTGCAGGACCATTGATCGGATGCGACCGAGGACGACGTTGGATTCATGGTCCTCGTAAGAGGGGGCGGTGGCGGCGGGACGGCGGCGGCGAGGTTTGGGACAAACAAACGAGTCGACGAAGAAGCTCGATGGAGAATTAGGGTTACGGGATATATATAGAAACGGTGACTGCGGCCGCTAGCCCTAGCCTTTGGGCCGAAAGCCGAGAAAACATTGCAGCAAGGCACTGGCCCTCTAAAACTACTGTTTCTTCTGGGCTTAAATTCCTTTTTGGTCGAGACGTTGAGCAAGACCCATTTGTCTGCCAGAGTTCCCATCAAAATTTGTGTTGGTTCCGCCCCTCTGTGTAATACAAGCATTTTTTTTTAAATACAATAGAGCATGGATGTATACAAGTCATTGTTGTTGCAACTATATCGTTATTAGGGCACAAAAGCTCAAACCTCAGCTTCCACTATACATTGATATAGGTACCATTTGTCATATTTTGTGATTGATATGTTACTACATGGTCCATCGTAAAATTGTACTTTTGTTTACAAATGTAGTCCACGGTAAGAATGTAAATTATAACCAGACATGTGCTCTATACCATATTCGGAGTTACGTGTATATTTGAGAAATATTGGAAGTGTATGTTACGCTTGGATGATGGGATTTTATTATGTCTTTGAAGCAAGCTTTGGCATGTTCGAAATTGTCTCATTTCTATATCACACCGTTGTTCCTTTCCAAAAGAAAAATCCCTATATCAATGAAAGAATCTTCAATTGTCATACTAAGTTTAACAACTTGTTGCATTAATAATTAAGTAGTCCTAGAATTTCCATCATGAACTACGATGAACTTGCTGGTCCGCTACATTGGCCAATGCAGCACTCCGCTGGTTTTTTATTTGTAGTCTTTGCCAACCAGGACAAATCGTCCCCTCACAGTAACTCACAGTCTAAAAGGAATCGTCTCTCCTCATAACTTTTCAATTCTTTATTCTTTGAAAGTTAAACTTCCCAACATTAGTTAAACTATATTCGATAATTCAAAATGTAATATTTAAATAGTAAATATTGAAATACTTTTCCCACAAGGAAAATTACGAGCAATTTTGCAAACATATGGTTCAACATGTAATTTTGAAAGTGCTTATTTTTTTTAAAAAAATGGTTTGGAATAAAATTCCTTTGTTACGAGAAAGAGAGATGTGCACTAGTGATGAGAAATAGGGTGCCCGATCTTCCGTCAGATGAGGGTAACTCTTGATTTGGTGTAGATGAAACACATAGATTGAACTTCCGATCAGATCGAAACCCCAAACTCGTAGCACCACGACTCCTCAGGTTATCACCCTTGCATGAAAATCAACAACGCAAGAAAGGGCAAGGTAAAACACAACTCAATTTGCAGAACAACATTAATGAGGACTTGAAGTTGGTTGCCAAAAACAGATTAATGACAAGTGTCAATTATAGATTGTATCTAAACAAAACCCAAACCATAACATGGGTGGCAGCTACTGGTAATGAAGGGGTTAGGTATGACTTCAACCCTTGGACATGTCCATAATACACAGCTCAATGACCCGAAAGACGGTGATGCAGTACCAAAGCCAAATTTGTACGCCTAGTTGATTCAATGACTCTTGATGACTCCAAATGAATTATGGCAAGGGACCAATGGAATTGTAAATATTATCTCCTTAGCTTTTCATGCAAATGTGCCCAAAATAGTCCTATGCTGCCCACACGTGGATTTTAGTGTGGTTTGCTTCTGAATTCTGAGAGTCTCGAACTTGATATGATTTGGGCCCACATTTGGCTTGGATGCCCCTTGCTTGTCCTCTCTACCTCCATACCTCTCTTCAGTACTTTGAAGTCATAAAAATGGTTCCTAATTATGATAGTATAATTTGGTAGCAATCTATTATTGTAACACTCAATTTTCATCACTATAAATTTTAGAAAGAATTCTTAACATTCACATATATGATGTTCATCCACTAGGAATGGTGGGGACTTGCTTCTTTTGACCGAGGTTTTAGATTGCAAAACTAGGTTTTCTTATTTTCCACATTCCTGTTTAAAATCTTCACGTGGTTGAAACCCGGCTGTGAAATTCAAGTTTCAAGACGGTCTTTGCCCCGGACCGATTGTGAAGATGACACCATTTTCACAGCCGGTCTGGGGCAAAAAACGGCTGTGAAACTTAATTTTCACAGCCGGTTTGCGGGGTCCACTGTGCTAGGCTGTGAAAATATTTTCTATGCCACTTTCGAAAACCAGCTGTGAAAATTGCGACTAGAAAAGTAGTTTCTGTAGTAGTGTTACATTCCTGAATACAGGACTCATGTGGAAAATTGGAAGTGATAGATTATTTCCTGCTGACACTGCTGGTTTCTGGTAGATATTCTGTCATCAACCCGGTTGTCCACATGGAAAATATTTTTCTTTGTTAGTTGTGTTTTTAGATTTCTGAAGAATTTCTTAAATCAGTTGAACAATGTTGAGGATGGATGACCCAGATCCTGATGACTTTTCATGTAGTCATTTGGGAAAAATCAGCAAGAGTAACACCCTATGCAGTTAGTCATGAAACATGTATACTGATGAACGCATCGATTGGAACGCATGAAATTCCTGCATATTGGTGGGATATTTAGATATTCAGATCGGCCGCTTATAGATTGCTTTCATTGTAGAATCACCAAATTCTAGAATGGGATGGTCCATCATGCGTTCATTCCATGAATCTTAGCAGGATGACCCCATCCTCCATTGAACCCTATTTTTTGAATGTGGGCAATTTGGGCAATTCGCTAGTGGGCTTGATATAGTTTACAAATAGTCGTACTGCTAGGAGACACAGTAATGTATGCTGGATTCGATTAAATTTGGATAAATAATAATGGTGTTGGTTGATCGTTTTTCCTCTCATATGCTATTTGATCGTTTTAGATTGCATGCCAAGTTTATTACTATGTTTAGTTTCAATAAAGTGGAAGATCGTTTGCTGCTGACATGCCTCTGGGGTCTACCTTTTTTTTGTTGTGCACTGTTGTCAGTTCTGTTTTGGAATCACCAATAATGAATTTGCATATTCGGTTGATCAATGCAGAGCATGCATATGCTATTTGACATCTTTGCAGTATTCTGTCATCAATCCGGTTGTCCACATGGAAAAGCTTTTTCTTTGTCAGTTGTGTTTTTAGATCACTGGTGAATTTTTTTATTCAGTTGGTCGATGTTGAGAATGCATGATCCAGAAGTTTTCATGTAGAGTAACACCCTATGCAGTTAGTCATAGAAACATGTATGCTGATGGACGCATTGATTGGAATGCATGAAATTCGTGCATATTGGTGGGATATTAAGATATTGAGGTCAGCCACTTATAGAATGTTTTCTTTGTAGAATCGCCTAATTCTAGAATTGGACGGTCCAACATGGGTTGATTCCATGAATCATAGTGGGAATATACCATCCATTGAACCATATTTTTGGAATGTGGGCAATCTTGACAATTTGCATAATAGACATATGTGAAATTAAATTATCTGCATGAGTGGGATCCATATAATAGTCCTATTGCTGGGAGACACTCTGGATACTGAATGATGGATTTGAAGTTGGATAAATACTCATGGTGTTGGTTGATCGTTTTTCTTCTAATATGGTATCTGAAAGATGTTGAGGTTTTAGATTGCCAGGCATGTTTAGTATGTTTAGTTTGAAAAAAGTGGAAGATCGGTTAGCTGCTGACATGCCTCTGGTGTCTACCTTTTCTGGTTGTGCATTGTTGGAAAGGTTTTTATTTGTCAGTTGTGTTTTCAAATCACCAATGAATTTGCATATTCGGTTGATCAATGCTGAGCATGAATGATCCAGATGAATTTGCATGTCTAGTCCATCTGTGAAATAATCACAACTAATTCTATTCATAGGCTTTAGGTGCTTTTCAAATATAACACAGTTTGCTGGAACACTAGCACACTGAAGCCAGATATACAAGGTCTCATGAAATGACCTAGAAGAACAAATATAGAAGTACGCCCATCGGGAACGATGTGGAAAGTATACTGTTTGACAGATTTATGTTTTAGATGGTGCAGAATTGCTTTTTATTGTTACGTTCAGTAGCCATCATGTTGCAGGAGTTATTTTGCATTGATGTGGTTGGGACCAACGAGCTGTAGGAATGGGCAGCTTCCTTGTCTGGTCTTTCCATTTAGAGCTATTCGTGAATCCTGATGGTTAGTTTTTTTCGTAGCGTAAAGAATATGAATGCTTTCTGAATGATGTGGATGAACATTCTTGGTGTAGTCCTGCACCATAAAAATTGAAGCACGTCCATCAGGAACCGAGGAGGGTTGCTGTTTTTCAACTGTGGTTTTTGATTGCTTGCTGCTAGCCTGGTTTACAATGTTTTTGGCATGCCTGGACAAAATTGCATTGTCACGTTAAAGCCATGACAAAATGAAAGTGGCACTGTGTTTGTTGCGGTATTCCTGGTGTCTCTACCTCTTGAGTTTTCTATATTATTAAACTGACATTCTGCAGTTTGTGGAAAGCTTTTGTTCTTGAGTTGTCGTAGAGTGTTACTATATATATATTGCCTTCAAAACTACTGTTAGGTACAAAGAACTACAACTAATTCAAAAGTACTGTATCGGAGTTTTAGTCTCATGTGGAATTTCCACCAAGGACTATGCCCACCTATTAGTCCCAGGTTGAGCCACCACCCTATACTAGTGAGGGCTCTTCTTATTAGCTTTGGGTGGAGTCTGCCCCAGTGACTAAAAGATAATCTTTAGCCTCGGGTGCGACGATCATCCATGACCAAAGAGCCCTCTGCCGGCTAGCCGTTGGACCCGGGACTAATGCCCGCATTAGTTCAGGGCCCAAAACCGTTCGGTAGTGAAGTCCTGGACTGTTGACAGTTCCCTACAAGTGTATTTGTATACAAGTGTATAGTATAAACAGAAAACGGAGTAGCAGCCTGTGCCCTCGTTGGGCTCCATCCATGTCTTCATAATATTGCTAACTCTCTACCTGTGCTCACAATGATAAACCATACCCACTACTAAAGGTTACCCATTTACTACTGGATACCATTTAGTACCGGAGAGGCAGTACTGACTTGCGCATCCGGTGTTAAATGGGTGCTGCCGACCGGTACTAAAACCCAGAGAAAGATCCCTATATTTAGCCCCATGCCCCCATCATCCTTTTTTTATTATGTTGTAAGTGCAGTACGAGCTATTGTTGAATTTTGGGGCTCATTATGTTCTTAGTGGATGATATGTAACGATTAATATATGAAATTTGTGATTTAGTTCTAAGCATTATTTATCACTTTTGCTTAATTTCATGGCTCACAATTTTGTCATTATGCTTTCTCCACTAATTCTGTCTTAACCATTATATAGTGGTACATATATAGATTTCTTCTCGTGTGATCTTTTCCAGACGCCAATGATTAAAAACAGAAGCAGTGCTCATTCACGAAAGCAGGAATAGAATACTGGAGGCATACCAATTCTTCTATAACCCAGTAATACGTCACATTGTGCAAAGAAGCAGCCTCTCATTCTGGAACCCCGTGCTAATATGAATGTTGGATCGATCAATGTCACAATGCGTTGAGTTGCAGTATGCAGCTGCTCAATGGTTGGAATGCGTGAAAAATGTGTATGTTCACGATACGGTATAGTGGTTTAGCCTGGCTGCTAAACATGTTCTCCCGACGCCTCCCAATCCGATGGAGTGATTGCGCCAAGGACTTTCATTTGTCACAGCATCTTCCCCATGATTTATGATGGTGTATGAATAAAATTCCATTCAAACTGTTTGTAAGCGTAGCGTGGTGACAAATAGTTGGATGGTATATGCAAGTGGGTCAGTATTTCTATAGTGTGGGAGTAAACATCGGACAGTATAAAGGTGTCCGTGGATATAACTTTATAGCTTTATACTGACACCACTTGCAGCGTCGGAAATGTGGTGTCTGCATAGGTCTATGCCAACCACTATTTGGTGATCTAGGGCTGTGGTACAATGATGATTGTGAGTATTGGGTGACACGAAGGAAAACTGAATATGGAAAAGATGAATCATGACACATCTGCCACATGAGCATGCCCTCCTTGCCAGTTCAAAAACTGCAGCGTTCCTAATTTGTGTCACAAACAGTCCTGGGTGGCAAAGATTTATTTTTAAGGTAGAAAAAGAAGGAACTCCATGTAGCTACAAGATCGCCACCAAGGATCCATCCACCGTTAAGATGGTCACCATCGATCTGATCTTTGGTTGCTCGTCAAAAAAGTTGTGCGCGTGCGGTAATTTGCTACCGGAGACGTCTGCTCCTTGGATCTGGTCAGAGTGGAAATTTCTGCCAATGATGCAACGGTGGATCCGGCTGTGCCCTGTGGTGGTAATGATTGCCAATGTAAAATATGTGGAACCTTTGCTGATCCTGCCACTGCTGGCCATCTACTCATTGCAGGAGGGTATCTTGTCATGCCATGGTCCAAAACCATGCACGAAAACACAGTTTATAAAGTTATCCATACAGGAGGTTGAACATGTTCTTTCATAGCGCCAATCATTCGCAAGGACCAAACAAACTATTTGAATGCTTCACCGCCAGTTAATTCTGAATGTTGCAAATTTCAACAGCAGAAAGCAGCGAGAGAGTGCTTACAATCTAATCATTGGTATTCTAGGGAAGACAGAGAGAGCACCGGCTAGTGATCAATATATTGAGTTCGAAGAATACCAATTAAAGCAGCGCGGACACTAGCACCGCCATATTCTTCTCAGCTGAGACATTCTTATAAGATGGATTAAGTACAATCTGGGCTAGAATAATAAATACAGTCTCAGTAATCCATGAATAGAGAATGGTTGAACAATAATGAAATAGAGTTTCCATCTTAAAGAGATATCACTTGATTGAGTATGTCTTGAGCATTGATGGGTAAAATCTAAACAAGTGGGCAACCACTTACTCATAGGAACATATATATATATATATATATATATATATATAAACATAAAAGCATGTTTTAATTCAGCATATAGTGTGCTCATGTGCTCTTCTTGGTGTTTCTAGCTGCATACCAATTCAGAAGGCTCCTCGAACTATATATGTTCCAAAGCCTGTCGACACAGGCATCATAAACATGTCATTGCTGATACCCGTAATTGTTAAATAATGCTGACACAAATTTAAGCAGCAGAGCAACCTCGTTTTATGGCCTAGTGCTGATAGCTAACCAAAGATGGATGCAGCCGTAAGATCAATGGCAGATTGGCATCATAGATTGTGGGATCACCTTGGACTACACGCTGCAGTGAACTTGTGAGTGTCCTGGTCATGCTTTCCAGTAGCCTCCAATTCCCATGCGACAAGATTCTGAGTTTTGTCAGCTCCTAAGTTCTATCTTACAATGTGCTGGGGAGCTTGATCAAGAGAATGGAAGCTACAAGTGAAACATGTGAGTTGTGAAGTAAGTCGTCGCCAAGCAGGATGTCTGTATTTCATAATCTGTAAATAAGGTGTGAAGCCCTAAACAGTATGAAATACTTGTTCAGTCGACAACAGTATTAGACATTTTTTGCGCTCCACATGTCCATGTGCCGACTGCAGGCTGAAGTGCACTGTGATCGGTGCTAAAGCCTTGACCTGACAGGAATGCATTAGTCTTGTTTACTGCAACTGTACCCATGTACTGATGTCATAATGCCAGGGTACCCCACTAAAAGGATTACTGACTACCGACTCTTCTGAAGATTCCGAGTAGGACAAGATGGCCTATTCAAGGAAGAAGATACGAAGACAGAAGATAGAGTCCTATTAGGTTTATGATTGTTTTTTCTGGTAAAGCAAGTTATCCCGGACATAAATAGTAGGGGTCCTGAACATAAAGGGCATCAAATCTCATCCAATTCAATCAAATCTTTAGCCATCGACCTTACTGTACTTTGTACTCACCAAGATAATGCAAGCAACAACGAGACTTTTAACTCGATCTCAAGTGCCTGAATCAGTACAAAATCCCAAGTGCCTTTTCGCCTACTGGATTGCCCTTCGCTGAACGCAGGGTGTCATAGGAACCAAATATCTATTGGTCCAAAATGTTGACACAATGGGTCTCCATATCGTTGTATATACATTAGTATTTGAAATTATTCACTGCTCGTATGTGGTTGTAGGATCTTTATAATATATCGGAAAATGCCACAGGAAAATAAAACATGTTCGTTAGAGCTAGGATCTTGAACACTGTGTTCTTTAGTGTTGGGCTTTGATGCGATGCATGAAGGGAAAACATATATAGAGACATGGAAGTATAGAAACTTCTACCTAAACTATTATTCAAGCTTGACAGCAGAATACATCTGATTAGCTGAAAGACATCCGCGGTCATGCACATCGCTGTAGACACCGAGTTTTTTCTTTTTCAGATTCCCAACTTTCTGCGGATTTACCACCCACGGCCAAGCCAAGAACAAACATATCATGGTCAAATGACGCGGTGGCTGGTGGAGACAGAATACCCAGGAACGCATGGAAATACACAATTCAGTAACTGCATAATTAAGTTTCAAAAGAATGTGTCAGCACAAGGTAGCATACCTATACGGCCCCAAACTTTTAACACCTAGAGGTTGCAGAAGAAAGTCATCTGTGATGCTTTCATGTGGCCCAACCAGCCATGTATGAATAGATACTTTAAGAAATTAAACATTGTGGGCATAGATACTTGAGGTTGAACATGAGCCTTCCTGTTTCCACCCATTCCCATGTAGCAAACAAACAGTTTCAATGCTTCACCGCCAGGATGGTTTCTACCTCATATAATCAAGTGTCCAGTGCTTTAACAGTCGATCGACTCTTTCAGAATCCTCAGATAACAACCCTATATGGTTATGTCTTGCTCAACTTACACAGTATCTTTATCAGCAGAGGCAAAATTTTCATCAAAGAAATAGCCTCACTCTATGATCCAGACAGTGTCCCAATCTACTTTTCATTTGTCACAATTTGTCCCAATCTGCCTCACACTATGATTCAGTTTTCATTCTTGACAAGCTCCTACAATTTTGGAACCACAGTGCTAGTTTATTAGGGATAAAAAACCAACCCATGAAGTAGAGCAAGAGCTCACCACCATGTTCTAGCAATGGATGTGGTTGCCAGAAAGTGTCTTGGGACAGACTAGATCAACGCCTCGGATGTGCGCCCGCGGAGAAGGTTGCACATGTTGGATCTTCACATGCAAGGCGTGGAGAGATAGGTTGGTTTGGGAGGTTATGAACAGGCGCTGCCTCCATGAATCTAACAGTGGTAAATCCTAGCACTTCTCGCCATCTCCATATTGGAGCAGGAGGGAATCCCGCGAAGCATTTGTGCGAACTGCAATTGAACATGTGCCTTGCTGATGCAACTCATTCCAGGAAGCATACAAACAGATTCAACGATTCACCGCAAGGGTGGTTTGTGCCCATTGCTAATTTTAAAAGCAGAGAAACAGCATCCTTTTTGGAGGAGTATTCTTACAAAGTAGTCTCTAGTTTTCTACTAAAAGAACTTTTTATGCTGGACTCAGAACTGAAAAGGTAAAGATGGGTTACATTTTATAGGGTCAACTGTTGAGCTCCAACAATCACATTAATTGGGCGTGCACTAGCATCGTCCTATATTGTTGGCTTGGACAGTTTAACATAAAGCAATCAAAAGCCAGGTGTCAACTCGTCCTATATATTATACTCGTTAGTGTTGCACTGCTCAACCTAACCATAATTCTGGCCTGCTCCATATATCGCTTCATCATTCATATTTAAGTATAATATTTATTGCATATAGACTGCTCCATCGATGGTGTTACACATACAATTGTCAAATGAACTATCTTGGCTTGATATTTAGATTAATCAGTACTCACACGAAACTGATGGCGAGAAGCCGGGTTTGAGTGTATTCTCTGGGCATGAGCAGATGCTACAGCTTTACCTAGTTGAGAGGCGTAGAAAAAGTTAATTTTTCTTCTGCAGTGTTGGGTTGGTTCTTTGCATGAAAAAAGATATATACAAACATGAAACCATATCATCTTCTATATATCTACACCATATTCAGACATGACACTATAGATTACTTTAGCATGGTCACTTGTCGTAAAATATTCAGCACACAGTACAACAAATTGATGGTGGGAAGCCAGCTTTCAACATGTGGTGGCATACACTAACCATATTTGTGGCTGCTCCATATATCGCTTCATCATTCGTATTTCAGTATAAAGTTTTTTGCTGTATTCTTGCTATTTCGGCGGCGTTACCCTTACAATTGACAAATTAACTATCTTGGTTTGATATTTAGATTAGTCGGTCTTTAGACCAAATTGATAGTGGGAAGCCGGGACTTGTTCCGATAATAAATTTGTTGCCTAGTGTGAAGCCACAATGTGACTGTGACTTGGCTCGCCTACGTAGCCTATATGATAGTTTCGTCGACCTCTGGTAAGGACACATTGTTCAATGTTTGTGTAGTTGTAGGTCTGTGTGTAGGGGTAGAGTGTGTTGTGTGAACAGGAGCAGATGCTACAGGTATTCCCAGTTGAGAGGCATCCCAAAAAATGTGTATTTTTTCTTTGCCGTGTTGGACTTGGTTCATTGCATGAAAACTGAGTTGCAGTTGTGGCATCGTCAGCGTTCGAGATTTTGGCAATAAATGGGAAGACTTGGACTGCTTGCAGCAGTGATGATGTCTGATGCCTCAATTCGTTTTCTTGAAGCCTCCAACTCCAACGCTGTAGGCATTTGAGTTTTAACGGTCCAAGAAAATAATCTAAAGTCTATCTTATAATGTACCATGGAAATTGATAGAGAGAATGGAAGCTACAATGCAAGACGTAGCACAATATACAGCTTCTGTATATATAATCCATAAATAATAAGAATACCCATATACATATAGCCAAACCCTGATCGATTATATAGTCTGTAAATATAAAAAGAACACCTATCTTGCAGCTGATGGCCTTCTCCTAGTTACAGAAGGAATTAATCCTGTGACACGGTGGTCTGACGAGCCATGTATGTCTAAGTGATATAAGAGACAATGTGACCATGTGTGAAAGTGCTTCGACGAGCTCTTTTACGGTACTCGATACTATTCTATATTGATGTTTAAGAAAGACTAGTATAAAAAGATCGTACGGTTGATATTAATTGTATACTACAGAAGACTTTAGCTGTAGTATAGTAGTATACTATAAGTGGTATGGTAGTATATGGGCATTTTGGGGAAAAGTAAATGGTGTAATTGGAATATTTTATACTTTACTAATAGTGGTTTATACTGTATATCACCCATTGGTAGTATTGAGTACCATAAAAGAGTTCGCTTTGAATGGTGTTAGTAGGTGTGCGGAGCTGCACCTGAGCTTGAACTAGGCCTTCCAGGTACAACCCTTTGCCATCTAGCTAGCGAACAAACAGTTTCAATGCTTCACCGCTAGGTTGATTTTATCGCTAGAGTATTTACAATCAAATCAGGGGTATTATTATACAGGATATGTAGCCTCTATATGCTGTAATGAAAACTGAAAAGGCAAACGTTTATGGAGAACAAAGTTGAGACGCTCCAAATGCTTTGTCTACAATCCACAATTATAATGTGCTAGCTCAGTGTTGACGACCAAAATTGGCAGAGGTCAAGGCAGACCGGTCAGACCGGTTTGCTTGACCGGTTTGACCGGTTCACTCCAGGAAATTGCGGTGCTGAGGGTTTAAGGACCGCAACAATTGGTCCGGATGCGATGAAGGCAGCATACTCTCTGGAATGACCGATTATTACGGTGCTAGGGGCTCAAGAGGACCGCAACAGTCGGTGCGAGGAATAAGATCAAGAATTGGAACAAAACGTGAAGTCCAAGCCCAGACCGGTCTGACCGGTGTGGGGGGCCGGTCAGACCGGTTATTCCTGGCTCCTAGTAGATCTGGACTCTTTTGTAGATTTGAGTTGTAATAGGACTCTCCTCACGGGACAAGACCTACCCTCCCTATAAATATAAAGGGATTCGGTCGATTGAGAATCATCCAATCGATCAAATACAATGTACGTTTTATTTGTCTTTACTTTATGTTCTTCAAACCCTAGCCTCTTCCAAACCCTAATTGCTGTTCTTCCTTCGTCTCCACGGCGATTGAGGACGTTCTAGGTGGCCTGACCGATCCTAGAACAACCCAAGGTGCGCACGTCCTGACGGGGTCCCTCCCGGACGAGCGCTCGTTGGTTTTCTCGCCGAGCTCCCAGCTGCCCGATGGGAACCGGTCCGACCGGTCACCGGAACCGATCTGACCGGTCTGGTCAGAGAAGCTGCAAGGAGCTTTTCTGCGCGTGTTAGTATTTGGCGCGTTTTCGTGTCAACATACTTTTTGGCGACTCCGCTGGGGAACAAGAAAAAAGGATCTACTGTCATGGCTAATCTATCAAAGCCAAGTGAAGTTGATCCTGAAAATATTCAGAGGCCGACTGCTAATGAGCTATCGGCTGAGGATCGTCATCTATTTGAGCAACTCCTGCTGCAAGAAAAGGAAGAGATGGAACGAGCCAAGAAGAAGCTTGAAGACAAGGCGCAATGGTTTCTCTCACACTTCTCCAAGGATCGAAAAGGTGCTATCTCCAAGGACAAGGAGGTGGTTCTTCTTTCAGAAGGAGAAGAAGAAAAAGATGAGGTAACACCCACTGTGAGTACTGCACCAGAGCCTGTTACTCTTGATCAAATTAATAGATTGCTAGTTTCTGGTCAAGAAAAAGTTCTTTCTCTTGTTCAAGGCATGATTGATAAGTCTATAGGAAAGCAACCTTCGGCCGTAACTGGTAATGCTATTAGATCTGATATGGCTGGTACTTCACAACAAATTGTACCTCATAATTCATCGACAGCAATACCACCCAAAGAGCCACAATATGGGATGCCGTTGAATTATTCAACAGGGCAAAATCTTCCAGGACAATCTGGCCAGGCAATTCCGGTCAGACCGGTTTCTGTAACCGGTCAAACCGGTTTAAGCGCCCCCATGCAGTACGGCCAGATTCCGGTTAGACCGGTTGCTGGAACCAGTCAAACCGGTTCGGGTGACTATGTTGCATATCAAACAACGCCTGAACCTATAACTAGTACATCACATGTTCAGGCCAATTCTGGCCGAATCAATGGTGTTTCTAGTTATACTACATGTACTCCAATGACATATACTACAAATCCTATGTCTTCCCAAAGTTCGGGCTATTTACAGCAATCATTGCATGCACAGCCGAACCATATGCCTCAACATGTGCCAAATGTTAATGATCAGCAAGTCTCAAATGACCTTTATATTCAAAGCTTGCTTGAAGAATACAAAAAGGATTTGGCTATTATGATTAAAGATACTTTTGGCGTGGAGGTTAAAGATAAAACTTTGGCATGTCAAAAATAATGTCTCAGAGAGCTTCAATGCTCAGATCAAGAAGTTCAAAGGTCAGCTAATTCATGAGTTAGTTGACAGAATTAGGGAGCTCATAATGGAGAAGAGGTACACCAGAAAGATGTTGGCTAATCAATGGGAAGATAGGATACTCCCCAATGTGATGAAGGACCTGAACTTGATCAGCAACAACCTAAAAGTGGTGAAAGTAGCAATTAGTGATGTTGACATTGCAGAAGTTACCATCTTGGATGACTGGAACAATCAGAAGAGGCACACAGTAGACATCCACAACAAGAAATGCTCATGCAGAGAGTGGCAGGTGACAGGGAAGCCTTGCAAACATGCTTTGGCATGGATTCTGTCCAATAGAGGGTTAAAAATAGAAGATTATGTCCATGAGTACTACTCTGTGGCTAAGTTCAAGGCAGCCTATGAGAGCAGAATTGAGCCTTTGCCAGATAGGTCACAATGGCCAGAGGTGGACCTTGGATTCAAGGTGCTTCCACCATTGTTGCGGAGAGGAGCAGGAAGACCCAAGGTGCAAAGGATTAGAGGATTCATAGAGAAAAGGGCAGCAAAGAAGAAGGTTAGATGCAAAAGGTGTCGAGAGTTTGGGCACTTTGAAAAAACTTGCAAAATGGGAAAGGTTGGAGAAGATGGTGAGAGAGCTCCTCCTAGGAACAAGCCAAGCAAAAGGTACCATTTTG
>CM014272.1:21855141-21870766 GCA_004135705.1 Alloteropsis semialata
GAAATTCAAAAGCGGAGCTTTTTGCCTATGTAACGATCAGTTATTTGAATGAATGAAACACTGCTGTGTTACTCTCAAAAAAAATCGAAAGCAGAGAGGGGTACAATAAACTCACTGCTTTTCTACCCAAGATTAAAATGGCAAACATGGATGGCTCTTATTAATAAAGCACGTGCTACCCAACACTTATTCATTATGTTTTACAGTGGATGAAAATTGTATGACCCTTAGTGGATTATCTCTTGCATTGTTGGGTGACTGCCATCTAAAAATTAATAATGTCCCATGTCATTCTTCTTTTCATGTTAAACACAATTTCTTCTATTCCTCAGTATGGCTAATGGCGTCATAAGTCCTTTATTGCCCATGATAGTAAGAACATGTTTTGTTTCAACTAATGCGGAGCATGAGCAACAGCAATTTAGAGAAAAAAAACTCATAGCCTCATCATCCATATTCCATTATACTGTGTATAAGTGAAAACCTATCTAGGTTCGATTTATATGTTGTTCAGTCTTCAGACCATATTTTGGGGATAGTGCTGAGATACGTTATTAGGGGGCCAGGAGATTGGCGAAAATGAGGATGAGCAACAAACTAGATTTCCCCTAAAAGCAGAGCCTCGTCTATGGTTATATATGTTCTTTTGTCTAGGCATATGTCAGTAGCAACATGTTTGATTCTGGGCTCTACTATCCGTGGTTCTTTGGCTACATTATTCCACGTCACTCCCACTTCTATGATTTTTCCATCACATTACTGCTTTCATGATGCTACTCATTCCGAAAGGAAAAGGCTGACACAGACACCCACATATACAAACCTTATGCATATAGACAATTGATCAGAAAATGGAAGTTGCAATAAGCTAACTGTTGTCAAGGCCAATGTTTCTTGCCTGCATATATAATGAGCATGTGAGGGGCGGGGCATATGAAGTATTAAAGAAGCAAATTTTGTTATTGAGATAGGTGAATAAAGTTACTCTACACACTACCGGAATCGCCAAATTTGCCATGTGCCCCTGGCACACGGCAAAGGCCAGGGGGCACACGGCAAAGCTTTTGCCGTGTGCCGCCCACGGCGAACCCCGCACAGCGACGGCCACGACGGCAAAGCTGGCTTTGCCGTGTGCCACGGGGGGCACACGGCAAAAAACGGAGTTACGGCGCGCCACCCTCCATCCTCCGTCGCCGTCCGTCTGTCCGTCACGCGGTGGGTCCCCACTTTGCCGTGTGCCTTACCACGTGGCACACGGCAAAGCCAGTTCACAGAACGCTGGGAAAGGTCACTTTGCCGTGTGCCATGGTCCTGGCACATGGCAAAGTGACCCAAAAAAATCTGTTTTTAATGTTTTTTGATGTATAAATTGCCCTACTCAAACAAACATCATATTTATCATACATATATCACAACAAACATCACAGACACTTGATATATCACAAGAAACATCACAAAATCCATAAGTTCACATTCAAATACCACATGCTCGTAATTATCACAAGTTCACAAATACGAACCAACTAAAGTTTATCACTGTGCTGGGTCGAACGGCTGTGCTGGGTCGAACAGAGGTGCGAACAACTGCTATGGGTGTAATGTCGGTGAGATGCCCGATGACACGTCAGGCGTATTCGATGCTGCCGCCGATTGATTCTGCAGAAAGGAGAATATATTGCATGTCAAGTTATCTAAGTCATAATCTTAAACATTCAAAAGTTCGTTGTAGTCTCAAAGTGACTCTAAGTCTCTACATTCTCTAAGTCTCTAATACTTCAAATAAATCTACAAGGTTGCCAAGTGACTCACATGAGGAATTGCAGGAGCCGGAGCCGATGTGTACATCGGCATCACTGGTGCAAGTATGGGGTGACCAATATGAACGGAAAGAGATTGAATGTAGTTGTACATATTGGCCATCTGCTGCTGAAGCTCAGCCTGCTGCCTTGCCACCATCTGCTGCCTCGCCGCCGCCTCCTCCCGTATCCTCCTCTCTTCGGCTATCGCCGCCTCGTGTGCTTGTGTTTGCGCCGCCAGCTGGGCCTACAATTTTTCATCTCAGTGTTACAATGCGAATGAAACATATGTATAAATTGAATGGACGACGAATAAATCAAAAATAACCTGAAGTTCCTGCACTTGGAGTTGTGCCTGTGATAGCCGTGAGCGTATGGACGGGCAACTGCTCGTGCTCCTTGCTCGAACCTGGGCGAGAGTGGGAGTAGTGGCCGTGTCCAGAGTGCCGTCGCCCATATAGTACCGGACATGCTTCTTGCCCCCTCCCACCCTCATGATGATCTCTCCGTCAAGGTCATGGGCGCTCGGATCCCACTCTGGCCCATGGACCTACCTTCCCGTCTTCGTGTACTCGTTGATGCGGGTGTGGATGGAGGGATTGTTGTAGGCCGAGGGCAGGTCGTCCGAGCTTTAGGTGACCTCAGACGCCTTGCCCTTGTGGGCCATAGCCCATCCCATGAACTGGGAGCACTGAGCGCCTTCATGTGCCACCGACTGCGAAAAAAACAAGTTGATTACAAATTATGCAGAATCGAGCATTAAAATAAAGAAATGAATCCGCATACCCATTGAGCCCTGTACTCGTCGTTGCTCAGGCTGCCTTGATGGTGTGCTGGACCTGGCATCAGCAAACACTGCTCTCGGCCAGCGTTGTGCTTCTCCTCCCACTCTGGTGTGAACCCCTTGTCCACTATGCGTTCCCAGCACGTGAAATCATTACGGCACCACCACGCAGGCATCGACATGTGATCAAGTGATTGACATGTAAGAAGATCAAATCAAGTGATGCACTTAATCTGAAAATTAATCTTAACTTATCCGCAAGTATTGCTTCCGGGTTAGCTTCAAATTTCTTGCAGCTTCTTTTTTGATCTTCTGGCCAAGGAACAGAGCACCATAGTTTATCACACACTAGACTTGCACCTCGTAGAGCATGTCCTTCACTAGCTTAATGCATCGGTTGTGAGCCACAACCGTCGCCTGTTCCTCATATCCATCCGCACACCTATAGAAATCTTGCATATAAACACGATGTATGCAATCATTATTACAAAAATGTGCAATGAATGCGATGTATTGACAAGTGTACTTACCCACAACTCGGCCTTCACCCGCTCTGCCTTGTTGTCGAAGCACCTGTTTTCCCGATCGAGATGATCAGGGGCGACGGTGTAGTGCTCCCACGTCCAGGCCGGATCGTACCTTCCACGAATGTGGACCTAGCCTGGGAAGTGCTCCCTGCACAGAAGACCCAGGATGCCGTTGACCTTGCGATTATGAGCACCTCCAACGAGTACTCTCCAACTCCTGCCAAAAGTGATAAAGATAAAATATTAGTTTATATTGTGATTATGAAGTTATGAAATGAAGAAGTATTGACAAAATCTAAAGTTACTTACGCTGGCCCAGAGGGTTGAATCATCGGCCGTTGGGCAAGAGGTATCGGCCTGTCCGGAAGTCTCGAGGGAGCTCGCAACCAGACAGCTGGGATAGCCCCTGTCGTGTCCTCCTCCTCCTCCTCCCCCTCCCCCTCCCCGTCCTCAGCACCCGACGTCTCCATGGAAGGTACGTATTCCTCCTGCTGCTGCTCCTGCTCCTCCTCTTCCTCCTCCGACGAAGGCGGCTCTACACGTCGAGCCGCTCGACCCTTGGGGCGAGCCTTGGGGCCACCCTTCCCTCGACCCCAAGTCGAGGGCCCCGACATCTCCGCAGAGAGCCTTGAGGCCACCCTTCCCTCGACCCCAAGTCGAGGGCCCCGACATCTCCGCAGAGTTTGGCATAACTCTTCTAAAAGCAGACGCGCATTTTTGTGCTATAGCGCCGCCCACCATCATTGTTCAATCACCTGCAATTTAAAACAGTAAACTAATCAGTACATATTTAAAAAGAGTGACATAATTACAAAATAAACAACACATAATTAGAAACTGACATGATATTTAAAAAATAAATCTACCAGCACAAATCGTACATGTATTAGAAATAATCATCTTGATCGGGATTAGCTGGATCATCGGGATTAGCTAGATCATTAGCTTCATCATCACTATCATGCATGTCGAGATCATAATCAGGCCCGTGCTCCAAAGGAGGAATGTCGTCGTCATCAAGCCCTAATTGTAATCGCTCAAGTAATTCTAAGTCCTTCGCATTATGAACCTCATCTCCAGCATCCTCGTCATCAACCGTTTCATCGTCTACTTCCATTTCGATCGAGCCGGTTAAGTCTATCTCAAAACGCCCTTGTAGCCCATCTTCTTGAAAGAACTCTCCGTCATACGTGTTTGGGTCTATCTTGTAATCTACATTGTTTGGGATAGGTAGTTTGCTGTGTGGCGCTACCTTGTACACAACATCCGAACCCTTAAGACGTTCATCGGTTTTGCACAGGTATGAGAGGTAATAAACTTGTGTGGCTTGTTGAGCCATAATATAGACATCGTCTCCTGGATAGACGGATGACTGCCGAATTCCGACTAGTCCAACATTATGGGTCTGTTGACGCTCCTTAGCGACACACTTTTACCCTTGTTTATCTTCAATAATGGCATGAATTTGATATCTAAACTAATGATCGTACTCTATAACCGGGACGATTTTGCATATGCATGTGTTTTTGGAGGAATTCTGTTTATGCAAGTTTTTGGGCTAAATTAGAGCACATATGGACAAGGCTTGGGACCAAGGACAACACGTTGAAAGATAAAGGCCAGAGGCCCGAAGAAAGGGCTAGGCCGGCCGGCCCCACATGGCCCAGGCTGGCCGGCCTAAGGTGGTTCATGCCCCGTTCATGCTCATCTTTGGTGAACCGACCTCCAAGAGTATTTGAAAGGCATGTGCTTCATGATAAGGTTAAGAAACTTCGGGGTCAAGGCACCTCAATTGGAGAATTTCGAAGTTTATCACTTCCCATTCTTACCTCGAAGATATCCCAAAGCAAACGACGTCCAAAGGCCCACATGCATAGGTGGAACATATACTGAAACTTCCAGAAGACTTGGAGAGAAAGACGAAGACGGGACGGCCAGGAAAAAGGCCAGGCCGGCCGGCCTGGACCTTTCTGGGCTGACTGGCCTGGGGTCTCCTAGCGCCGCCTCGCCCCCCCTCGACCTAGGGTTTCCTCTAGGTATAAATAGCCCCTGTGCCTCCGTGCCACGCATCAATTCATTCATCATTCCCCGCCGAGGAGCAGAGGAGCTAGAGGGACACCTTTCAGAGAGCTGAGGGTCGTGCTAGTTTTCTAGGGTTCTTCCCTAGCCGACGTGGGAACCCTGCAAGGAAGACCACGTCAGAGTTCTGGAGCTAGGATCATCAAGATCAAGGTAGGATCCCTGTGGTGATGTACTTACATTCATGGTGAAGTTATATGTATTTTCGAATCTTTAGCGATCAAGTGCCTCTCTTTATGATTTCATTCTTGCTTGGTTTTGCTTCTTCTTCAATCTATTATCGAGATAGATTGCTTAGGGTGTTCTTGTAGCCATGGTGGCTAGGGGTTCATACCAAATCTACCAAGTGGTTCGACACGTTCACTTGTGAACGTGCCCTTAAGTTACCCACACCGAAAGGGAGCATCGTGACAAGGTGTGATCCCGTGTAAGGTGGGGCTTTCGGGAGTTTGACCGGAGATCGTGATTTAAAGATGCTTTTTATTGAGATTCACATCTATCTTACTTCACTCTATTTGGTTCGGAGCTACAACATATGCATGATTTAGGCGATCTAGATTGGTTATCTCTAACTTTCTCTTGCTACCTCCGTTTGGTTTTAGTAGATTAGATTTGTTTTGCAACCCCTCTTCAAGCTAAAGGATTTTTATGCTATTTAGATTGTTTCTTGTATCTTTAGTTCCACGGATTGATAAACCTTGGGGGAGTACTCTAAGGGAAGAGCTACAACTGATCCGTGTGCTTGCGGTTCATGATTGACGCGTCTAAGGGCCGTCAACAGGGTCCGTCACACTTCATTAGGGTCAAACCAGTGGCATTTGAATATGACAGGCTTAAGAGGTTTGCAACCATGAAATGTTAGTTCATATATTTCTTCAATTATTCCATAATACTCGACCCCATCTTGGGCTACCGTACAAACTACGCTATTTGTGATTCTTCGATTGGGCCGACTCTGCTTGTGGCTTTTTGTGTGAAAGCGATAGCCATTCACGTCATAGCTAGAGTATGACATGACCCTATAGGCACAACCATTGGCAACTTGTCTCAACTCGGGAGTCATAGACACATCTGTTTGGCCCTGCAAGTAGAAGAATGGTAGTTCGTTATAGTATTCACACGTACGAGGAACTTGTAAAGTACGAGCTTCAGAATGACCATACCTTTTGTTTGAACCAAGAAATGAAATCGGGCGATCCACGTCTCGCACCTTGTTTAAGAAGGGTATCAACTTGTTGTGGGGTCGGTGCCCTTTTTTCCCACCAGAATTGATGAATAAATTCTCTGTACGAATGAGAAGAAGATCAAGGAGGGTTGGATGCAGAACTTACTGAATAGAGATAGTGCTTGGTTGAGAACTTACTGAATGTAACTTTCCACTTCGAAAAGGTTGGTCAACACATACATCATGATAGTGCGCAACTCTTCATGTTGCAAGGTCTTACGAGTCGCAACACTTGCACTTCCGAGTTGCCCTTTGAAGAGGCTGAGGTTCGATTCATTTTCGTTGGCATTGTAACGAGGGGGGTGGATTATGCATGTTAGAAAGGGTGTCGGCATAGTATTTCATTGTGAAGTTTGACACCTCCTCAGTACAATATGCCTCTGCAATGGAAGCTTCAATTTTGCATTTGTTTTTACATTTGGGTCGAAGAACCTTTTGTCGTCTCTAAATTGCATAGCACCAACGGCTGTTGGGATATAGCCGAAGCCAATGAACCCAGACAACAGCCAAGACAGAGAACAGAGACAAGCAACAGTAAATTACTTATCAACAGTGTTCTCGGGAATCAGCCCTTTACACATTGGTGAGGGGTCCCCTTTTATAGGGGGTCAAGAGGCTCTTTTTACATTCCCCTTATACCCCTGGAAACCAGGCATCATTCTCTAGACTAAACAACATAGACTTTCCAGGGGCATTAGAGTACATTCATGTGTCATAGTATGAAAGCGTAGACCAGCAACTCCGTCTTTGACTCGGTTTGGACCTGGTCCACGCTGCCTTCATCATGCCTCTAGTGACCCTTGTTGCCTTCACCACACGGTGCATCCTTGCCGCCTTCACCATTAGGCGCCTGTTCGGTCGAGCGACGTCTTCTCCTGCTCAGAGGAGAAAGGACCGCCGCGCCATCGCCCGAACCTGCCTTGGGCCTGTATAACAAGATGAATCAAATATACACCATATTTGAGAATTACCTTCGCAACATCACAAAAGTAAGTCAGAGTAGCGAAGGCAATGAGAAACCACACAACGCCTTCGCATCTGGTACGACATGTTTATTAATGCCGGGAGCAGCAGATCGCCTCTCGATGTCTGATGACCCGGTGAAGGCAAGTTCCTTTTATTTACTTGTGGCGAAGGCAAATGCCTTGAACAAACAGCAAATTAATGGATGAAGGCATTTCCTGGACAGGCCAATCTCCCAATAGTAGCCCCTCGGGGACGAGGGCTTTCTCCAATAGGCCGATGTCCTCGAATGTTCAGGATTGCCTTCGCCTGTTCCAGAGAAACGCCTCCTCCCGTTGGAGTAAGTCCCGAGTCGATATCTTCGCTCTGAAAATGGCTTCGCATTCTTTACTTTTGATTTTTCGTACTCTATTTTTATTTTTATTTATATTGTTTTTTGAATTTTTCTGGGCCTTTTCGAATTCCGAGCCACGGTAACGGTCAGTTTTTTACTGCCCTATAAATAGGACCGAAGGGGTCCCCCCTTTTACGCTTCTTCGCTTTCGCTTTCAATCGCTTTCAGCTGCGATAGCTTCTTCGCACACACAGGTCGCAAGCTGTCATTTTCTTTCACGTTCGTGCTGTCTTCTCTTCCGATATCCGCTTTTGTACAAGTAAGGTTCTCTCTTCATATTTTGACACTTGTTCCTGCTAGTTTTCTTCGGTTAGGTAATGACAATTGTTATCATTCCTGCAGCGGCGCGCACCAAGCAAACTGCTGTTCTTATTGATATGGCTGGCGAAGGCAGCCCCGATGCCCAATGAGCGGAAGCTTCTCCTCGTCGTGGGTTGGATGATGCCGAGGCTGTTGAGCTTGCACATCAGATAGAAGAAGAGACCCCGGCTGTTGAGGAAGCTTCTAACGATGATCACAGCGGGGACAAAGAAGGTGGCGAAGAAGAAAATCTTGATGATGTGGAGGCCGACGTGGAAGATCTTATAGATCCCAGCAAGAGGGCGAAGACACTTGTGTTTGGCAAATCCAAGGTCGGCAGAAATGATATTAAATTTTATGAAGAAAAAGGATATTTCCCTGAGGGTTGGGGTCGTTCTCCTGGTACTGAAACAACCCCTAGCCCTCGCGAAGACGAAGCTATAGTCTTCACAGATTTCTTCATTGCTGGCCTTAAGATGCCGATTGATAATATAATTGCGAAGATGATTGCACCTTATGGCCTGCAACTGCATCATTTGACGCCCAATGCCATCAGCCATCTCCTTCGCTTCTTTTGGTCAGTAAAGACGCATGACTCGGCGGTTACAATTGATGGCTTCCTTCGGCTATGTGAAGGGCATAATCAGAGTAAATCATCTGAGGTTGAAGGCGAGCTGTTCACTCCAGATTTTGGATGTGTGACATTTACTGGGCGCCGCCGGGGGTCTCATTTTGCGAAGGTGGAAACTACCTTCGCTCAGAGGAACAAATGGACGAAAGACTGGCAGAAATACTGGTTTTATGTGAGGGTACCTTCGGAGGAAACTGTTCTGGATGATGGTACGAGATCGGTTTCTTATCCTCTCCACAGCCAGATCGATTGGCTCAAGTTTGTTTCCTGTCCAGTTTTTGACGCGGAAAGCACTGGTTTCACGGAGTGTTGGAAGGCATTTCGAGCGGCTTCGCATACATTCTGCAGTCGTGATCTTATTGAAGAAGGAGTTGCGGCCGATCTGGCTGCTGGGGTTTATTTCTTATCCGCCGACTGGGAGCCTTACAAAGTTAAGTGGAAGCCCTTTGGTGAACGTACTAAGGTTGCTTTTCCACACTTTGGAGCGAAGTTGCCCGAAGGTATGTCAGCGGCGGAGTTCGTTGCCATAGTGGAGCGACGGGCCACAGATATTCTTGGTCCATATACCTCAAAGGAGCATCGTATTAACGAAGACAATTATGTTCATATTAGACTCAATAGAGTTTTTGAGGAATTGATGATTTCTTATGGTGCTCGAGAGGTTCCCGTCCCTGCTAGGGAGAAGAAGAAGGAGAAGAAAGAGAAGGAGAAAAAAGGGAAGGGTAAGGCGAAGGAGCGGAATGAAGATGCATCTGCTTCTTCACGCCCACGAGGAGGTGGTCGGTCTGGTCGTGGAGGCCGAGGTAGAAAAACTGTTGCGAAGACAACTTCCTCCTCCGAGCCAGCCAAGCGTGGCAGTAGCAGCTCTCATGAGTCTGCTGAGAAGCGTCGTCGACAAGACGCACCAATTGCTGCCATCCCTGTGTCTGTTGTCGCTCCGGCTACCCAGGTCACCTCTTCGGCTTCGCGAGGTGGTCTTCCACCTCGTCCTCCTCGGCCAGCCCCAGCGGCTTCGGCTCCCGTGCAGCGGCTGGCTTCGCAAGTCATCGGGTTTATGAGCTCAGCTCCCCGGAGCGGAGATGATATTTTCTTAGGTAAGGTTGCTCTCTTTGGGAATTATTTTCAAGGCACAAGTCTTCCTTTGCTAGGGGACTACTTGGCGCGGAATCCCGTGATTGATGTCAATATTACTTGTGAAGGCGTTGATGAAGCGGCCGAAGATGTACGGGTTCCGAATCCGTTTGATGATGGCATTGATATTAGCATGTTTGAGGAGACTCCTGCTCGAGATGCTCCCATTATGGAGAATGTGCCAGAGGAGGTTCATGTCGAGGCTAGCTTTGAAGAGCCCAGAGCCGAAGCTCCAGTTAACATTTTGACGGTTAGCCCTCCGTTGTCGGCTTTGGCCTCCTCCCCTCCTGTTCAGGACTCTTTGGAGGTTCTGGCCCATGCTGCCGGGACAGTTGATGTTGATGCCCAGGCTAAGGGAAAGGAGGTTGCCGAAGCTGAGACTTCCGAAGCTGCTGAGAGGGCTGCCGCTTCTCCGTCTTATATGGATGTTGATATGGGTGGAAGTATTCCTTTTCCCGAAGGTACTCATGTTGTTTCTTTGCTTTTTCATTGCTTGCTCTTCTGTTTAATGCTAATGCGATTGAGACCTATTTATTAGGTGGCGAGGGAGATGGGCCATCTCGCGTGCGCGAAGGTGGGCCTCTTCGAGACTTTGATTTGGAAGGTGTTTTTTGTTTGGGATTATAGCTGGTTTTTTCCTTTGGCTATTTTGCGAAGATAACAGTGTTATCATTATTTTTTCCTTGCAGAATATCAACGACTTGTCCAGACACTTGATCCTGAAAGCACATGTTCCACTATTTTGGCTTCGGGAATGAAGGTATGTCCTTATTGCCTTCGTCTTGTGATTTTGTTTTTGACCTTAACTTCGTTTCGTTTATTTCATAATGCTGAACTGTTTTCTACCATAGGTTGTTGTAGCTATCAATGAGTTGGCTGCTCAGGTTCCCAACCTCAACTTAGTTGCTGCTGAACGGGCAGAGCTAGAGAAATTGCGAAGGGAAAAAGCAGAGCTTCTCCAGATCCAGGCAACTATTGATAGAATTAAGCATGATCTTGAAAATGAAAAGACTCTGTTTCACCAGGACCGGGAATCTATTATCGTTGAGAATGATTCTTTGAAGGACAAGGTCACAGCTTTGGAGGCTAAGGCTGGCGAAGCCGATTCCCTTAAGGAAAAGGTTGCTGCCTTGGAGGCTAAAATTGTTGATAAGGATGACACCGTGGTGGGCCTTCGCAGGAAAATTGTTGAGGATACTGATTTGATTTCTGTTTTAAAGGGTGAGGTGAATACATTGAACGCAGCCAAGGAGAAGCTTTCAGGCGATGTTGATACATATCGGTCTCGCAGTGAAAACTTTGAGCGTGAGGTCTTGTCGCTTCGCGCATCAAACCTTAACCTTCGCAAGGAGAATGAAAGTGTGGTTGATGTTGCCTGGGAGCGAGGCTTAAAGTTGTATCGCTTATACAAGGAAGCCTTACGACAGTTTGGTGCGGAGCCCGCTGCCTTCCCCAATAAAGAGTATAGCTTGGACAAGCTCTTTAATTGGATTGACAATGAATTTGCTTCGCTTCCAAGTGTCGTGGAAACTCTCAGTGACTTCGCTGTCAATCTTTGTTCATGTAACCTGCTGAAGGTTCTCTCAGACAATGGCTGCGATCATTATAAGGCTTTGGTTCGAAAAGGTTATCCTTATCCTGCTCCCAGAGATCCTGCCGACGCTGATTATTTTCCACAGCAACTGCTAGTCGCGAAGGCGCTTTTCTTGAGATATTTTTGGGTTGCCAGTGGCCGTCAAGCAACTCAGAATCTTGTCTGCGACCGGCTTGCGAAGGTATTTTTTATAGCATCCGTTGTCGTTTTTGATTCATTTTCGTTTTTGATTTGGAATTGTTTTGTTTGATAGCTTTTGTATTCTCAGTCAAAGGAACTGAAAAAGCAAAAAGCTGAAGCCGAAGCCACCGCAAGGGAAGCTGCTGCCAAGGAAGCTGCCGAAGCCGGTGTCGGAACAAGTTCTGCAGCGACTGGTGCTGCTTCCGACGAAGCCGGTGCTTCTTCTTCACAAGGGCAGGGTGATCAAGGGGTCCCTGGAGTCGAGCCACAGGTCTAAGGACCTTTTGAATTGTAGCAAGAGTTAGGATTTTATTGAGCGGGCAGTTCTTTTGAACTTGTACATTTGTGTATATTCAGGGCGATGAAATGCTTGCACTCACTCCACTGGCTATGCGTGACGGGCCGCTTTGTATTTCTGGCTTCGCATGGAAGGAATTTCAACATCTTTATCCGAACTCGAGCCATCATGATTTTTTGGAGTATTGTCACGAGTTTTATCGCGACACCGAGTTCAGTGTTTTTGATTTTTTCACAGCGTTTATTGCTCACAGCTCTGATCGAGTTGAGCTTGCTGCGAAGAAAAATGCCGAAGCTATTTCCCTGGGTGTTCCAAAGGAGGAGCCGTTGGAAGTTAGTCCTGATGTCAAAGACTTTGCTTGCGTTTACAACGCTCCTCGTTTTAGGAGATCTGGCGAGCAGTTTTTTGGATACGTGTTTGAAATGTTTTGAGAATGCTTGATGTAAATATATGAAATTCGTGATGTAATAATGTCTTCGCATGAATGAATATAAACTCGTCTAGTCTGTTTTTGAGAGAAAACGCCTCCTCCCCCGAAGCAAGGTTGTGTTTATTTATGCGAAGGTGAATATGTTCGAGATGAGAAAACCTTTCGCATGTATGACGAAAAAATATCAAACTCGGTTTGCCTTTGTTTTTGAGAGAAACGCCTCCTCCCCCCGAAGCGAGTTTGTGTGTTTTTTTCTGTTCTCGGTGCTTAAATGGCAATCTATGGTGTTTAGACGGGGAAACCCCTTTTGCTCCATAGAGCAAGCATTTTTGGTGTATAAAGACAATCTTGAGCCGAAGCCCCTTTTACTCCTTAGAGCAAGTATTTTTGGTGTATAAAGGCAATCTTGAGCTGAAGCCCCTTTTACTCCTTAGAGCAAGCATTTTTTGTATATGAAGACAATATTGAGCCGAAGCCCCTTTTACTCCTTAGAGCAAGCATTTTTTGTATATGAAGATAATATTGAGCCGAAGCCCCTTTTACTCCGTAGAGCAAGCATTTTTTGTATATGAAGCAATTTAGATCTGAATTGGCCTTACCTTTGGTAGGGTCAATTTAGTTCTATTGGGTTTATCGAATACCAGCGACTTGGTTGAAGCCAATCGCTTTCGATGCAACTTTTTTGGGGAATATCTCATTTATATATTTCACATGAGTTACAATTAGCACCGCCTCGTTAAAAACCTCACCCCTTTGGTAAGGGTTCCCCTGTGAGGAAAAGAGTACGGGCCTTTTGAAAAAGGAAATATCTACTCTACTAATTGACTTCGTTTATAGAATACGAAGCCAATTATTACATTATGTTTACAGGTAATACCTTCGCAGGCTGTCCGCATTCCATGAATGCGGCAGCTCATTGCCCATCTCCATCCCCCAGGTGAAATGATCCTGGTATGTTACTTTTGACGACTAGGAACGGACCTTCCCATTTGTTCTGCAGCTTCCCGAAGGCATATTCGGGTTCTTCCTTAGCACCCAATCGCCTATCTTTATGTCTTTTCTTACTATTTTCTTGTCTCGCCATTTCCTGGTTTCTTCCTGGTACTTGGAAATGTTCTTTGCTGCTTGCAGCCTGTATATTTCCGTGAGGTCTTTATCTATGGCTTCGCTATCTTCGGGTGCTTTCTGTTGGGTGCGAAGCCCCTGATGCAGAATCTCCTCCGGACATACTGCTTCTTCGCCATAAAGCAATTTGAATGGAGTGAACTGAGTTGCTCTTGAGGTAGACGTGTTGTGAGCCCAAATTACCTTCGGAATTTCTTCTACCCATTTTCCTTTTTTCTTGCAATTTGCAAGGCATTTTCTGATGGCAGTGAAAATGATGCCATTGGCTCTTTCGACTGCGCCATTGGACTGGGGGTGATATACTGATGCAAATCTTGCCTTCGTCCCGATGGACATGCAATACTGCCTGAATTCGTCACAGTCAAACTGTTTCCCATTATCGACGGTGATTTCCCTTGGGACTCCGAATCTGCATACAATTTGTTGCCAGAAGAATTTGATAACTGTCTTCACCGTGATATTTGCTAGTGGCCTTGCCTCGATCCACTTGGTGAAATATTCCACTGCAACTATTGCATATTTGAGGTTTCCTTGAGCCGTGGGAAGGGGACCCACCAGATCGATGCCCCATCTCTGCAAAGGCCAGGTTGGAGTTATCAGCTGTGACGGCTCTGAAGGTGATTTTCTGGTTGCCGCACATTTTTGACATTTGTCGCAAGTCTTGACTGTATTTGTTGCATCACTGATGATTGAAGGCCAATAAAACCCTTGTCTCATTGCCTTCCCAACAATTGCCCTCGCTCCAAAGTGAGCTCCGCATAGACCACTGTGTATCTCTTGAATTATCTCTCTACCTTCGCTGATGGAAACGCAGCGAAGCCAAGGAGCTACGACTCCTTTTTTGTACAAGGTGTTGTCGATGATTTGGTATGCTCTTGCTCTCTGCTGCATGGTTTTGAGGTCGTCTTCATCAATTGGTTCATAGTATCCCCTGAGATATGCCATTATGGAAGATCGCCAATCTTCTGAATTTATTGCATTGATAAAGTGTGGTTGCTCATCGAGTTCTTTGATCGAAGGCACTGTCAATGTCTGGAAGAAGACATCGGGTGGCAACTTGTCCCCCTTTGCTGCTGCCTTGGCCAGTGCATCAGCTTCTTCGTTTTTTGCCCTTGGAATGTATTCTATTGTGAAGCCTTTGAACTTTTTCTCCATTGATCGGACTGTATTTAGGTATTTGATCAGCTCGGGTTGCTTTGCAACGCTTTCTTTTTCAATGTGGTCTGCTACCACCTTTGAGTCTGTTTTTACAACGAAGCACTGAGCCCCTAGCGCCTTTGCCGTTCTGAGCCCCAGTAAGACGGCTTCATATTCAGCAACATTGTTCGTACTTCTATCGCTATTTTTGCAGAACTCTAGGTTCGCTGCATATCTCATCTTAACGCCCGAAGGCGATTGCACAATCGCTGCGATGCCAGCTCCTTTGTCCCCCCAAGCGCCGTCACTGTGTACTAGCCAGCTTTCTTCTCTGATCAGAGTTTGTGCCGAAGGCGATGTCCACTCGACTATGAAATCAGCCAAGACTTGCGATTTAACTGCTGTTCTTCGCTCGAAGTCGACCACATATTCAGATAGCTCTGCAGCCCATTTGCGTATTCTTACGGAGGCTTCTTTGTTGCTCAATGACTCTTTTAAGGGTTGATCTGTAAGTACTTTGATGGTGTGCCCTTCAAAATAATGCCTTAGCTTTCTGGATGCCATTACCACGGCATAGATCATTTTCTCAATCTCAGTGTAGAACGGCTTTGACCCTGCTAGTGCCTCAGAAACATAATATACAGGCTGCTGTATATTTCTGCCTTCAACCAGCTTCTCCACAATGAGTGCAGCACTGACAGCTGATTGCGAAACTGCAATGTATAGGAGTAAAGGTGCCTTCGGGTCTGGTGTTGTCAGCTTCGTGAGCTGCATCAGATATTGTCTTAGTTCATAGAATGCCTTCGACTGCTCTTCTCCTCATTCAAACTTTGATGCATTTCTGTCGGGGATAGACCCCCGGGGGTACCCAGAAGGCGGATTGGCCCAACCAGCAGGGGGCGGCCCAATCCGAGTGCTATCGGGCCGGTTTGTCAGACTGGGTGGCCCACCACTCGGGAGGCCCACCAGTCGGCGAACCGGATGACTACGACGGCGCGCGCGACAAGGAAGCAGGCGGCGTATCACGCAAG
>CM014272.1:21871766-21914974 GCA_004135705.1 Alloteropsis semialata
CTAGAGAAATTGTGAAGGGAAAAAGCAGAGCTTCTCCAGATCCAGGCAACTATTGATAGAATTAAGCAGGATCTTGAAAATGAAAAGACTCTGTTTCGCCAGGACCGGGAATCTATTATCGTTGAGAATGATTCTTTGAAGGACAAGGTCACAGCTTTGGAGGCTAAGGCTGGCGAAGCCGATTCCCTTAAGGAAAAGGTTGCTGCCTTGGAGGCTAAAATTGTTGATAAGGATGACACCGTGGTGGGCCTTCGTAGGGCTGTTCTAAAGGGTGAGGTGAATACATTGAACGCAGCCAAGGAGAAGCTTTCAGGCGATGTTGATACATATCGGTCTCGCAGTGAAAACTTTGAGCGTGAGGTCTTGTCGCTTCGCGCATCAAACCTTAACCTTCGCAAGGAGAATGAAAGTGTGGTTGATGTTGCCTGGGAGCGAGGCTTAAAGTTGTATCGCTTATACAAGGAAGCCTTACGACAGTTTGGTGCGGAGCCCGCTGCCTTCCCCAATAAAGAGTATAGCTTGGACAAGCTCTTTAATTGGATTGACAATGAATTTGCTTCGCTTCCAAGTGTCGTGGAAACTCTCAGTGACTTCGCTGTCAATCTTTGTTCATGTAACCTGCTGAAGGTTCTCTCAGACAATGGCTGCGATCATTATAAGGCTTTGGTTCGAAAAGGTTATCCTTATCCTGCTCCCAGAGATCCTGCCGACGCTGATTATTTTCCACAGCAACTGCTAGTCGCGAAGGCGCTTTTCTTGAGATATTTTTGGGTTGCCAGTGGCCGTCAAGCAACTCAGAATCTTGTCTGCGACCGGCTTGCGAAGGTATTTTTTATAGCATCCGTTGTCGTTTTTGATTCATTTTCGTTTTTGATTTGGAATTGTTTTGTTTGATAGCTTTTGTATTCTCAGTCAAAGGAACTGAAAAAGCAAAAAGCTGAAGCCGAAGCCACCGCAAGGGAAGCTGCTGCCAAGGAAGCTGCCGAAGCCGGTGTCGGAACAAGTTCTGCAGCGACTGGTGCTGCTTCCGACGAAGCCGGTGCTTCTTCTTCACAAGGGCAGGGTGATCAAGGGGTCCCTGGAGTCGAGCCACAGGTCTAAGGACCTTTTGAATTGTAGCAAGAGTTAGGATTTTATTGAGCGGGCAGTTCTTTTGAACTTGTACATTTGTGTATATTCAGGGCGATGAAATGCTTGCACTCACTCCACTGGCTATGCGTGACGGGCCGCTTTGTATTTCTGGCTTCGCATGGAAGGAGTTTCAACGTCTTTATCCGAACTCGAGCCATCATGATTTTTTGGAGTATTGTCACGAGTTTTATCGCGACACCGAGTTCAGTGTTTTTGATTTTTTCACAGCGTTTATTGCTCACGGCTCTGATCGAGTTGAGCTTGCTGCGAAGAAAAATGCCGAAGCTATTTCCCTGGGTGTTCCAAAGGAGGAGCCGTTGGAAGTTAGTCCTGATGTCAAAGACTTTGCTTGCGTTTACAACGCTCCTCGTTTTAGGAGATCTGGCGAGCAGTTTTTTGGATACGTGTTTGAAATGTTTTGAGAATGCTTGATGTAAATATATGAAATTCGTGATGTAATAATGTCTTCGCATGAATGAATATAAACTCGTCTAGTCTGTTTTTGAGAGAAAACGCCTCCTCCCCCCGAGCAAGGTTATGTTTATTTATGCGAAGGTGAATATGTTCGAGATGAGAAAACCTTTCGCATGTATGACGAAAAAATATCAAACTCGGTTTGCCTTTGTTTTTGAGAGAAACGCCTCCTCCCCCCGAAGCGAGTTTGTGTTTTTTTGTTCTCGGTGCTTAAATGGCAATCTATGGTGTTTAGACGGGGAAACCCCTTTTGCTCCTTAGAGCAAGCATTTTTGGTGTATAAAGACAATCTTGAGCCGAAGCCCCTTTTACTCCTTAGAGCAAGTATTTTTGGTGTATAAAGGCAATCTTGAGCTGAAGCCCCTTTTACTCCTTAGAGCAAGCATTTTTTGTATATGAAGACAATATTGAGCCGAAGCCCCTTTTACTCCTTAGAGCAAGCATTTTTTGTATATGAAGATAATATTGAGCCGAAGCCCCTTTTACTCCGTAGAGCAAGCATTTTTTGTATATGAAGCAATTTAGATCTGAATTGGCCTTACCTTTGGTAGGGTCAATTTAGTTCTATTGGGTTTATCGAATACCAGCGACTTGGTTGAAGCCAATCGCTTTCGATGCAACTTTTTTGGGGAATATCTCATTTATATATTTCACATGAGTTACAATTAGCACCGCCTCGTTAAAAACCTCACCCCTTTGGTAAGGGTTCCCCTGTGAGGAAAAGAGTACGGGCCTTTTGAAAAAGGAAATATCTACTCTACTAATTGACTTCGTTTATAGAATACGAAGCCAATTATTACATTATGTTTACAGGTAATACCTTCGCAGGCTGTCCGCATTCCATGAATGCGGTAGCTCATTGCCTTCTCCATCACCCAGGTGAAATGATCCTGGTCTGTTGCTCTTGACGACTAGGAAAGGACCTTCCCATTTGTTCTGCAGCTTTCCCGAAGGCATATTCGGGTTCTTCCTTAGCACCCAGTCGCCTATCTTTATGTCTTTTCTTACTATTTTCTTGTCTCGCCATTTCCTGGTTTCTTCCTGGTACTTGGAAATGTTCTTTGCTGCTTGCAGCCTGTATATTTCCGTGAGGTCTTTATCTATGGCTTCGCTATCTTCGGGTGCTTTCTGTTGGGTGCGAAGCCCCTGATGCAGAATCTCCTCCGGACATACTGCTTCTTCGCCATAAAGCAGTTTGAATGGAGTGAACTGAGTTGCTCTTGAGGTAGATGTGTTGTGAGCCCAGATTACCTTCGGCATTTCTTCTACCCATTTGCCTTTTTTCTTGCAATTTGCAAGGCATTTTCTGATGGCAGTGAAAATGATGCCATTAGCTCTTTCGACTGCGCCATTGGACTGGGGGTGATATACTGATGCAAATCTTGCCTTCGTCCCGATGGACATGCAATACTGCCTGAATTCGTCACAGTCAAACTGTTTCCCATTATCCACTGAGATTTCCCTTGGGACTCCGAATCTGCATACAATTTGTTGCCAAAAGAATTTGATAACTGTCTTCGCCGTGATATTTGCTAGTGGCCTTGCCTCGATCCACTTGGTGAAATATTCCACTGCAACTATTGCATATTTGAGGTTTCCTTGAGCCATGGGAAGGGGACCCACCAGATCGATGCCCCATCTCTGCAAAGGCCAGGTTGGAGTTATCAGCTGTGACGGCTCCGAAGGTGATTTTCTGGTTGCCGCACATTTTTGACATTCGTCGCAAGTCTTGACTGTATTTGTTGCGTCACTGATGATTGAAGGCCAATAAAACCCTTGTCTCATTGCCTTCCCAACAATTGCCCTCGCTCTAAAGTGAGCTCCGCATAGACCACTGTGTATCTCTTGAATTATCTCTCTACCTTCGCTGATGGAAACGCAGCGAAGCCAAGGAGCTACGACTCCTTTTTTGTACAAGGTGTTGTCGATGATTTGGTATGCTCTTGCTCTCTGCTGCAAGGTTTTGAGGTCGTCTTCATCAATTGGTTCATAGTATCCCCTGAGATATGCCATTATGGAAGATCGCCAATCTTCTGAATTTATTGCATTGATAAAGTGTGGTTGCTCATCGAGTTCTTTGATCGAAGGCACTGTCAATGTCTGGAAGAAGACATCGGGTGGCAACTTGTCCCCCTTTGCTGCTGCCTTGGCCAGTGCATCAGCTTCTTCGTTTTTTGCCCTTGGAATGTATTCTATTGTGAAGCCTTTGAACTTTTTCTCCATTGATCGGACTGTATTTAGGTATTTGATCAGCTCGGGTTGCTTTGCAACGCTTTCTTTTTCAATGTGGTCTGCTACCACCTTTGAGTCTGTTTTTACAACGAAGCACTGAGCCCCTAGCGCCTTTGCCGTTCTGAGCCCCAGTAAGACGGCTTCATATTCAGCAACATTGTTCGTACTTCTATCGCTATTTTTGCAGAACTCTAGGTTCGCTGCATATCTCATCTTAACGCCCGAAGGCGATTGCACAATCGCTGCGATGCCAGCTCCTTTGTCCCCCCAAGCGCCGTCACTGTGTACTAGCCAGCTTTCTTCTCTGATCAGAGTTTGTGCCGATGGCGATGTCCACTCGACTATGAAATCAGCCAAGACTTGCGATTTAACTGCTGTTCTTCGCTCGAAGTCGACCACATATTCAGATAGCTCTGCAGCCCATTTGCGTATTCTTACGGAGGCTTCTTTGTTGCTCAATGACTCTTTTAAGGGTTGATCTGTAAGTACTTTGATGGTGTGCCCTTCAAAATAATGCCTTAGCTTTCTGGATGCCATTACCACGGCATAGATCATTTTCTCAATCTCAGTGTAGAACAGCTTTGACCCTGCTAGTGCCTCAGAAACATAATATACCGGCTGCTGTATATTTCTGCCTTCAACCAGCTTCTCCACAATGAGTGCAGCACTGACAGCTGATTGCGAAACTGCAATGTATAGGAGTAAAGGTGCCTTCGGGTCTGGTGTTGTCAGCTTCGTGAGCTGCATCAGATATTGTCTTAGTTCATAGAATGCCTTCGACTGCTCTTCTCCTCATTCAAACTTTGATGCATTTCTGTCGGGGATAGACCCCCGGGGGTACCCAGAAGGCGGATTGGCCCAACCAGCAAGGGGCGGCCCAATCCGAGTGCTATCGGGCCGGTTTGTCAGACTGGGTGGCCCACCACTCGGGAGGCCCACCAGTCGGGCGAACCGGATGACTACGACGGCGCGCGCGGCAAGGAAGCAGGCGGCGTATCACGCAAGAAGATCAGAGGTCAAGATAAACTAGCCGAAATTCTAGGGAAAGATATCTGTAATCGTTATAGGATCGAATCCTTGTATTTCGGGTAGGTTATGATCTCTAGCCGACTTGTAACTCAAGGCAACCGGACTATATAAGGTGCCTTGGGACCCCCCTCCAAAACACGAGCATTCATTCAACCTAGGACAGAACCCAACTACGGAGATCCTTCAGGAACTTCATACACAGCAATCCATACACCCAACACAGGACGTAGGGTATTACGTCATCTTGACGGCCCGAACCTGTTCAATCCTTGCGTCTTGTGTTACCATCGTCTTGTGATCCTCGATCTGTCCCTCAACAAATCAACCACGTAGGCTACCCTGTGTGGACTGCCGGGTCCATAAATCCGACAGTTGGCGCGCCAGGTAGGGGAAGATCGACGAGATCAATCTACAAGCTCGATGGCAGACATTATCAACTACATCCGGTTCCAGAACGGGTGAGTCGTTCTTACTATTCCATATAGATGGATTTGGTTTCCTGGATACTAATCACAATTTAATTTCATGTTTCCGATCTATACGCCCGAGTTCCTCCCGGCGTCGCACACCGCTCGGCGTCCACAGGCGTACGCGTGCCATCGACTAGGGCACTAGAGGAGGCTGCGTGAAAGGCCACCGTGTCCATCCGCATGAACTCGGCGAGTCGGCATATCTGTCTGCTGTCACGGACGATGTTTCCAATCTGCATCTGCAAAAGTCCACAAAATCTGGCCACCAGTGTCCCCCGTCGATACGTTTGGTGACGTGCCCACATCAGGGCCTCTGCATCCTTACACGGCTCAACACTTGCCTTGCATGCAGCATGTAGCCGGGACCAATCAGAAGGCTTTCTTTTTATTGCTTCCTATTATATTCAATCTATTACTTTATTCTATATCAAGCTAACGAGGATGTTTTTTTGATTTTCCATCTCTTGCGTACCAAGCGTACTTCGCATGGCTTTAGACGGCGAGAGTCCCACCAGTACCAAACTCAGCAAGCGTCCATGGCTTGGTAGGTATTTGATCAGCTTCATGGACGCCGATTTCGCCACGTTGGCCGCCATCCTGGTATGGCACTCTCGAGCACTCGGACCCGAGTTCGAGTCAGGCGTTCCGAGCGATCCGCCGACTGGCGGGCTTGGTCGACAATCTCATCCACTCGGACACGAACTAAAGCTAAGTATTATTTTCAATTAAATACTTTACGACTTCTACATATTTCGTACGCCTCGGCTGTTCTATGTCTCTGTGACTTTCACCGACTACCTCGGTCACACTCCGACTGCTTATAAAGCCTGGTCTGTCCAGACTGCAACTCCGTAGGCTTTTATACAAGTCGCTAAAGTACTCGGGGAGCACGCGCCTTAATCCGTGAAGCCTCGACTCTTCCGTACGCCTACGCTCCTACGCGTGCATGCGGCCCAGCTCCCTGCGCTACAGACTATGGCTATCGGGGATCAGATGCATAAACGTAAACAGGCTAACTACCCGGAGAAATTAATAGACTTAAAAAGCTGGAAGCAAGAATCGTTTTCTTGCATTGCCGAATACTTTTCTTCTCGGATTTGCATTTTATTGCATCATATACTGCCGTCGCACTGTGTTTTCGCTGCAGGGTATGGGCGATTGCTCGGCGTGCCTCGGCCCTCGCACTCGGGGGCTGGCGCCGGAACGACTACTCGGCGTGCTTCGGCCCTCACGCTCGGGGGCTGGCGCCGGGACGACTACTCGGCAAGCCAATAGCAACAGGGAAGATTCTTTCACATTTTACTTCTACATCCGATCCAATCCGTGGCTTGTTTTTGTCCAGAATATTTTAATCTATACTTCTCTTAATCATGTACGCATGCATGCAAGGGCTCAATGCTTGAACACCGCCGCGTACCTCGACTACATCTCCGAAGGATCCAAGAGAGCGACTACGGGAAAACCAGGATCGGAGGACAGAACCATGCACTTGCTTGCATGAGCACATGCATGCCAATCATCAAGCAGGGAAGCCATGCACCTACCAAGTCAAGCGAGCAAGCAAAGCCATTGTACAAGCTACGGCTCTACACATCCGACGACCGCTCGGATGGCGGCCAAGCACCGACTCCACTAAGCCGCACGACCATGTGCTCGCCGACACGCCGACTTACCTTGGTACACGCTGTTGTAACGACAACGGACTCCGCCAAGCTGGCTTACGATGCGACGACTCTGCTATACTGCTCGCCGACTCATCACCCACAGCTCCGACTGCTCGGCACGAACTAGCCAACTTCGTCGACAACTTCATCCACTCTGACACGACGTCCACGCAAGAGTGACATGCCGATTCTCTGTCTCGGACACGAATCAAGCTAAGTCATACTTTAATATTTTTACAATATTTTTTGGTCACCGCATATCTCCATATACAAGTCTCCATGATCATCGCTGACTACCCTTGGTTTGTTCTCGAATGCTTATACAGCCCGAGCGCTACACGAGCAGTCGTGCTACACCCAACGGACGCATATTGCATTTTTCTCCATCGTTTATTTCTTTTTCCACTCTTGTACAAGTCGCTAAAGTACTTGGGAAGCACACGCCTTAATCCGTGAAGCCTCGACTCTTCCGTACGCCTACGTTATTACGCGTGCATGCGGCCCAGCTCCCTGCGCTATGGACTATGGCTATCGGGGATCAGGTGCATAAACGTAACAGGATAACTACCCGAGGAAATTAATAGACTTAAAGAGCAGGAAGTAGAAATTCTATTACATACAACGCCGAATGTTTTTCTCCAGAATTAGTATTTGCTACACCATATACTACCTATCCTTCATATCTTCATTGCAGGGCACAGGTTTGGATCCCGAGCTTGCCTGTTACGCTCGGGGGCTGGACCACTCCGGCATCGCCGCCAGCTGAGTACTCGAGTCAGCCAGTACTTGGGCTGGTACTATACTCCACGATGGTCGCTAGCCAAGTGCTTTCCAGCACTCGGGCTGGCGCTACACTCCACAAGGATCGCTAGCTGAGTGCTTTTGAGTACTGGACTGGCGCTACCGCATGACGAGGAAGACGAAGACTTGACGGACCCTCGGCTACTCGGCGTGCCTCGGACGACTCGACTCAGCCCTCGCGCTCGGGGGCTGGACGCCGGGGCGACTACTCGGTGCGCCTCAGCCCTCACGCTCGGGGGCTGGGCGCCGGGGTGCGCTGGGACGACTACTCGGTGTGCTCCGGCCCTCACGCTCGGGGGCTGGCGCCGGGACGACTACTCGGCTTCAGCCCTCACGCTCGGGGGCTGGCGCCGGGACGACTACTCGGCGAGCCTCAGCCCTCACGCTCGGGGGCTGGCGCCGGGACGACTACTCGGCGTGCCTCAGCCCTCACGCTCGGGGGCTGGCGCCGGGACGACTACTCGGCGCGCCCCCTCACGCTCGGGGGCTGGCGCCGGGACGACTACTCGGCGTGCCTCGGCCCTCACGCTCGGGGGCTGGCGCCGGGACGACCACTCGGCGTGCTCGGCCCTCACGCTCGGGGGCTGGCGCCGGGACGACCACTCGGCGTGCTTCGGCCCTCACGCTCGGGGGCTGGCGCCGGGACGACCACTCGGCGTGCTTCGGCCCTCACGCTCGGGGGCTGGCGCCGGGACGACCGCTCGCCGCGCTTGCCTGCTGAGCCCTCACGCTCGGGGGCTGGCGCGGGGACAACTACTCGGCGTACTTCGGATGGTTCGACTCGGCCCTCACGCCCGGGGGCTGGGCGTCACGACGACTGCTCGGCGTGTCTCGCAGGACTCCGCTGGCCCTCACGCTCGGGGGCTGGCCGCCGAAATTAACGCCGGATGATTCAGTCAGATGCTCCTCGATTAAGCCTTGAGCCGATTCCTACGGAATCGCCTTAAGGCTCGGGGGCTACGGCCGACGGACACACCTCGCGGCGCATCCGTTGATTGTTTGGCGACCTCAGAACAAGGCTACAAACCCTTGGACCGATTCCTTCGGAATCGCTTCAAGGCTCGGGGGCTACGGCCAACGGACGCACCTCGCGGCGCATCCATTGCAGACGGCTCTCTTTTCTCTCCAGTATCATGCGGTTTTGCTTCCAACCGCAGCAAGCTTAAAGCTCAGCAGATAGCACGACCTCGCCGAGTTGTCGCTCAACCACATACTACTCGGGGGCTTGTCGGGGATAGACCCCCGGGGGTACCCAGAAGGCAGATTGGCCCAATCAACAGGGGGCGGCCCAATCCGAGTGCTATCTGTTGGGATATAGTCGAAGCCAATAAACCCAGACAACAGCCAAGACAGAGAACAGAGACAAGCAACAGTAAATTACTTATCAAAAATGTTCTCGGGAATCAGCCCTTTACACGTTGGTGGGAGGCCCCCTTTTATAGGGAGGTCAAGAGGCAGTTTTTACATTCCCCTTATGCCCCTGGAAATCAGGCATCATCCTCTAGACTATACAACTTAGGGTCCCAGGGGCATAAGAGTACATTCATGTGTTACAATGTGAATGCGTAGACCAGCAACTCCGTCTTTGACTCGGTTTGGACTTGGTCCACGCTGCCTTCACCACGCCTCTAGTGACCCTCTGCTCGCCTTCACCAGCTGATGCCCGTTTATCCGAGCGACGCCTTCTCCTGGTCAGAGGAGAGTAGAACGCCATGCCATCGCCCGGACTCGCCTTCGGCCTGTATAAGAAGATGAACCAAGTATACACTATATTTGAACATTACCTTTGCATCTTCATAAAAGGTAGTTGGGTGTAGCGAAGACGATGAAAAGCCACAGGGTGCCTTCGCCTTAACTACAAATCATTCGCAAGCGCCGGGGGCAACGTATTGTCTCTCGGCGTCTGATGACGCGGCGAAGGCAAATGCCCTGCAGTCGTAGGTCGCGAAGGCAAATGCCTTGCGGTCGCAGGTTGCGAAGGCAAATGTCTTGGGCTTACAATCAAACCAATGGGTGAATGTGTTTCCTGGATAAGTCAATCCCCCAACAGTAGCCCCTCGCGGACGAGGGCTTTCTCCAATAGGCCGATGTCCTCGAATACTCAGGATTGCCTTCACCTGTGCCAGAGAAACGCCTCCTCCCGTTGGAGTAAGTCCCGAGTTGATGCCTTCGCTCTCGAATTTGGCTTCGCTTTTGTCACTTTTGATTTTCCATGATTTATTTTTATTTTTATTTTTCTGGGCCTTTTCGAATTCCGAGCCACGGTAACGGTCGATTTTTTACTGCCCTATAAATAGGACCGAAGGGGTCCCCCCTTTTTACCTTTCTTCGCTTTCGCTGTCAATCGCTTTCAGCTGCGAATACTTCTTCGCTCTCTTCGGGTCGTGAACTGTCGTTTGCTTTCGCGTTCGCGTCGTCTTCTCTTCTGAGGCGGTTTTTGCAAGTAAGGTTTTCTTCATATTTTGACGCATTCTATCGAATTTTCTTCGCTTAGGTAATAACATTTGTTATCATTCCTGCAGCGGCGCGCATCAAGCAAACTGCTATTCTCATTGATATGGCTGGCGAAGGCAGCCCCGATGCCCAACAAGTGGGAGCCTCTCCTCGTCGTGGATTGGACGATACCGAAGCTGAGCAACTTGCTCATCAGATTGAGGAAGAGACACCCGTTGCTGGAGGCTCTGACGACGAACATGTCGATGATGATGATGATGGCGAGGAGGAAGATCTCAATGACGTGGAGGCTGATGTTGAAGAGTTAGTAGATCCTTCCAAAAGGGCGAAGACACTTGTCTTCGGCAAGTCCAAGGTCGGCAAACGTGATATCAAGTTTTATGAGGAAAAAGGATATTTTCCTGAGGGTTGGGGCCGTGCTCCCGGTAATGATACCACCCCTGACCCTCGCGAAGATGAAGCTGTGGTGTTTACAGATTTTTTCATTGCGGGCTTGAAGATGCCCATTGAAAATGTCATCGCAAGAATGATGGCGCCTTATGGTTTACAGCTGCATCATCTAACGCCGAATGCCATCAGCCATCTCCTTCGATTCTTTTGGGCTGTGAAGACGCATGACGCAGCCGTTACAGTTGATGGTTTTCTTCGGCTGTATGAAGGACACAATCAGAGCAAATCATCTGAAGTCGACGGCGAGTTATTCACCCCGGACTTTGGTTGTGTCACTTTCACAGGGCGCCGCCGGGGGTCCCATTTTGCGAAGGTGGAGACTTCCTTTGCTAACAGAAACAAATGGACCAAGGACTGGCAGAAATATTGGTTTTATGTTCGGGTGCCTTCGGAGGAAAAAACTGAGGAAGATGGGACGAAGTCTGTCTCTTATCCTCTGCACAGCCATATTGATTGGCTTAAGTTTGTTTCTTGCCCACCTTTCGATGCGGAAAGTCCTGGATTTACCGAGTGTTGGAAAGCGTTTCAAGCGGCTTCGCAGACGATCTGCAGCCGTGACTTGATTGAAGAAGGCGTTGCTGCTTACCTTGCTTGTGGACACTATTTCCTAGCTGCCGACTGGGCGCCTTACAAGGTTGAATGGAAAGCTTTTCGTGAACACACATGAGTTTGCTTCCCTTACTTTGGGGCCAGGCTTCCCGAAGGTATGACTTCAGCTGAATTTGTTGCTACAGTGGAGCGTCAAGCTACTGATATTCTTGGGCCGTATAACACGAAGGAGCATCGTATGTCCGAAGGGAAATTTGTGCATGTTAGAATCAATAGAGTCTTTGAAGAATTGCAAATTTCCTATGGTGAACGCGAGGTTCCTACTTCTACCAAGGGTAAGAAGAAAGATAGGAAAGAGAAGGATAAGAAAGGAAAATCGAAGGCGAAGGAGCAAGATGAGGATGACTCTGCTCCCTCGCGTGTCGCTCGCGGAGGAGGACGACCTGGGCGCGGAGGCGGCCGTGTGAAAAGGGGAGTTGCGAAGATAGCTGCTTCCTTGACGCCAGCTAAGCGAGGCGGCAGCAGCACTCATGAGGCTGCGGAGAAAAAGCGCCGTCAAGAGCCGCCAATTGCTGCCGTACCCTTATCGGTTGCGGCTCTGGCTACCAGGGTCACCTCTTCGTCTTCGCGAGGTGGTCTTCCACCTCGTCCTCCTCGGCCAGCCCCAGCAGCTTCGGCTCCCATACAACGGCCGGCTTCGCCAGTCACCAGGTTTATGAGCTCAGCTCCCTGGAGCGGAGATGATATTTTCTTAGGTGAGGTTGCTCTCTTTGGGAATTATTTTCAAGGCACCAGTCTTCCTTTGCTAGGAGACTACTTGGCACGGAATCCCGTGTTTGATGTCGATATTACTTGTGAAGGTGTTGATGAAGCGGCCGAAGATGTACGGGTTCCGAACCCGTTTGATGATGGCATTGATATTAGCATGTTTGAGGAGACTCCTGCTCGGGATGCTCTAATTATGGAGAATGTGCCGGAGGAGGTTCATGTTGAGGTTGGCTTTGAAGAGCCCAGAGCCGAAGCTGCAGTTAACATTTTGACGGTTAGCCCTCCGTCGACGACTTTGGCTTCCTCCCCTCCTGTTCAGGATTGTTTGGAGGTTCTGGCCCATGCTGCCGGGACAATTGATGTTAATGCCGAAGCTAAGGGAAAGGAGGTTGCCGAAGCTGAGACTTCCGAAGCTGCTGAGAGGGCTGCCGCTTCTGCATCTTATATGTCTTATATGGATGTTGATATGGGTGGAAGTATTCCTTTTCCCGTAGGTACTCATGTTGTTTCTTCGCTTTTTCCTTTGGCAGCGTTACTTGCTCTTCTGTTTTATGCTAATGCGATTGAGACTCGTTTACTAGGTGGCGAGGGAGATGTGCCATCTCGCGTGCGTGAAGGTGGGCCTCTTCGAGACTTTGATTTGGAAGGTGTTTTTTGTTTGGGATTATAGTTGGTTTTTTCCTTTGGCTATATTGCGAAGATAACAGTGTTATTATCTTTTTTCCTTGCAGAATATCAACGACTTATCCAGACACTTGATCCTGAAAGCACATGTTCCACTATTTTGGCTTCGGGAATGAAGGTATGTCCTCATTGCCTTCGTCTTGTGATCTTGTTTTTGATTTTAGCTTCGTTTAGTTTATTTCGTAATACTGAACTGTATTATATCATAGGTTGTTGTAGCTATCAATGAGTTAGCCGCTCAAGTTCCCAACCTCAACTTAGTTGCTGCTGAACGCAAAGAGCTGGAGAAGTTGCGAAGGGAAAAAGCAGTGCTTCTCCAGATCCAGGCAACTGTTGATAGAATTAAGCAAGATATTGAAAATGAAAAGGCTCTGTTTCGCCAAGACCGAGAATCTATTATCGCTGAAAATGATTCTTTGAAAGGCAAGGTCGCAGTTTTGGAGGCTAAAGCTGGCGAAGCCGATTCTCTTAAGGAAAAGGTTGCTGCCTTGGAGGCTAATATTGTTGATAAAGACGACACCTTGGAGGGCCTTCGCAAGAAAATTGTTGAGGACACTGATTTGATTTCTGTGCTGAAAGGTGAGGTGAACACCCTCAATGTTGCGAAGGAAAAGCTTTCGAGTGATGTCGACACGTATCGGTCTCGCAGCGAAATTCTTGAACGTGAGGTAGTGCAGCTACGCGCATCAAACCTTAACCTTCGCAAGGAAAATGAGAATGTGGTTGATGTTGCTTGGGAGCGAGGCTTGAAATTGTATCGCTTATACAAGGAAGCCTTGCAACAGTTTGGTGCGGAGCTGGCTGCCTTTCCCAATAAGGAGTATAGCTTGGAGAAGCTCTTTAATTGGATTGACAACGAATTTGCTTCGCTTCCGACAGTTGTGGAGACTCTAAGTGACTTCGCTGTCAATCTCTGCTCCTGCAACCTGTTGAAGGTTCTCTCGGACAATGGCTGCGATCATTACAATGCTTTGCTTTGGAAAGGTTATCCTTACCCGGCACCCAGGGATCCTGCCGATACTGGGTATTTCCCGTTGAAAATTTTGCAAGCCAAGGCACTCTTTCTTAAGCAGTTTTGGATTGCCAGTGGTCGTTCGGCAGCTCAGAATTTGATCCGAGAACGTCTTGCGAAGGTATTTTGTTATTTGCCCTCGCTTTCGACTTTGATTCTTTTTTGTCCTTAATTTTTCGTTGTTTTATTTGATAGCTTTTGTATTCTCAGTCCAAGGAGCTGAAGAAGCAAAAGGCTGAGGCCGAAGCCGCCGCGAGAGAAGCTGCTGCTAAGGGAGTTGCTGAAGCCGGAGCTGGGTCAAGTTCTGCTGCAGGCTGCAACTGTGCCCGCTACCGGTGAAGCCGGCACTTCTTCTTCGCAGAGACAGAGTACTCAAGGAGCCTCAAATGTCGATCCACAGGTCTAAGGACCTTTTGAATTGTAAATAGTGCTAGGACTTATTGAACGAGCAACTCTTTTGAACTTGTACATTTGTGTATATCCAGGGTGATGAAATGCTTTCGCTTACTCCGCTGGCCATGCGTGATGGGCAGCTTTGTATTTCTGGCTTCGCATGGAGGGAATTTCAACGTCTTTATCCAAACTCTAGTCATCATAGTTTTTTGGAATATTGTCACGAGTTTTATCGCGACACCGAGTTCAGTGTTTTTGATTTTTTCACAGCGTTTATTGCTCATGGCTCTGATCGAGTTGAGCTTGCTACGAAGAGGAATGCCGAAGCTATTTCCCTGGGAATTCCAAAGACGGAGCCGTTGGAAGTTAGTCCTGATGTTAATGACTTTGCGTGTGCGTCTATAATGCTCCTCGGTTTAGGAGATCTGGTGAACAGTTTTATGGTTATGTGTTTGAAATGTTCTGAAAGTGTTGTGTAAATGAATGGGACTTATGATGTAATTCCATCTTCGTATGTATGAAGATGAACTCGCTTTGTCTTTGCTTTCAAGAGAAACGCCTCCTCCCCCCGAAGCGAGTTTGTGATTATTCATGCGAAGATGAATGTATTTATTATGTGAAAAAATCGCTCGCGTGGTTGTGCGCTTTGAACGAAAGGATGAAACTCGATTTGTCTTCGCTTTCGAGAGAAACGCCTCCTCCCCCCAAATCGAGTTTGTATTTCTTGTTCGACGCGCTCGCATGGCGGTCTCTGTAGCTTTTTTGCGTATGAGGATCAGTCATAGATGAAGCCATTTATAGTCCTCAGAGAGAGCTGTGTGTATGAAAGAATAATCTGAGCCAAACTTCTATTCCCTAGAGCAAGTATTTTTGCGTATGGAAACTATCTTGAGCCGAAGCCCCTTTTGCCTCTTAGAGCAAGTATTTTTGTGTATGAAAAGGTAATCTGAGCCGAAGCCCCTTTTACTCCTCGGAGTAAGCATTTTTGTGTATGAAAAAGTAATTTGAGCTGAAGCCCCTTTTACTCCTTAGAGTAAGCATTTTAGATCTGAATTGGCCTTACCTTTGGTAGGGTCATTTCAGTTCTATTTGGTTTATCGAATACTAGCGACTTGGCCGAAGCCAATCGTTTTCGATGCAACTTTTTTGGGGAATGTCTCGTTCATATATTTCTCACGAGTTACAATTAGCACCGCCTCGTTAAAAACCTCACCCCTTGGTAAGGGTTTCCCTGTGAGGAAAAGAGTACGGGCCTGTTTGAAGGAAAAGAAAAAATGAAAATCTATTCTATCAATTGACTTCATTTATAGACTACGAAGCCAATTGTTACATGATGCTTACAGGTAGTACCTTCGCAGGCTGTCCGCATTACATGAATGCGGCAGCTCTTTGCCTTCTTCATCCCCCAAACGGAATGATCCAGGTCTGTTGCTCTTGATGACTAGGAATGGGCCTTCCCATTTGTTCTGCAATTTTCCCGAAGGCATACTTGGGTTCTTCCTTAGCACCCAGTCGCCTATCTTTATGTCTTTCCTTACCACTTTCTTGTCACGCCATTTCCTGGTTTCTTCTTGATACTTGAAAATGTTTTTAGCTGCTTGCAGCCTGTAGATTTCTGTAAGATCTTTATCTATAGCTTCGCTGTCTTTTGGTGCTTCCTGCTGAGTGCGAAGCCCCTTGTGAAGAATTTCTTCGGGACACATTGCTTCTTCGCCATATAATAGCTTGAATGGTGTGAACTGAGTTGCTCTTGATGTGGTGGTGTTGTGAGCCCAGATTACCTTCGGCATTTCTTCTACCCATTTGCCTTTTTTTCTTGCAATTTGCGAGGCATTTCCTGATTGCGGTGAAGATGATGCCATTTGCTCTCTCGACTGCGCCATTGGACTGTGGGTGATATACTGATGCGAATCTTGCCTTCGTCCCTATGGACATGCAGTATTGCCTGAATTCATCACAGTCAAACTGCTTCCCATTATCTACTGTAATTTCCCTTGGGACTCCAAATCTGCAAACGATTTGCTGCCAGAAGAATTTGATAACTGTCTTCACCGTGATATTTGCTAGTGGCCTTGCCTCAATCCACTTGGTGAAATATTCCACTGCAACTATTGCATATTTAAGGTTTCCTTGAGCAGTGGGGAGAGGACCCACCAGATCGATGCCCCATCTCTGCAATGGCCAGGTTGGAGTTATCAGCTGTGATGACTCCGAAGGTGATTTTCTAGTTGCCGCACATTTTTGACATTCGTCGCAAGTCTTGACTGTATTTGTTGCGTCATTGATGATTGAAGGCCAATAAAACCCTTATCTTATTGCCTTCCCCACAATTGCCCTCGCTCCAAAGTGAGCTCCGCATAGACCACTGTGTATCTCTTGAATTAACTCTCTGCCTTCGCTGATGGAAACGCAGCGAAGCCAAGGAGCCACAACTCCTTTCTTGTATAGGACATTGTCAATAATTTGATATGATCTTGCCCTCTGTTGCATGGTTTTGAGAGCTTCTTCATCAATTGGTTCATAGTATCCTTTGAGGTATGCCATTATAGAAGACCTCCAATCTTCTGAGTTTATTGCGTTGATCAAACTTGGCTGCTCATCAAGTTCCTTGATCGAAGGCGTTGTTAGTGTCTGGAAAAAGACGTCGGGTGGCAACTTGTCCCCTTTTGCTGCTGCTTTAGCCAGTGCATCGGCTTCTTCATTCTTTGCCCTCGGGATGTATTCGATTGTGAAACCTTTGAATTTTTTCTCCATTGCTCGGACTGTATTGAGGTATTTGATCAGCTCAGGCTGCTTTGCAATACTCTCTTTTTCAATGTGGTCTGCCACCACCTTTGAGTCTGTTTTCACAATGAAGCGCTGCGCCCCCAGCGCCTTCGCTTTCCTGAGCCCCAATAGCACGGCTTCATATTCAGCAACGTTGTTCGTACTTCTGTCGCTGTTTTTGCAGAACTCTAGGTTCGCTGCATATCTCATTTTCACGCCCGAAGGCGATTGTACAATAGCTGCGATGCCAGCTCCTTTACCCCCCACGCGCCATCACTGTGTACTAGCCAGTTTTCCTCTCTAGTCATATTCTGTGCCGAAGGTGATGTCCACTCGGCTATGAAGTCAGGTAGGACTTGTGATTTGACTGCGGTTCTTCGCTCGAAATCGACCACATATCCTGACAGCTCTACAGCCCATTTGCGTATTCTTACTGAAGCTTCCTTGTTGCTCAGTAGCTCTTTAAGTGGTTGATCTGTCAGCACCTTGATATTGTGCCCCTCAAAATAATGCCTTAGCTTTCTGGATGCCATCACCACTGCATAAATCATTTTCTCAATTTCGGTGTAGAATAGCTTCGATCCGGCCAGAGCCTCAGAGACATAATACACTGGCTGCTGTATTTTTCTGCCCTCAATCAGTTTCTCCACAATGAGTGCAGCACTGACGGCTGACTGCGAGGCTGCGATGTATAGCAGTAGCGGTACCTTCGGGTCTGGAATTGTCAGTTTCGTGAGCTGCATCAGATATTGCCTTAGCACATGGAATGCCTTCGACTGCTCTTCTCCCCATTCGAACTTTGATGCATTTCTGAGAGTTGCAAAGAAGGGTAAACTGCGCTCAGCTGCCTTAGCAATAAATCTGTTGAGTGCTGCAATTCTGCCAGAGAGTTTTTGCACATCTCTAATGCATTTTGGCTCTTCCATGTTGAGGATTGCATTGATCTTATCTGGGTTGGCTTCGATTTCATTGGCTGACACCAGACAGCCGAGTATTTTCCCTCTGGTCACTCCGAAGACACATTTCTCCGGGTTGAGCTTAAGACCCGCCTGTCTCATTCGAGCGAAGGCAACTGCCAAGTCTGAGGCATGATCTTGTCTCTTGACGCTTTTGACCAAGATGTCATCAACATATGCAAGTATGGATTTGAATAGTTCTTCTTTGAATACGGTGCTGGACATGCGGCAGAAAGTGGTACCAGCATTGCGAAGCCCCTCTGGCATTCTGATGAAGCAAAATGTACCAAGAGGAGTGATGAATCTGGTTTTTTTTTCGTCTTCTTTTTTCATCCAGATCTGATGATAACCAGAGAAACAATCGAGGAGAGACATCATCTCACTTGCAGCAGCCTGATCAATAATCTTGTCAATTCTTGGAAGTGGGAAATCATCTTTGGGACATGCTTTGTTGAGATCGGTGAAGTCAATGCACATTCTCCACTTGCCATTTTTCTTTTTCACGGGCACAGTGTTTGCTAGCCACTTGGGATATTCGACTTCGCGTATAACGTTCGCATCGAGCAGCCTTTGCACTTCGGCCTTGACTGCGCTCACGTTTTCTTCGGACATTTTCCTCAGTTTCTGCTTCTTCGGCCTCATGTCAGGGCTGATTGATAGTTTGTGCTCAACTATGCTTCTGTCAACGCCTGGCAAATCTTTGCTTGACCATGCGAAGACATCTTTGTTATTTCTCAAGAACTCGATGAGTCTTTCTTCTTCATCTGGCTCAAGATCTAAGCCGATGATGACTTTTCTATCGAAGACGTCTGGCTGTAATTGCACCTCTTTGGTTTCTGTTGCCCCTTGCATAGTTTTGCTGTCTCTCTCAGCTTTTGGCTTCTCCTCTGGGTAAATGGGATCAATTTCTTCGAGGACATGGACTTTTCGCTGGCCTGGGGTGTTGGCATATTCAATTCTTTTTGCCTCTGTTTGGTCACCATAGACTGTAATAACCCCTTTGAGAGCTGGCATTTTCATGCACAAGAAAGCTTGCCTTATGATGATGTCGAAGGCATTTATGACTCCTCTGCCAAAGATAACATTGTAGTCGAAGAACATGTCAACGACGTCGAAGGTAATGAACTCTGTTCTTGCATTTGATGTGTCGCCAAAGGATACTGGTAATGTGATTTTCCCCAATGTTGCGGTGCGCTTCCCCCCGAAGCCGACCAAAGGTGTGTCAGATGGCTCAAGTTATCTGGGTTGATGTTTGTCATCGATCTGAGAGTCTTTGCCAAGATGATATCAGCAGAGCTGCCTGTGTCCACTAGCACTTTCCCAATTCTCCAGCCAGCAATGTTGGCTTCAATCGACATTGCGTCATTGTGTGGAAAGTTGTGGAGTTTGAGATCTTCTTCGGTGAAGGCAATTGGCATGTGAGACCATTCCGACTTCTTATAGGGACCGTCAATCGAGATGTTGTTGACCTAACGAAAGTAGCTTTTCCTCTGCTTCTTTGTTTCGAAGGCGAATGATGATCCTCCAGTTATAGGCATGATAAGGCCGTAACTGGGCAAGGGATTTGCAGTGTTTGGGTCATGCTATTTTTGGGGAGGTGGAGGTGGAGGTGGTAATTCCTCTACCTTGATGTCTTTGTTTTGGGTAGGCTGAGTGTTTTGAGGGTAGAAATGTGGGTACATGGTCTGCGGGTAGTAATGTTGGAAAGTTTGCGGTGAAGGCGAAAATTGAGTCGCCATCGCGGTTGTTGGGTGAACAAAGCTTGAGCTTAGGGAGGGATAAACTGGGCAGTATGGCTGGATAGCTTGAGTTTGTGGCTGGGTTTGGGTGTTTGGTGGCGAAGCCGAAAATGGCTTCGTTTGGGTAGCTTGAATTTTTTCAGCTTTCAGTTTGTCGATAGTTCTTTTGATATCTCGACACTGCTCTGTGCCATGGGTGTGATTTTTGCCATGATATTGACAAAAAAGCTCTGGTCCCGAAGGTGGACCTCTTCCTCTTCCTCGGCCTCGGCCAGTTCTTCCACTTCTTTGGGAAGGCTCATCTCTTTGATTCTGGAACTGGTTTTCTGGGAAGGTGGGTTTACTTTGTGGGAGCGAAGGCGGATTTTCCATGCTCATGATGGTTTGGGATGGATAGTTTTGGTAGTGGTTTTGGTTGTAGTGGTGCTGCTTGTTTTGGGAATCATATTGATTTTTCAAGACGGCTTCTCTGGCAATCCTCATTCGATTGTCATTGTCAGATCGACAATACTTTTTGAACTCCTCATAAAGATCTCCAAGAGTTGCTGGTGTCTCCCTTGCAATGTGCTGAGCAAAAGGACCTGGCCGAAGCCCCTGAATTGCAGCAAATTTGGCAGCTTCATCAGGAATATGGGGAGCCTGAGAGCGGAGTCCGACAAACCTGCGAAAGTAGTCCTCCAGAGACTCCTTCGGTTGTTGGTGTAGAGTTAGCTCTGCATATGAGAGTGTCTGATCTCCCATTATGCTGAAATTCTTGATCAATTCTCTTTTCAGATCATACCAGTTGGTGATGGATAGCCCCGGAAGCTTGGTGTACGAGTTCATTGCCGTGCCATCGCAGACGATGATGAATGATTTTGCCAACACCACATCATCTCCCTCTGCCGAAGCTATTGCAGCTTCATAGCTCATGAGAAATTGCTTGGGGTCGGTGAGGCCATTATACCTTGGTAGAGAGATTGGCTTGTATGAAGGCGGCCATCTTGCCAATTGCAGACTTTCTGAGAGAGGACAGGTGCGATAAATGGGACGTGTATGCAGCACTTGGAAACCAGTTTTCGATGTGAAAATGTGGTTTGCCCCTGCGCTGGCGAAAGCAATTGGGTCGTTGAGTTCGGTTTGGAGTTGAGCAACTTGTTTCTTGGCCTTCTCGAGTTCTTCTCGGAGCTTCGCAGCTCTAGAACCAGTGGAGTCCAATCTTCTTTGCTTCGCTTGTCTCAGCTCCTCCAACTGCTTCTTGACTTGCAGCAGCTGGTGTTGCTGTTCTTCCTCTTCCTCCTGCATTTGCTGCTGTAGTTCGAGCTGAGCGGCTTCGAGCTCTCTTTGCTGCTCCAGACGGTGAAGACGGAGCCTGTCCTCCACCCTGCGCAGCTTTTCTTCGGTGGTGAGAGTGTCTTCATCTACTTCCGTGTCTTCATTGACGGCTTCGGTTATGGGTGTTAAGATGGCTGGTGGAACTGTGGCTTGGACGTCGGCTTCGCCAGATGATACCGTGTTTTGGGTGGTGGTGGATTTTGTTGTTGATCTTTTGGGTGGCATGGTGGTGTTCGTGGGTTTCCTTCGTGCACAGCACAAGCGGTGGGTGCCAGTTGTTGGGATATAGCCGAAGCCAATAAACCCAGACAACAGCCAAGACAGAGAACAGAGACAAGCAACAGTAAATTACTTATCAAAAATGTTCTCGGGAATCAGCCCTTTACACGTTGGTGGGAGGCCCCCTTTTATAGGGAGGTCAAGAGGCACTTTTTACATTCCCCTTATGCCCCTGAAAATCAGGCATCATCCTCTAGACTCAACAACTCAGACTTCCCAAGGGCATAAGAGTACATTCATGTGTTACAATGTGAATGTGTAGACCAGCAACTCCGTCTTTGACTCGGTTTGGACTTGGTCCACGCTGCCTTCACCGCGCCTCTAGTGACCCTCTGCTCGCCTTCACCAGCTGATGCCCGTTTATCCGAGCGACGCCTTCTCCTGGTCAAAGGAGAGTAGAACGCCATGCCATCGCCCGGACTCGCCTTCGGCCTGTATAACAAGATGAACCAAGTATACACTATATTTGAACATTACCTTCACATCTTCATAAAAGGTAGTTGGGTGTAGCGAAGACGATGAGAAGCCACAGGGTGCCTTCGCCTTATCTACAAATCATTCGCAAGCGCCGGGGGCAACGTATTGTCTCTCGGCGTCTGATGACGCGGCGAAGGCAAATGCCTTGCAGTCGTAGGTCGCGAAGGCAAATGCCTTGCGGTCGCAGGTTGCGAAGGCAAATGTCTTGGGCTTACAATCAAACCAACGGGTGAATGTGTTTCCTGGATAAGTCAATCCCCCAACACTATCGGGCCGGTTTGTCAGACTGGGTGGCCCACCACTTGGGAGGCCCGCCAGTCGGCGAACCGGATGACTACGACGGCGCGCGCGGCAAGGAAGCAGGCGGCGTATCACGCAAGAAGATCGGAGGTCAAGATAAACTAGCAGGAATTCTAGGGAAAGATATATGTAATCGTTATAGGATCAAATCCTTGTATTTCGGGTAGGTTATGATCTCTAGCCGACTTGTAACTCAAGGCAACCGGACTATATAAGGTGCCTTGGGACCCTCCTCCAAAACACACGCATTCATTCAACCTAGGACAGAACCCAACTACGGAGATCCTTCAGGAACTTCATACACATCAATCCATACACCCAACACAGGATGTAGGGTATTACATCATCTTGACGGCCTGAACCTGTTCAATCCTTGCGTCTTGTGTTACCATCGTCTTGTGATCCTCGATCTCTCCCTCAACAAATCAACCACGTAGGCTACCCTGTGTGGACTGCCGGGTCCATAAACCTGACAATTTCTGAGAGTTGCAAAGAAGGGTAAACTGCGCTCAGCTGCCTTTGCAATAAATCTGTTTAGTGCTGCGATTCTGCCAGAGAGTTTCTGCACATCTCTAATACATTTGGGCTCTTCCATGTTGAGTATTGCATTAATTTTATCAGGGTTGGCTTTGATCTCATTTGCTGAAACGAGACAGCTGAGTATCTTCCCCTTGGTTACTCCGAAGACACATTTCTCCGGGTTAAGTTTGAGTCCAGCCTGTCTCATTCTTGCGAAGGCAACTGCCAAATCTGAGATGTGATCTTGCCTTTTCACACTCTTGACCAAGATGTCATCGACATATGCCAGAATAGTTTTGAAGAGTTCCTCTTTGAATATGGTACTTGACATGCGACAGAAAGTGGTACCAGCGTTGCGAAGCCCCTCGGGCATTCTGATGAAGCAAAAGGTGCCGACTGGAATGATGAAGCTGGTTTTTTCTTCATCCTCTTTCTTCATCCATATCTGACGATAGCCGGAGAAGCAATCTAGCAGAGACATCATCTCACTTGCAGCAGCTTGATCAATGATTTTATCAATTCTTGGGAGGGGGGAAATCATCCTTGGGGCATGCTTTGTTGAGATCGGTGAAATCGATGCACATTCTCCACTTGCCATTTTTCTTTTTCATAGGCACAGTGTTTGCTAACCACTTGGGATATTGAACTTCGCGTATAACTTTTCCATCGAGCAGCCTTTGCACCTCAGCCTTGACTGCGCTCACTTTTTCTTCAGACATTTTTCTCAGTTTTTGCTTCTTCGGTCTCATGTCAGGGCTAATTGCGAGTTTGTGTTCAATTATGCTCCTGTCAACACCTGGCAAATCTTTGCTTGACCAAGCGAAGACATCTTTATTGTTTCTCAAGAACTCGATGAGTCTTTCTTCTTCGTCTGGCTCAAGATCTGAGTCGATTATAACTTTTCTGTCGAAGACATCAGGTTGCAATTGCACTTCTTTTGTTTCTGCTGCACCTTGCATACTGTGGCTGCTTTTGTCAGCAATTGGCTTCTCCTCTGGGTAAAAGGGATCACTTTCTTGAGGACATTAACCTTTCACTGTCCCGGGGTATTGGCATACTCAATTCTTCTTGCCTCTGTTTGGTCACCATAGATGGTGATGACCCCTTTGAGAGCTGGCATTTTCATACATAAGAAAGCTTGTCTTATGATGATGTCGAAGGCATTTATAACTCCCCTGCCGAAGATAACATTGTAGTCGAAGAACATGTCAACGACGTCGAAGGTAATGAACTCTGTTCTTGCATTTGATGTGTCACCAAAGGATACTGGCAATGTGATTTTCCCCAATGTTGCGGTGCGCTTCCCCCCGAAGCCAACCAAAGGTGTGTCAGATGGCTCCAAGTTATCTGGGTTGATGTTGGTCATTGATCTGAGAGTTTTTGCCAAGATGATGTCCGCTGAGCTGCCTGTATCTACCAGCACTTTCCCAATTCTCCAGCCGGCAATATTGGCTTCGATTGACATTGCGTCATTGTGTGGAAAGTTGTGGAGTTTGAGATCTTCTTCAGTGAAGGTAATTGGCGTGTGAGACCATTCCGATTTCTTGTATGGACCGTCAACTGAAATGTTGTTGACCTGGCGAAAGTAAACTCTTTCTCTGCTTCTTTGTCTCGAAGGCAAGTGAGGATCCTCCAGTTATAGGCATGATGAGGCCATAACTAGGCAAGGGGTTTGCTGGATTGTGGTCTTGCTGTTTTTGAGGTGGTGGGGGTGGTGGTGGTAATTCCTCCACCTTGACGTCTTTGTTTGGTATAGGCTGCTGGTTTTGAGTGTAGAATTGTGGGTACATGGCTTGTGGGTAGTAGTGCTGGAATGTTTGCGGCGAAGGCGAAAATTGAGTCGCCATCGCCGTTGTGGGATGCACAAAATTTGAGGTTAGAGAGGGATAAACTGGGCAATATGGTTGGATAGCTTGGGTTTGTGGTTGGGTTTGGGTGTTTGGGTGCGAAGCCGAGGATGGCTTCATTTGGGTTGCTTGGATTTTGTCTGCTTTCAGCTTGTTGATGGTTCTTTTGATGTCTCGGCACTGCTCTGTGCCATGGGTATGATTTTTGCCATGGTATTGACAAAACAGTTCTGGTCCCGAAGGTGGACCTCTTCCTCTTCCTCGGCCTCTGCCAGCTTTTCCACCTCTTTGAGTAGGTTCATTTCTTTGGCTCTGGTGTTGATTTTCTGAGTAAGTGGGATTGTTCTGTGGAAGCGAAGGTGGGCTCTCCACATTCATGATGGTTTGGGATGGGTAGTTTTGGTAGTGGTTTTGGCTGTAATGATGCTGCTTGTTTTGGGAATCGTATTGGTTTTTCAGGACGGCTTCTCTGGCAATTCGCATTCGGTTGTCATTGTCGGATCGACAGTATTTTTTGAACTCTTCATAGAGATCTCCAAGGGTTGCTGGTGTTTCCCTTGCAATATGTTGGGCGAAAGGACCTGGCCGAAGCCCCTTTATAGCTGCAAATTTGGCGGTTTCGTCAGGAATATGAGGAGCCTGAGATCTGAGTCCCACAAACCTGCGAAAGTAATCCTCTAGAGACTCCTTCGGCTGTTGATGTAAGGTTAGCTCTTCATATGATAATGCTTGGTCTCCCATAATGCTGAAATTCTTGATCAACTCTCTTTTCAGGTCATACCAGCTGGTGATAGATAATCCTAGGAGCTTGGTGTACCAGTTCATTGCGGTGCCATCGCAGACGATGATGAAAGATTTTGCCAGTACCACATCATCTCCCCCTGTCGAAGCTATTGCAGCTTCGTAGCTCATGAGGAATTGCTTGGGGTCGGTGAGGCCATTGTATCTTGGCAGAGAGATAGGCTTGTATGAAGGCGGCCATCTTGCCAATTGAAGACTTTCTGAGAGAGGGCAAGTACGATCAATGGGACGTGTATGCAGCACTTGGAAACCAGTTTCCGATGTGGAAATGTAGTTTGTCCCTGCGCTGGCGAAGGCAATTGGGTCGTTGAGTTTGGCTTGGAGTTGAGCAACTTGTTTCTTGGCCTTCTCGAGTTCTTCTCGGAGCTTCGCAGCTCTAGAACCAGTGGAGTTTAATCTTCTTTGCTTCGCTTGTCTCAGCTCCTCCAACTGCTTCTTGACCTGCTGTAACACCCAAAAATTCCATCACAAAAAATAGTAATCAACCTTGTGTTTTTCTTTTAGGGTTTAAATAAATTTTCTTTTGTTTAAAATGTTGGCCTTAATTATTCAAACGATACTCGAATTAATTTTAGATCAATAAGTGTTTGTTTGCATTCATGCCGTTTGCATTAGTGTTTTGTTTGTGTGTGAATCCCCAAAAATCCCATCCAAAGTTTGAACTTCCAATTCAAAGTTTCCCAATTCAAATTCCTACACAAAATCCCAAAATCCAATTCTCAAAAAAGTTCAAATCATTCCTCTTTTCCCTCCCTCCTCCTCTTCCCTTTAAGCCCAACCCGGCCAACCATTCCTTCTTCTTGGCCCAATAACCAGCCCAACCGGCCCATCCACTCTCCCCCTCTCTCACTCAATGACAGGTGGGGCCCACCTGTCATCTTCCACCTCCAGCCACCTCCCCATCTTCCCCGAGCCGAGCTCCCCAATGGAGAACCCGACGCCGGCCCGCTCCCCTCCCTCACCCGCTCGTTTTCCCTCCCCACTAGCGCCCGCACTCAATGCCCTAGTGGCGCATTCACCCCCTCTCCTCTCCTCTTCCACCAACGGCCGCCCACCGAGCTCCACCGAGCCTTCAATGGACCGGCCGCCGCCCCTCCTCCGATTCCCCTCCCGGTGTCGCTCCCGCTCCTCCCTCAGCCCCTATATAAGCCGCAGCCTCCCCCCGAACATCCCCACCTCATTCCCGCTCGAAAACCACCACCAGAGCCTCCGCCCAACCTCGTCGGAGTAAGCCGTGGTCCGCCGCTCGCCATCGGCCCCTCTCCGGTGCTTCCCCGACGTCGGCAAGCCCCAAGGTGAACTCCCCGCGATCCCCTCTTCCTCCCTATGCATTTCCCATCGTCCCTGGTGCCCTCTAGCGCCGAACCGAGCCGGCTCCGGCGAGCTCCGCCGCGCCCAAGGGCAGCGCCGCCCCCCCTCCCCCCCCTAACTCGCCGCCGGTCGCCCAATCCCCATCCGCCGTCCGTTTTCAAACCAATGGCCCAGATCAAATTCAACCCGAGTCAAAACAGCATTATACCGGTCAACACTATCCATTTTTCAAAAGAGCCCCTGATGTTTTCCGTAATCAACCCGTCGTCCAAGTCATATAGAAAATATTTATATCTATACCCTTGCAACTTCTGTTTAAACCCCTGTTCTTTCATATAATACAACCCGCCGTCCACAATGGTCTTTTTGCTAGTTAAACCCTGAGTTCTTATGTGTATTTATGTTTTACTCCTCGGTTTTATTACAAAACAACCCAAAAACATAGGTTTATTTACATGTTAGCCCCTGAACCTTGTAATTAGTGTATCTTCGCCGTTTTAAATCCGTTTTGGGCGATTTTCGCGTTCACGCGATCGTCTCTGCGTAATCTTTAGTTCTAGGTGTTTGTTTTGTGCTTTTGGTACTGTCTATTGTACTGTTTTATTTATTTTATTGTATGCTTGTGTGATCGTGTAGACACTCCGTTCGAGGAAGGCCAAGAGCAACAGTTCGAGGAGGAACAGCAGTTTGTAGAGGAAGGCAAGTGGCCTCCTTCTTCATATTCTCCAACCCAGTAACAACATTTTAATCACAATTTACTTTTATGTATTGCATAAACTTGATGGGTTACCTATTTTAGGATATACCTAGTTTTTATTCCCTCAACCTTGATACACCGGGTTTAATCATCTTTGATGGGTAGAAATGCTTAGTTGCTTAATCTTGGGATGGTAATATCAAACTTTTGAATATGATAAACATGGTTTTATTTGTTGCTATACATGGTTAATTATAAGATTATCTTGATTAAATGGAACATGGAGAACCACCCAAGAAAACAGTGCAACCACAGTGTCATATGGCTCTGATCTTAGCTGATTAATTAGACTTGGGGTTGGCTAGTGGTCTTACCGAAAGGGCAAGGAGGGGGCCGGTGAAGGGGTCATAGCCCGGTCCTCTTGGAGGAGTAGCCTTTGCTAAGGTACGTCCTCATTAGGGAGGGTTATGGACCTCACCGCTGCCGAAACTCTAGCGGGCTGCTAGTTTGGCTTCGAGTCTTTGTAAAGGCTTCGTAGTGAACCCCTAGCCACTCACCTCGGAAGTGTTTAAGGGCCTTGCAAACCCGGGCGACATGGGGAACACGAGCTGTGGGTAAAGTGTACAACCTCTGCAGAGTGTCAAACTGATATATCAGCCGTGCTCACGGTTAAGAGCGGCTTGGACCCTCACATGATAATTGAACCTAAATATAATATTAAATTGTGGTTCCTTGGTTTTTGGAATATTTGTGGGTTCTCTCCTGCTTAATTGGGTTGGTATAAACTTATACCTAGTAAATAGGTGCTCGCTAATAAAATATGACCAACTAAAAGTGCTAACCGCTGTAAGCCTTTAAACCTCTCTTGATGGCCTTGCATTTTTCCCCCGCTTGCTGAGTACCAACCATAAGTGTACTCACCCTTGCTAAAACTGCTGTTCAGAAGAAAATGATGTCGTGGAGTACTTCAGTGACTTCGAGGAGTTCTGAGGCTTTGCGTCAACCAGTCAAGCCTGTGGGAGAAGTCGTGAAGCTTTTTACGTGTTAAGTTGTTGGTGAACGATTAAGACCTTCGTGTCTATTATCGCTGAGTGTAATAAAGTTATGTACTCTCTTTTGTACGTTTTGAACACTATCTTATGATATTTTCACTGATGACGTCAACATATGTGTGAGAACGGATCCTGGCACACATATGCTATGCATTCGGTTTTGTCCTCAAAATCGGGTGTGACAGAAGTGGTATCAAAGCTGTGTTGACTGTAGGACGCTAGCCTAGATAGAAATGGTCGAAAATAGGACTTATTTTCTTAGCAAGCCTTATCTGTTTTTTTCATTTGTCCTTGTTTCTTATAAAAACTTATTTTATTTCTTGTTCTTTGTCAAAACTCTGGTCTCTTTTTGAGCTTGTTCTCAGTTTTCTTTCTTGCTCTATCAGATGGTCAAGACTAAGAAGACTGCTCGCAAAAGCACTGGAGGACAGATTCGTATTGCTCCTGCTCAGCCTGCTTCCCCGGTCCTACCCGTGGAGGAAGAAGAGCCAGAAGAGCTCTACTACTTTGTTGAGATGGAGGATGGCCGCATCATGGAGGTCGGCCCAGATGGGAATCTGGTGACTCCGGTAGGATCACCGGCACCAGCAGCTGAAAAACCGCTAGTTGTGCCTGCTCCAGATGCTCCGGCACCTGCTGCAGCTGGTGGAGGCGATCCGGATGACTCCGGAGATGATGATGATGATGATGATGACAACGACAACGATGCCGATGGTGCCAATGGTCTGGGCAATGGCCATGGCAACGGCAACGGCAACGACAACGGCAACAATGATGGTGGAAACCAGGGTGATGGTCCTGAAGCAGCCATACCGACTTGTGAGACTCGTACCTCCGTCAACGAGTCTGGCTACTTCTCCAGGCTGCTCCAAGATGTGCTACAGGAGCTTGGCAACACGGTGCAGCCGCTCTACGTCACCCAGCGTGTCTCTCCCCCGACGCTCGACAGCTACTACATTACCCGGGTCCATATCCGGGAGCGCCATGAGGTTTCCGGTGGCATGAGGACTCGTTCGTCGCACGACTCCACTACACCTTATGCTACCTATGCTGCCTCAGTGAGTGCCGCTACCAGGAGGGCACTGTGGTCACTCTGCTACGCCCACCGCTTGGAGTTGAGCACCACCGTGTACCGTCACCTTCCTCGCCGTATCAGTGGCACAGAGGAGACAGTTGTGATGCTGGGAGAGCCTGATGAGCTTCGCATCAACAACCTTGCTCAGGTTGTTGCAGGGCTCAACACTGATCTAGAGGGTGCCACCACAGAGCTTATCCAGACCCATGAGGAGCTGATGGACGCCCACGCCAGGATTGCCCAGCTTGAGGCCCAGCTTGCAGGAGTGGAGCCACCCGAGGAGACGGATGACTTCCACTGCCCTTCTGACTCCCCTCCCCGCAAGAGGCTTCGCTACGGCGAACCAGGCTCCAGCACCGGTCTTCTTGGTTAGGATCATAGGATGCCTACCATGAGTTGTCTCGATAGATCCGTTCCTGTGAGAACGCGTGATGTAATAATGAATGTTGTTTGAATAAATGTTTGATTTGGAGTTTATGTATTGTCTGGGATGTTTTGTGGAGTGATGGCCACAAATGCATCAATAAAATAATTAAGTTAAAGTTTGTTTTAGTTCCAATCTCGGCATTGTTCTATCTACCTTTATCAGTTGTTCAATCTTATCTGAAGCAATCTTCTAACAATCAGATGGTAAATACCAGGAGAGGCAGAGGACAGGATATTCCAAGTGTCCGACATGCTCATATAATCAACCAACAGAATCAAGCACCACCTCCACCTCCAAATCCAGCCATGGAACAATTCTTGGCAGCTCAGATGCAGTTGCTCCAAGACCTCACCAACACCATGCATAATATTCAAGCTCAACAGAACCAACCACCACAACAGCTACCCCCCAGCCTAGAGACAAGCATCGGGAGTTTATGAGCCACCACCCACCAACTTACTCACACTCGGTGGATCCTTTGGATGCTGATGACTGGCTGAAAGTCATCAGTAAGAAGCTTGATATGACTCAGTGCAACGACCGTGAAAGGGTCTTGTACGCTGCAGGACGACTCGAAGGATCTGCATCTGACTGGTGGGATGCTTACATCGCCGCACATGCTGATGCCAACACTATTACTTGGGCAGAATTTCGTAATAGCTTCCGCTCACACCACATCCCAGCTGGTGTCATGAAGCTCAAGAAGAATGAATTTCTGGCGCTGAAGCAAGGCAACATGTCGGTCAGTGAGTACCGGGATAAGTTCACTCAATTATCTCGCTACGCACCCAATGAGGTCGACGATGATGAAAAGAAACAAGATCGCTTCCTGGATGGTCTGATCGGACCATTGAAGTATCAGTTGCAAAGCCACACTTTCCCAAACTTCCAGAAGCTTCTAGACAAAGCTATTGGCCTCGAGAATACTCGGAAGGAACTTGGTGAGAAGAAGCGGAAGTTCCAGTCTCAGGGACAATCCAGCAGCAATAACCGCCCTCGCTATAACTCGCAGCAGGGATTTCAGTTCCGCTCCGGAGGACAGAAATTATCAACAGAATCAACAATTCCAGCACTCCTCTCAGTAGTCGCAGCGCTTCAATCAACAAGTGCAGCGTACCCCCAACCACCAGCAGAACCGTTCTGGCAATACTTCGGGTGCACCAGTGCGTACTAATCCAGTCACACCGGTCCAACCTAATGGTTGCTTCAAGTGTGGTGAAGTGGGGCATTACGCCAATAACTACCCCAAGCGCAATATGCAGACGCCTCAGAAGAACAATGTTCAGAGGTCTGGCCAACAATCGTCCCAAGCACGCAATGGGAATCAGAACTCTCAGGGCAATAAAGGCCAGCAAAACTTCATGCATGGTAGGGTGAACCACGTGATGGCCGAATCAGCTCAAGAAGCTCAAGATGTTGTGCTCGGTACGTTCCTCGTCAACTCAGAACCTGCGTCAGTTTTGTTTGATTCTGGTGCATCGCATTCATTCATTACTGAGCAATATGTGGCAAAACATAACATACCTAAAAGCCTTATGAAGAAAACTCTGCTAGTTAGTTCCCTGGGCAGTGAGATGAAGGCTAGTCACATATGCCCGCGGGTGAATCTGAAAATCATGGGTGTGGACTTCCCAGCAAATCTGATAGTCCTTAAGTCTAGTGGGATCGATGTGATTCTTGGAATGGACTGGTTATCTGGATGTAAAGGAGTTATTCAATGTGCCTAGAAGTCAGTACTCTTAACCAGCCCTCAAGGAGAGCAGATAGAGTTCATGGTTAACAACTCATGCAAGGAAGAAGGAACTGTGAATCAGATCAAGGGAACATCTTTGGAAGAAACCAAGGGTGTGTGTGACTATCCCGACGTCTTTCCGGAAGACTTACCAGGTATGCCACCTGACCGTGATATCGAGTTTCTTATTGATCTTTTACCTGGCACTGCACCCATATTTAAAAGACCATACAGATTGGATGTTAAGGATTTGAATGAATTGAAGAAACAAATAGAAGAATTATTAGGTAAAGGTTTTATCCGTCCTAGTTCATCACCATGGGGTGCCCCAGTTATCTTTGTCGATAAAAAGGATGGCACCAAAAGAATGTGTGTTGATTATAGGTCTCTCAACGATGCAACCATCAAGAACAAGTACCCCCTACCCAGGATTGAGGATCTGTTTGATCAAATGAGAGGTGCTAAGGTATTCTCCAAGATTGATCTATGATCAGGTTATCATCAGTTGAGAATCTGACCAGAAGATATCCCCAAAACGGCCTTCACTTCTAGATATGGACTATATGAGTACACTGTGATGTCATTTGGATTGACAAATGCTCCAGCATATTTCATGTACTTGATGAACAAAGTGTTCATGGAGTACCTCGACAAGTTCGTGGTGGTGTTCATCGATGACATCTTGGTTTTTCTCGAAACGAAGAAGAACATGAAGAGCACTTAAGATTAGTGTTACAAAAGCTCCGAGAAAATCAGTTGTACGCCAAACTAAGTAAATGTGAGTTTTGGTTAAAGGAAGTTTCTTTTCTTGGACATGTTATCACTGATGGAGGAATCAAAGTTGACCCAAGTAAAGTTTGAGATGTGTTGAACTGGAATCCACCTAAGAATGTGCCCGAAATCAGGAGTTTTCTTGGACTAGCTGGTTATTACCACAGATTTATTGAAGGCTTCTCAAAGATAGTGAAACCTCTCACTTCGTTATTGGAAAAAGAACGAGAGTTCAAATGGGATACAGCATGTCAGACTAGTTTTGAAGAGTTGAAAAAGAGATTAACTACTGCTCCTGTCCTGATAATGCCCGATATCCACAAAGGGTTTGATGTCTATTGTGACGCTTCACATCTAGGTCTCGGATGTGTATTGATGCAAGAAGGAAAAGTGGTAGCTTATGCATCCAGACAGTTAAGGAAGCATGAGCAGAACTACCCCACCCACAATTTGGAGTTAGCCACTGTCGTGCACGCATTAAAGATATGGAGACATTATATGATTGCAAATAAGTGCCAAATCTTCACCGATCACAAGAGTTTAAAGTACATCTTCACTCAAAGGGATCTTAATCTGAGACAACGCAGATGGTTAGAACTAATCAAGGACTATGACTTGGATATTCAATATCATCCCGGCAAAGCAAATGTTGTGGCAGACGCTTTAAGTCGGAAAGGTCAAGCTAATATGGCTATAGCACGATTAATGCCTCAAGAATTATGTTGGGAAATGGAACGACTCAATTTAGGCATTCTCACTCATACTGAAGCTATGACTATGGAAATTGAGCCTACACTGGAACAAGAAATCCGAAAAGGACAATTAACAGATGCTAAGATCAAAGAAATCAAGACTCAAATTGGTTCGGGAAAAGCTCCAGAATTCACTGAAGATGACCAAGGAACTATTTGGTTCAGGAAAAGAATTTGTGTACCTGACATCGACCATCTTCGTGAACTTATATTGAAGGAAGCTCATGATTCTGCTTATTCCATTCACCCCGGTAGCACTAAGATGTACCAAGACTTGAAAGAGAAATATTGGTGGTACGGTCTAAAAAGAGATGTAGCAACACATGTGGCTTTGTGTGATGTGTGCCAAAGAGTAAAAGCAGAACACCAAAGGCCAGCAGGTTTACTTCAGCCATTGAAAGTACCTGAATGGAAATGGGAAGAAATCGGTATGGATTTCATTGTAGGGTTACCTCGTACACGTGATGGCTACGATTCCATATGGGTTATTGTGGATAGGTTAACCAAAGTTGCTCACTTCATACCAGTCAAAACAACATATACAGGAGCTAAGTTAGCAGAGCTGTATATGTCAAGGATTGTGTGCTTACATGGTGTCCCCAGGAAGATAGTATCCGATCGAGGCACTCAATTCACATCACGTTTTTGGCAGAAGCTACATGAATCAATGGATACAAAGCTTAATTTCAGTTCCGCATACCATCCACAAACAGATGGACAGACTGAAAGGACTAATCAAATCCTAGAGGATATGCTAAGAGCTTGTGCCTTGAAGCATGGAGGTAGTTGGGATAAAAGTCTGCCATATGCAGAATTTTCATACAACAACAGCTATCAAGCAAGTCTCAAGATGGCTCCATTGGAAGCTCTTTATGGAAGAAAGTGTAGAACGCCATTATATTGGAGTCAGACAGGAGAAAGTCAAGTTTTTGGACCCAAGATTCTTCAAGAAGCTGAAAGGCAAGTCCAGATAATTTGTGATAATCTCAAGACTGCACAATCACGACAGAAGAGTTATGCTAACACTCGAAGAAGGGAATTAACATTTGAAGTAGGAGATTACGTATATCTCAAAGTATCACCTATCAGAGGTCTCTGCAGATTCAAGGTCAAAGGAAAGTTGTCACCTCGCTATATCGGTCCTTTTCAGATTTTGGAAAGGAAAGGTGAAGTGGCATATCAGTTGGAACTACCTGCTCGATTGTCAGATGTACACAACGTGTTTCACATATCTCAGTTAAAAAAGTGTCTGAGAGTACCTGAAGAACAATTACCTTTGGAAGAACTCAATGTGCAAGATGACTTGACTTACTCAGAGCATCCTGTGAAAATATTAGAAACGTCCCAGAGAGTTACTCGAAGCAAAGTAATCAAAATATGCAAAGTACAATGGAGTCACCACTCAGAGGATGAAGCTACTTGGGAAAGAGAAGATGAGCTTTATGCAGAGTTCCCTCAGTTGTTTTCCAATCTTCCCGAATCTCGAGGACGAGATTCTCTTTAAGGGGGTAGGATTTGTAACACCCAAAAATTCCATCACAAAAAAATTGTAATCAACCTTGTGTTTTTCTTTTAGGGTTTAAATAAATTTTCTTTTGTTTAAAATGTTGGCCTTAATTATTCAAACGATACTCGAATTAATTTTAGATCAATAAGTGTTTGTTTGCATTCATGCCGTTTGCATTAGTGTTTTGTTTGTGTGTGAATCCCCAAAAATCCCATCCAAAGTTTGAACTTCCAATTCAAACTTTCCCAATTCAAATTCCTACACAAAATCCCAAAATCCAATTTTCAAATAAAAGTTCAAATCATTCCTCTTTTCCCTCCCTCCTCCTCTTCCCTTTAAGCCCAACCCGGCCAACCATTCCTTCTTCTTGGCCCAATAACCAGCCCAACCGGCCCATCCACTCTCCCCCTCTCTCACTCAATGACAGGTGGGGCCCACCTGTCATCTTCCACCTCCAGCCACCTCCCCATCTTCCCCGAGCCGAGCTCCCCAATGGAGAACCCGACGCCGGCCCGCTCCCCTCCCTCACCCGCTCGTTTTCCCTCCCCACTAGCGCCCGCACTCAATGCCCTAGTGGCGCATTCACCCCCTCTCCTCTCCTCTTCCACCAACGGCCGCCCACCGAGCTCCACCGAGCCTTCAATGGACCGGCCGCCGCCCCTCCTCCGATTCCCCTCCCGGTGCCGCTCCCGCTCCTCCCTCAGCCCCTATATAAGCCGCAGCGCCTCCCCCCGAACATCCCCACCTCATTCCCGCTCGAAAACCACCACCAGAGCCTCCGCCCAACCTCGTCGGAGTAAGCCGTGGTCCGCCGCTCGCCATCGGCCCCTCTCCGGTGCTTCCCCGACGTCGGCAAGCCCCAAGGTGAACTCCCCGCGATCCCCTCTTCCTCCCTATGCATTTCCCATCGTCCCTGGTGCCCTCTAGCGCCGAACCGAGCCGGCTCCGGCGAGCTCCGCCGCGCCCAAGGGCAGCGCCGCCCCCCCTCCCCCCCCTAACTCGCCGCCGGTCGCCCAATCCCCATCCGCCGTCCGTTTTCAAACCAATGGCCCAGATCAAATTCAACCCGAGTCAAAACAGCCTTATACCGGTCAACACTGGCCATTTTTCAAAAGAGCCCCTGATGTTTTCCGTAATCAACCCGCCGTCCAAGTCATATAGAAAATATTTATATCTATACCCTTGCATCTTCTGTTTAAACCCCTGTTCTTTCATATAATACAACCCGCCATCCACAATGGTCTTTTTGCTAGTTAAACCCTGAGTTCTTATGTGTATTTATGTTTTAGTCCTCGGTTTTATTACAAAACAACCCAAAAACATAGGTTTATTGACATGTTAGCCCCTGAACCTTGTAATTAGTGTATCTTCGCCGTTTTAAATCCGTTTTGGGCGATTTTCGCGTTCACGCGATTGTCTCTGTGTAATCTTTGGTTCTAGGTGTTTGTTTTGTGCTTTTGGTACTGTCTATTGTACTGTTTTATTTATTTTATTGTATGCTTGTGTGATCGTGTAGACGCTCCGTTCGAGGAAGGCCAAGAGCAACAGTTCGAGGAGGAACAGCAGTTTGTAGAGGAAGGCAAGTGGCCTCCTTCTTCATATTCTTCAACCCAGTAACAGCATTTTAATCACATTTACTTTTATGTATTGCATAAACTTGATGGGTTACCTATTTTAGGATATACCTAGTTTTTATTCCCTCAACCTTGATACACCGAGTTTAATCATCTTTGATGGGTAGAAATGCTTAGTTGCTTAATCTTAGGATGGTAATATCAAACTTTTGAATATGATAAACATGGTTTTATTTGTTGCTATACATGGTTAATTATAAGATTATCTTGATTAAATGGAACATGGAGAACCACCCAAGAAAACAGTGCAACCACAGTGTCATATGGCTCTGATCTTAGCTGATTAATTAGACTTGGGGTTGCCTAGTGGTCTTACCGAAAGGGCAAAGAGGGGGCCGGTGAAGGGGTCATAGCCCGGTCCTCTTGGAGGAGTAGCCTTTGCTAAGGTACGTCCTCATTAGGGAGGGTTATGGACCTCACCGCTGCCGAAACTCTAGCGGGCTGCTAGTTTGGCTTCGAGTCTTTGTAAAGGCTTCGTAGTGAACCCCTAGCCACTCACCTCGGAAGTGTTTAAGGGCCTTGCAAACCCGGGCGACATGGGGAACACGAGCTGTGGGTAAAATGTACAACCTCTGCAGAGTGTCAAACTGATATATCAGCCGTGCTCACGGTTAAGAGCGGCTTGGACCCTCACATGATAATTGAACCTAAATATAATATTAAATTGTGGTTCCTTGGTTTTTGGAATATTTGTGGGTTCTCTCTTGCTTAATTGGGGTGGTATAAACTTATACCTAGTAAATAGGTGCTCGCTAATAAAATATGACCAACTAAAAGTGCTAACCGCTGTAAGCCTTTAAACCTCTCTTGATGGCCTTACATTTTTCCCCCGCTTGCTGAGTACCAACCATAAGTGTACTCACCCTTGCTAAAACTGCTGTTCAGAAGAAAATGATGACGTGGAGTACTTCAGTGACTTCGAGGAGTTCTGAGGCTTTGCGTCAACTAGTCAAGCCTGTGGGAGAAGTCGTGAAGCTTTTTACGTGTTAAGTTGTCGGTGAACGATTAAGACCTTCGTGTCTATTATCGCTGAGTGTAATAAAGTTATGTACTCTCTTTTGTACGTTTTGAACACTGTCTTATGATATTTTCACTGATGACATCAACATATGTGTGAGAACGGATCCTGGCACACATATGCTATGCATTCGGTTTTGTCCTCAAAATCGGGTGTGACACCTGCAGCAGTTGGTGTTGCTGTTCTTCCTCTTCCTCCTGCATTTGCTGCTGCAGTTCGAGCTGAGCGGCTTCGAGCTCTCTTTGCTGCTCCAGACGGCGAAGACGGAGCCTGTCCTCCACCCTGCGCAGCTTTTCTTCGGTGGTGAGAGTGTCTTCATCTACTTCCGTGTCTTCATTGACGGCTTCGGTTATGGGTGTTAAGGTGGTTGGTGGAACTGTGGCTTGGACGTCGGCTTCACCAGATGAAGCTGTATTTTGGGTGGTGGTGGATTTTGTTATTGTTCTTTTGGGTGGCATAGTGGTGTTCGTGGGTTTCCTTCGTGCACAGCACAAGCGGTGGGCGCCAGTTGTTGGGATATAGCCGAAGCCAATGAACCCAGACAACAGCCAAGACAGAGAACATAGACAAGCAACAGTAAATTACTTATCAACAGTGTTCTCAGGAATCAGCCCTTTACACGTTGGTGAGGGGTCCCCTTTTATAGGGAGGTCAAGAGGCTCTTTTTACATTTCCCTTATACCCCTGGAAACCAGGCATCATTCTCTAGGCTAAACAACATAGACTTTCCAGGGGCATTAGAGTACATTCATGTGTCATAGTATGAAAGCGTAGACCAGCAACTCCGTCTTTGACTCGGTTTGGACCTGGTCCACGCTGCCTTCATCATGCCTCTAGTGACCCTTGTTGCCTTCACCACCCGGTGCATCCTTGCCGCCTTCACCATTAGGCGCCTGTTCGGTCGAGCGACGTCTTCTCCTGCTCAGAGGAGAAAGGACCGCCGTGCCATCGCCCGAACCTGCCTTGGGCCTGTATAACAAGATGAATCGAATATACACCATATTTGAGAATTACCTTCGCAACATCACAAAAGTAAGTCAGAGTAGCGAAGGCAATGAGAAACCACACAACGCCTTCGCATCTGGTACGACATGTCTATTAATGCCGGGAGCGGCAGATCGCCTCTCGATGTCTGATGACCCGGCGAAGGCAAGTTCCTTTTATTTACTTGTGGCGAAGACAAATGCCTTGAACAAACAGCAAATTAATGGATGAAGGCGTTTCCTGGACAGGCCAATCCCACAACAAGGGCCCTATACATAACCCCTCATACAGGAGGTGCAAAATCATATGCTGCATCGGATTTAAAAAGACGGGTGGAAAGATCTTCTCCAACTTACAAAGCAACACAAGAGCCAATTTTTCCATTTCTGCAACTGTTGGCAGTTCTTAGTGATAAAATATTATTGCCAACAATGAAATAAAAGAATGATAAAACAAATAGACATAGGGTTATTTACTAATGAATTCCACAAGTTTTGGTGCATATGTGCTTACAGGAACAAAGTGGCAAAAGAAGGACTAAATTGGGCCCAGGGCCAGGTCGCCCGACCTCTCCTGGTCGGCCGACCTGGGTCCAGGCCCAGGGAGGTCCAACCTTAGCCCATCAACAGAAGCACACTTGAGAGTGATCAGGGACGTTAAGATCAAGTCGGTGAAATTGAAGAGATGGGATTGGGCCACGTGGCAATCACTTGGATCCATGGGCCCACATCCCTGACTTAACCGACATATCTTCGACATTACTCACCAGAAACCGACCATGGGGCCCACAGGAGAGTGATAATGACAGAGTGGGGCCGAGGGGCCACAGTCTTGGGTTGGCCGACCTAGCCAGGTCGGCCGACCTGGCCGCCCGTCCAAACCGTGACCGCCTTCACCAGCAACTGTCAACCGCCTCCAGGATCCCATCTGTGCCGTAGATCGTCTACGTCGGTGAATCCTACGGTCGGCCGATCCCCCCAAGTCGGCCGACCTGGGCCCACCTTCGGGCCGTCTCAACCGCCACACACCGACTCCAAACCACCTATCCAAGTTATAAATAGCTGGACTCGGGGCAGGGCTCAACATCATCGAGATGAAGTGAAGATCCAAGGTGAAGCCCTCCGCATATCTAGAGTAGAAGTTGGGAGAGAGTTAGGGAGAGTCTGGAGGAGTCCCGGCGTGTCGGCGACCCTCCACCTGTACCTCGACGGATGCAAGCTGCTCAATAAGTATCCGAGATTCAACTAGTACTTAAGTCTGAGTTATAGAAAGCTGAGTTCTTTATTGTGCTTGTGGGTTCGTTGCTTTATTCGTAAAGTTTTCTAATCCCTGATCAAGGTTAGGATAGCTGATATTATCTTAGGCGTGGTGCTTAGGTGTATATCTGCCCTCGTTTGCCTCGTAGCCCCACGGATTAGTAGAGGTAGGCGGCAGGTGGTGACAGCCCTGTCCGTCCTTTGTAATCCTCCACATACGGGTACGGCGTAGAGCTGTTGGCCGGCAATTTCCTAGAGGTCTAGGATACCTCGGTGCCCAAAGCAAGCATAAGAGAATTCCCTTAGCTATATTCACAGCCTTAGTACTAAGTTATCCTCGCTACCCAGCCTTTATATACACTCGATCAATCTGGACATTCTTGGTGATTAGATAGCCTTTACGTTCCCCGTGGATTCGATACCTGGCTTACTCACGGGTGAAAGCTACTACGACAGCCATGCGCTTGCGGACTTTCTGTTTGCCACCGCTGGTGTCAACAGCAACCAAAGTCAGAGATAACTCCTTGGCACAAAGGATGCGGAAGAAATTGCTTAACTCTGCCAGCAATTGCCACACATGATCAGGGAGATAGCCTCGAACCATCACTGGAAGAAGCCGTTCAATCCATATGTGGTAGTCATGACTCTTGAGCCCATTGATTCGCATAGTAGCTAAGTTCACCCCCCTCCTCAGATTCGCTGCATACCCATCGGGGAACATTAAAGTTTGGAACCATTCTAGGACTTCCCTCCTTTTGTGCTTCTTTAGAACGAATTTGGCTGGAGGCTTTCACCATTTCTTGTTGTCTTTGGGAGGCAGGATATCGAGCTTTGGTCTATTGCATAACCTAGCTTGATCCACTCTAGCCTTAATTTTGTCCTTCATCTTATCAGAAATGTCCATTTCTGTACCCCAGCATGCTTCGGCGACATTCTTTTCAGTGTGCATCATGTCAATGTTATGTGGAAGAAGAAGGTCATCCATGTAGGGGAGCCTCCACAATCCCGACTTCTGAGTCCATGCATGTTCCTCACCATATCCCATAAAACCACCACATTCTTTGTTGACCTTGAGCGCGTCTAACTGCGCATGAACCGCGACACCTGTCAACATCTGCGGTGGGGGTCTAGAACCAGGACACCTTTTGTAAAGTTCCTGATGTCTCGTCTGAATGGATGGTCAATAGGGATAAATTGTCGGTGTTTGTCGAATGAAGAATACTTGCCACCCTTAGTCAACCTTATGAACTTTAGAGCTGCCTTGCATACTGGGCATGGGAAATTCCCGTGGACACACCAACCGCAAAATAGCCCATACGCCGGACAAGTCATGCAAGGAGTACATATACCACACTCACGTTTTGAAGTTTGTCTTTGTAGCTCGGTCGTATGTCCATACCCCTTCCTCCCAAGAACAGAGCAAATCATCGAACAATGGATCCATGTACACACTCATATTATCCTCTGGGTATCTAGGAATTATCAACGACAAGAATATGTTCTGTCGTTGAAAAATGACACCAGGCGGGAGATTGAGGGGGATAACGAACACGGGCCAACAAGTGTATGGGGCCGTCGTCATTCCATAAGGATTGAACCCATCTATTGCCAGCGCAACACGGACATTACGAGCCTCCAAAGCTTTCTCACGATGACACCCGTCAAAATGTCTCCATGATTTAGCATCGGCTGGATGTACCATATTCTCAAGACGATATCGTTTCCCTTCTTTGTGCCATGTCATCTGTTTCGTGGATTCCAGGGTCATGTAAAGACGTTGGATCCTCGGTATGAACGGAAGGTAGCGTAGGATTTTCACGGGGATTTGAAGCTGCCTCTTATGACCTTCACCAGAGTCTACCTCCAGGTACCTAGAGGAGTTACATTTAGGACAGTACTTTGCATCCGCATGGTCTTTCCTAAACAAGATGCGTCCCTTCGAACAAGCATGTATCTGCTCGTATGGCATCTTAAGTGCACGAGGGAGTTTCTGTGCCTTATACAGGTTGCGTGGCAGATTGTGACCACCCCGAAGCAGGCTGCCAAAAACTATCAACATATTATCAAAGCCGTCTCGACTTATGCCAAGCTAAGACTTTAGGGCCATTATGCGTCCGACGGCATCTAGTTGAGAAACATCGGTATGCTCGTGAAATGGTTTCTGTGCCAAAGACAACATGTCATAATAGGCCTTTGCGGTTGCCTCTTGTGGATCCTCCCTAACATGACTAGGTCCTCCATCGAACTGTGCTTCATGAAAGTCATCTAACATGACTCCGCACCCGGCATCAGCATCATAATCCTGGATGCGTTGTCTCACGACCTAGTCTGTCGCACGATGGGCCTCACCATGGCAGATCTACCGGGTATAATTTGGCACAAACCCATAGGTGCAAATGTGTTTACCCATCTGCAACTGCGATTGAAGTGTCTTGTTTGCACACTTGCTATAGGGACACGACGCTTTACTCTGTCCTTTGTCAAATGCCTTTTTCAAGAAATCTTCAACCTTGTGAAGAAATTCATCGGTCCAGTCACACTTACCCAGCCAGCCCATGTACATCCACTCACGGTCATCCATCCTTTAACATATGAGTGGGTGATATAAAAATCAATTACATCTACACGATGTCTATCATGCAATAATAGGTGAAGATAGGTCCTAATCCCACCCGAGGATGTGTAGATGGGGTTAGTTTCCATGCTCTACTTCCTATCCGAGACAGAATTTTGGTAGCACCTCCCCGCTGTTCTCCAAATACATGTCCTAGGAAGGAGATTGTGTATTCGAAGAACAATATGGAGGTGATGCCGAAATTCTGTCTTATATTGCGTATAGAAAAAGTTTAGAAGTCAAAGTCAAATTCGAACGTGATTGCACCTACAAACCTAACCACATCCTTCTCTTCTCTATGGATCTTCCTCGGAGAAGTTTCAGTTTATAAGCATCGTACGTGACAAAATGTGCAGAACCTCCTCAAACTTTTACCATAGGCTCCACATATGATAGCATGAGATATTGACAAATCTCATGATTTACTGACTTTGTTTGAATATTATATAATTTAAACACTATTTAGCCTCACGTTCATGGTAATGTTTCATGAACACGATTTTTGAAATTTCGTTTCAACCACTGGATAAATCCTTACGCTAGAATCAATATCAATAATATCATTTTTTTCATTCACTTTATGCTATTATTTCATGCACTTGCAGTTCCAATTTAACTTATATGAAAAAATCCTTTCAATGAAATAAATTTGTAAAATATAGCAAATAGGTCGAGAATGGTACCAAATTGAAACATGGAGTACCTACAAATGTATGAGGAGAGGAGAAAAAGTTAGGAGAGCAGAAAGTGTTTTTTTTGTTGGCTTTGCCGTGTGCCTACTTGAGTCACACGGCAAAGAGAGATGTTTGCCGTGTGCAAGGTTGGGACACACGGCAAACATGACCCTTTGCCGTGTGCCACAGCAGGGCACACGGCAAAGCGTGACGGCCGTCAAACGCCGTTCACGGACATTGGCGTGTCCAGCCAGTGACACGAGCTTTGCCGTCGGCCTTTTCCTAGCACACGGCAAACACGAGATTCGCCATGTGCCTGGAGTCCAACACACGGCAAAGGCTCTCTTTGCCGTGTGCCTAATCTTTGCCGTGTGCCTGGTGTCCAGCACACGGCGAAGGTCGTCTTTGCCATGTGCCTGAGATATTGCACACGGCAAAGATCCGGGCACACGGCGTACACTACCAGAGAACTCTCTATCCATCCTCCCTAATCGGTCATGGTTGGATTGGACCCGGTACCAATGGAAGCATTGGTACCGGGTCCAATCCCCAATAATTCTGCGCGCTCATTGGTACCGGGTGGTGGCACCACCCG
>CM014272.1:21944971-21979916 GCA_004135705.1 Alloteropsis semialata
GTTCAAGTATCAACCAGTGATCACAACCCCATATCTCTGTTATCCTAAGCTCAAGCAACCAACAGCAGCCAACACATCACAAATCCTTGCCACCAATTTCAAAAATTCAGCAAAGCCCCTGGCATGTAGAAATTAAATATGCCAAGATCTCTATTACCCCATCAATCTGGACCCCAAAATGACTCCAAATAAAATTAAAAGAAAAAAACTTTATAACTGATTTGGACCTCAATAGGAAGTAATTTTTGGTATAATTATCAGAGAGATAAAGTAAGTTGCTCCATTTTCAAAACACATTGGAAGTAACTCTTATGAACCAAGCACTAAAGACAAAATGTGCAAACAAAATTTTTGGTTCAACAAGCAATTGAACTACAAGCTTTATGGTAGCATATAGCAGAGGGATAATGGGGCCAACATGAGTTATATATACATCTAGCTGAACCCATCATAACCTGTAAACAAGCAGAGCTATACAAATCCTAACAAAATGAAGAACTCCAAGCAGGCAGAAAAAGCCTTCAAAACAGATCAATGTCTATGTGCAAACAAATCATCCCCATACTCTACACTAAGAGAACAATGGGAATGGACTGAAACCCTAGAACATTGATGAACAGAAATCGAAATCAGAGCAACGATGCATGTTCACAGACCTCAAATCGCGACCTAGAAGGACTCGGGGAAGACTCCGCCTACTCTTGCTTCGCGTCGGAACTCCTGGATAGATCCGCTCCTCGTTGGGGACTCCGCGCACCGCAAAGCTCGTGAGCGACGAGCAGAGCCGCACCGCGCCGTGGAACGCCTCGACTGCTAGCGCTGCCTCCGGTCGCCGCGAGCTCAGCTCCACTTGGGCATCAACGCGGATGGCTCCGCTCCGGCAGCCCCGCTGATGCCTCTGCTCCGGCAGTCCCGCGCGTGGGCGCGAGGGCAGGCGTCGACTCCGGCAGCACCCGTGACGCGCAAATCGCCGGCCGCCTCGCCTAGATCCAGAAGAGTACGGGGAAATGGAGGGGAAAAGAAATGTTCTCTCTCCTCGGCGCGACTCCCCAAATTCAAAACGATTTGGAATCCCTGGAGTCCGCCGCAGCCCCGCCCGAAAAAAAAGGACTCCCATGCGCATCGTTGGATCAAAAACGGACGGAGATAAGGAGGGGTGTCGAGATAAGGATAAAGAGAGAGGCCTCTCCCAGTAGAATATGGGTTTGAACAAAGGGCCCATGCTTAAGTAGTGATGGATAGAGAGAGGGCACGGTGGGCCCGGGTTTAAATCGGTTAGGGTGTTTTCCTAAATGCTGCCACGCTGACATTGCCACATACGCAAAAGGTGCTTCTTTTGACATCCATGGACCTAAATGACAACATTTTAATAGATCAGTGACCTAGATGAAGAGTTCGACAGTTCATGGACATTGGTGCGAATTCAATGCGAGATAAGTTCATGGACTGCAGAGAAATTTACTCTGAAAACATCTGATCTTTCTGGTTCCGTCGTCTGGATGCGAAAAGCCACAACCTCCTGCGCTCCCCATCATAGATCAGCCTCTGGCGCTGCCTTGCCATCGCACGAGAGCTATGTTCCATCTCCGCCCGTGCTCCGCCTTTGTAAGCCAGCTCCACTGCTGCATCCTCGCTGTTCACTAACAACACATCGTCTCACTAATCTGTGTTTGCTTTGCTACTAGGTCAGATTGTACTGTCTCATGTGGATGTGAACCTTGTCTTACAACCACCTAATGGTCAGGTTTGAAGGACGATGCCAGTTTTACCTCAGAAACATGTCCAAAGTCCAAACATCATAGGCTGGCCAAGATGTAAGAGGTATGGACTTAGCGTTCCGCCCCCTCACAAGAAAATACATGTTGTTAGGGCAGGAGCTTGGTCAACCGTGCCTCTTCTCCATCCTTGGTAATCTCGCATTGCATCATAGCTCCTTCTGGCACTTGCCGAGCAGGAGCTTCCATGACTAAGTGCAGGTTATGTGTTTCTACTGACTCTGTTTTTTTAATAGATGCCGTATTAGGTTTGTCCTAGTCAAAGTTATATAATTTTGACCGAACTTATAGAAAAATATAGCAATATTTGTCATAAAAATAATATGCACTATTGCAATATATTCTATGGTAAATTCAAGAAACAAATATGGTATTATAGATGTTATTATACTTTTCTAGAAACTTGATCAAAGTTGAACAACTTTGGCTTAGGACAAACCAAACACGACATGTAAAAGAAACCGGATGGAGTAAAAAATAGTGGTGACAGTGGTGGCTCAGGGAATTTAGTTGACTCACAAGGGATGGGCAGTCATGAAAAACCTTGTGAATCATAGAAGACAGAACATCCCCGCTCGGCAGGACGGCCGGGAATAGTTTTGCATAGGGGGCGGTATGGGATTTGCTTCCGCTGTCGATGGCCCTGCAATGTACAATTGTTGCCCTGTTTAGTTCCATAAGTTTTCACTATTCACCTCATCACATCAAATGTTAGGACACTAATTAAGGGTATTAACAACAATTAAAAGAAAGTACATTAAAGAAACCATTAATCGGATAACTAAATACATACAAATGGCAAACCCTAAATAGATACAAATAAAGAGTCATTAATATATAAAGAATTTAAAGCAATTAGTATGGATGCACTAATAGATAATGATTTTACAAAATTTACGCAACAAAAATCATAGCAGTTGGAGTTTCGAGGAGGAAGATAAACTTGTTACAAAGTTGCGCCACGAATTAAAAAGAAAAAATACATATACATGACAAACCTTAAACAGCTACAAATAAATAGTCATTAATATAGAAAAAATTTATAGCAATTAGTATGGATACACTAATAGATAATGATTTTACAAAATTTATGAAACAAAAATCATAACATTTGGAGTTTCGAGGAGAGAGATAAACTAGTTACAAATTTGCGCCACGAATTAAAAAGAAAAAATACACGTGTTCATCCTAAGCAACCATGAACCCTAGCTACAACTAGCTTTTCTAGTCCACTAAAATCATGCAATGTAGACTAATAGAAGGGTGTAATCCGATCCACTAACAAATCTACCCTAGTACCTCCAAAATTAGGGCCTTAGTTTGCTAATTTCATAGCTCAAACACCATAATGAGAGAGAGAACAAACAACAATTACTCACTAACCAACCATTAAAACTTTAATAATTAAAGGCATGGAATAGCATTTTCTTACCTTCTACAAGCTCTCCACCAAAGTATTTGAGCTCAAAACCTCCCCCCCTTAGTAGAGCAATTTTTGGGAGGAGCCCAAGGCCTCCCAACCTTTTTTTGCGAGTTGGAGTGAGTGAACCCGAGGAGGAAGAAGAGGGGGTTGTGTTGTTTTTGGTACAGACCACATTAGGGGCGGTTTCTGATTGAGCCGCCCCTACAGCTATAACAGTAGGGGCGGCTTATATTCCAGCCGCCCTTACTATATTTTCAGTAGGGGCGGCTCAGACACGAACCGCCCCTACTAATCTGTACAACAGTAAGGGCGGTTCGTAACTCCAGCCGCCCCTACTGTTAATTTTGTAGGGGTGGCTGGTCAGCTCCTGGGGCTGTTCCGTCGCTGTAAGAACGGTGCGCCCCCGAACCGCCCCTGTTGCAAAAAAGAGGCGTTCTTACAGTTTGTTTTTGTAGTAGTGAGTTGAACAACTTTGGCTTAGGACAAACCAAACACGACATGTAAAAGAAACCGGATGGAGTAAAAAATAGTGGTGACAGTGGTGGCTCAGGGAATTTAGTTGACTCACAAGGGATGGGCAGTCATGAAAAACCTTGTGAATCATAGAAGACAGAACATCCCCGCTCGGCAGGACGGCCGGGAATAGTTTTGCATAGGGGGCGGTATGGGATTTGCTTCCGCTGTCGATGGCCCTGCATTGTACAATTGTTGCCCTGTTTAGTTCCATAAGTTTTCACTATTCACCTCATCACATCAAATGTTAGGACACTAATTAAGGATATTAAATGTGGATTAATGGCGAATTAATTAGGCTTAATAGATTCGTCTCGCGATTTCCCGTCCATCCGTGTAATTAGTTTTATAATTAGATCATGTTTAGTCCTCCTAATCTTCGGTTTACCTAAACTTATCTTGTCGATTTAAACATGGCCTGTATGGAACTCTGTTCATATACAGTGACGCTACCAGTCCAGCAACCGTAGCACCATGTAGTCCATGTAGGTCGTTCAGGGTTTCTCGTACGACTGGCCCAACGCCCAAGTACAGCAAGCACCAGAGCTGGAGACTGCTGCACAGTTCTTAGACATCCATCACCAGCCTACACTCTACACGACCTGAGCCATAGCGGTGCAGGCACTCATCAATAAGAAATTTGGTCAAAGGAAAATGCACTATTGAGCCAGATGTGAGACGTGCATGTTGTGTGTTCAATTTTTTTTTATCGGGTTCGGTTTGTAGGGTAATGTCCATGTGCAGGACACTTGACTATAGTACTTATAGTCAAACAAAAAAAAACATTTTAGAATGTTTGTGTCTTAGGCTGGGAGCCTGGAAGCTAAGGGTGAAGCTCGCTGCTGTGTGTTAGAGATACGGGGCGATCTTGGGTGCATGCGCAATTTTCAGTGGTGAGTGTGCAGGTGGTGCCAAACAAAAGCCAAATATACAAGGAAATAGTTGTCCACTATGCAAACAAGAAGAGCCTTCATGGATAGCAACTTGCCTCCGTTACATCGATGGATAGGTAGGTACACTACGATACAACCAGAATGGTACAACCAGCAGGTAGACTACGATACATCAAGACGGGTACACATGCTAAAAAAAAAAGACAGGTATACAGTAACAACATGTTCTTCCACCAACACTCATCCTCTTAGGTACGTACGGCTTGGTTTTATTTTTGTAGATGGTCTGTCTCATGTGGCCTTGTAGGGGTCATGGTCTACAGCGCTCACCAGTAAAAAAACCACTTTCGAGCCAATAACTTTGTCTCGATGGCATTGGTCCGGAGACTAATATGGGCATTAGTCCCAAATCCAATGGCTAGAGGGGCTAAGGTATGTTTACTCCTGTTCCATGACCTAGGCTGGGTCTTTTTTGAGCAAAGGGCCCATGCTTAAGTGAGGGATAGAGAGAGGATAGGGCGGGCCGGGTTTAAAATGGTTACAGGTCAAGGGTCTTTTCCTAATTTCTACCATGCCCAGGGCCGTCTCTACCATTTCAGGGGCCTGGACCGAACCCAATGTTATGGGCCTCTTAGCCCCATATGCTAAATTTTTCTAGTAAATAATAGTACTAATTATATGTAATCAATTCTTTAAAACAACTAGGTTCGTGCCCGTGCATTGCTACGGGAAGAAAACAGAATTGTAGAAGTGATAAAATTGGCGCTACAAAAAAACATGCTTGTTTAGATTACCAAATATGCTTGAGAGCACGCACATAGACACATGTTTATTTTATAATAGATTCGTGTCCGTGCATTGTTATAGGAGGAAAACAAAAATTTAAACCAATAAGATGAGCAACAAAAAAAACTATTGATTAATGGTTTGACAGTATAATTGAAGCAAATAACCGATAAGAGAATGGTTTAGAGATATGATTCAACCAACCTTGTGCTAGCTACACAAAGTAAATCCATACGTCAGATAATTTCCTATCGCTCCCTAGCTTGTCCTCGCGCCACTTTCACAGCTTAATGGTTTAGATATATGATCCAACCAATAAACCTTGTGCTATACAAAGAGTAAATGCGTACATATGGGCCACTACTACAGCTATTGCTCACTACTACAGCTAGTCCTCGGGCCACTTCCACAGCAGATGCATCCACAACTGGTTCTCGGCCACTTCCACCGCAGCAATAGAACCTCCACAAACACATCCTCGACTACTTCCATTGCACAAGCATCCACAGCCAGGGCCACTTCCATGGTGGTGTTTCCTGCATAATCAATCAAGTGAGTAACAGGCTGGGAGGCAACAACCAAGGCCACTTCCATGGTGGTGTTTCCGGCATCATCGATGAATGCAGTAGTAGTCTAGTTCATTGTCACACAACGACCCTTTTATCAGCAAGATGAAACCTAATCTAGAGGAACCTTGTTAATTACTATAGTGCAGAAACTCTAATACTGGAAAACTGTTTACCTGATGAAGCAATATAAAAAACAGGATGTTCATGTTGATTGAGCATCATATAGTCAGTTATCCCCAGACATGTTGCATCCATCCACTGAAAAAAATATTTAGTTCTAGCTTCAAAATGTCAAGCTACGGACGCACCAAAAAAACGTCAGACTTTTATACATTTTAGGTGTAGAGAAAGGAAGGGTATCTACACAGAATTATGATAAAGAAAGTGGAATTGTCAAGAACAGAGCATATGCAGAGAGTGAAACTATGATGTCCAAATTGGTCGATGCCTTTTGAAATAACCATTGCAAAGGTTGAACTCAAGGAAAATATAGACTCACATTGCATGGAGCAAATTTGGCACGTGATTATTAGCCAATTAAATTATGTCGACATTCTCTCAAATTTTATTTACCAGTGTCCAAACCAGATTAATTGGCCCCGTTTGGTTTCCTAGCAATGCTAGAAAAGCCAACTTTGACCACTAATTAAAGGTATTAAATAAAGGTATTTTACAAAACTAACTCCAGAACTCCTGCACTAGGAACCCTGAAGAATCTAATGAGACTTTTGACCGTACGATTAGAGGATGATTAGAGGATGGTTACTGTAGCATCACTGTAGCTAATCATCGATTAATTAGGCTCATTAGATTCGTCTCGAAAAGTTACGCTCATCCGTGAAGAGGTTTTGCAAATAGACTTCATTTAGTACTCCATGCAAGAAAGATTCCCTCCGTGCTAGATGCTAGATTCTAGCATTGCTAGAAAACCAAACAGGGCCATTGTTCACCTTTACTATGCATGGATAGCTATTTGACTATGTTGACATTCTCTCAAAAATGGGCTACTCATTAGTACGCATGCACAACCTGGAGCTTGTCTCACGTGTGGGAGCTCTGGCCATAGAGGAGTAACGAAGAAAATAAATAACAGAGCTTCGGATCATGACAAGCAATAAAAAGAACATGCAAAAGAAACGTTTTTTTTTCACCACGAGATCGAAACAAGCTACCTTGTAAACTTTAGACAGCTAATCAGACTTTAGACACAGAAAAACCTTAGGAATTGAATCGAACAAGTTTCCTGCTGGTGCTCTAGCTGCGGCCATACCTTGCAAATGGGGTTTGATCTGCAATTCGCTCGAGCACCCACAAATGGGGTTGTGATCAAGAATCAGGACTTGGTCTACTATATACATGCAAATATGTTGTTTGGTTGATCATGTTCAGGCAAAGTGAATGGACTAATGGAACAAATTGTGCTATCCCAGGCACGAGTTACACATGCTCTAACTCTGAAGGTATCCGGCATGCTTTACAATGACATATTAACTGAATAGTAAGCAATGGTCTTAATTATCAGTTATCACTTACTTTGGCTATAAGATTCGACACTGCTAATTGGAACTCTCTGGTTCTTGAGACACCTATCCTACATGACCATACTTGGCAACCTTGCTAAAAGCAAGGTTTAGCCAGCATGTTCCAGCAGATACATACCTGCAAGTTGGAGAAAATATTAGAAGAAAATAGCAATACAATATTTGAGAAACCCATGAACAGAAAAGGAGATAGTTCATCATATATGGATAAGAATGCAATTATTAATGAAGGTACAAAATATATGTGAGTAAATTTTAAGCCACATATTAAAGCATATTTATTTGAGCATTAACAAGAGCATAATAGTAGGTGTAATCTCATCAGATTAGATGTATGGTTGATGGTTGCATTAGCTTCCAATTATGTGCTACAAACAAAACTGAAATTTTAATCCACAGATATGGCATTAGTGGCCCAACAATTTGTTGGCTAGTTGATTAATCGTCAATTTGAAAGATGATGGTGATGGTATTCTGCAGTCAGGTCATAGGTCAAGGTGCAATTGGGAATCAATCAGCAAAGAAAAAAACTACTAAATTGAGATCCAGTGAAGTATAAATGATAGTATAGAAGACCGAATATACGGTCAAGGCACCTGAATGCAAGACTGCTGCAGTTGCCTCAAACATGAGAAGGGATTGAGAGTTGTTAGTCAGATGTGTTCTTCCTTTGCTCAGACTCACCTATAGGCCATCTCCTACTTTAGGTTAGGCACAGATCCATCTATTTGAGAAAATTAGAGAAACATAACAGCTATATCTAGTAGAATTGAAAACCACTAAGCAATCAAACAAAACTGTATCTGATTCAATCATTCAAACAAAGCATACCACTTTTTCTCATATCCGCTGTCATTCAACAATTTCTGCCTGAACCTTCATTGAATGGCATGTCCCTTGTGCTTCTGGCAGAACTAAGTTACTAACAAAAGTGTTTGGTTCTTCAGTCAGCCCTTGTGAGAGTGAGATAAATAGAATGAAAAACTTTTAGTTTCGGAGTACTATCTGAAGAGATCAACATTAAACACAGTAGAACATATCAGTCCTAAGTCCTGACATAAGTGTAAGACGATTTCAAATGATTAAACTTTTTTAAATAGTGGACCCTTAAACAAATAAGGAATAACCTCAAACCTTCAATGAACGTCATGCCCAGAAAATAAGCTCAATGGGATGCATGTGACAGTATCAGACACAGTAAATGGAAAATATCAATTGAAGAAATAAAAAAAAACTACGGTAATAATTGCCAACAATATCAGATACACTAAAGCAAAATTGCATAACTGAAATATAGGTACCAAATCCTTTTGCCATCTGACAAAACACTCGCAACTCTATGGGAACAGATTTTTAGTAGTTGAATTCAGGGGATGAACCCCTATAATACAAGTTCTTAGCTCAAAGTTAATACACTTTGATGTAAAGTATCAACAATGACCTATTTTTATGCAGTTTCCCAACATATAAATCACAAATATACCTCTAAATCTATCAGATATTGGAACTCATGAATCAATCAGCATACCAGCTGAAACATACTTGATTTGTTTTGACTCTACTATAGATTTTACTAAGTTGCTCATTTCAAACTTAAATGTAAAATATCTGAACATATTTATATAATATATTAAGCATATAGCAAAAGGACAAAACAACTTCTAATTATTTTTAATGCTAATAACAGATTTGTATTCATGCCAACGTCAACTGGAAATATAAGAATCGTTTATGAACACACACTACAAGAGATGTGTGACTTTTTGACACTCCAATTATGTCATAATATATGGAATTCATGTCACAAATCAGGGTTTATGACATTCCGGTGACGAAAATCTAAACGTCAAAAAGCCACCGTCATAAATTTCGATTATGACGTCTGTGTACATAATGTCATAATGTTATGACATTAGTTTTTATGTCATAAAATTTTATGACATTAGATTTAGTGTCACAAAGTTCATACCTTGCCACGTAAGCAAATGCCACGTAGGATCAAAAGCTGACGTGGCGCTGACGTGGCAGAGGTCAAAAAACGCCACAAAATGAAATTTGGCCTGCTAAAGCCCACGTAGCTCATGGGCTACAAATGTATTTTGGGCTTTTAATGGCTAGCCCATTATTTCATTTTCGAATTTTTTTTCCCCAATTTTATTTTGGTTGCTGCTGGCCAGCCCCATTATTTTTAATTTTCCTTTTGCCAATTCAATAATATTTTTTTACCCATATCAAATCAGTACAATTTAGCACCATTACACATTTGAATTCAGATTCAACATTTGGTTCCAATATCAAACATTCCACATTTATCATAACATTTATTACAACCCATAATACACTGAATTTCAGCAAATTGCAGCCAATAATACACATTTTTCCTAGCTAAGCAAAGAAAGGAGTCCAAGCATCCCTAACTAACCACACACGCATGAACCAGCAAGGGATCTTCATTTCTTGTTGCAGCTGACCAAAAGATGAGAAGGGCACTATTCCTTGTTGCACCTGATCCTCCACTCCTCCACTGCCCTTTTCATTCACTCTACTACCAGACTCAAAACTGCAAATAAACCTAGCTTCTAATCTTGGTCTGGAGGAACACGTAAGTTCACAGCAAATGTGACAAGATGAGGTACCTCGCCTGTGAACTGCACACTTGTGTATTTGTTGTCTATTCCAGAAGTTCCTTCAAAGACCTGATGAACAAAGCAGTTCATTCAGAGACATAAATATTAAAACTTAATTTCTTTGTAGAATGGACAAAACTAACCATACTGCAAAAAACATAATCAAATTGAAAATGTTACCAAAAAAAAAGATAATGGGAAAAAGAAGTAACCTGCACAACAGCTTTTTCACCGTCAACCTCCAAGACTTAATCACGGCGAGTTGAGCCATCTCCAAGTCGGATGCTTACAATCTCCTGGTACTTTGGGCCCTAAAGATGGAATTGGAGGAAAACGAACTGTGGTTACAAGATGCTAGCAGAGTGAGCTGATAAAGATTTGAAGGGTATTTAGCACCGTATTGGAGAAAACTATACAAACCTTTACTTTATCCAATATTAACGGGTACACATTGTCTATGTTAGGTAGTCTAAATCACAAGCAACACAGACTGGCAACTTGGCAGACCACATTAGCTCTAATCAAACAAAAAAGTTTGACCTTGCACACATGAGATCCAAATGTAAGAATACACGACACTATCCCTAGCAGAAAAGGGGGTCAAAATATGTAGTAATTTGACTGGGAATTTTTTTCGTTGCCAATATAACACAAACCAACATGAACTGATATAACACAAACCAGCAATAGTGCCAAACCTGATAGCTAGTTGCATAGTTAAAGCTGCAAAGCAACAAAAAACAAGAACTGAATGCACCCAAAGCTGCAAAGTTTATAGTAATTTGGAACTATTTTTCCATTTTCAACTAAGCAATGCATTAAGACAGATTAAATTAATACTTGACATTAAGCTGGCTGCATCGACAATGTTTAAGGACAGATAGCTATAATTAATGATTTCTTATTACAAACATGGCATGATTGTTATTACAAGGGATCAGAAACTTATCTTGATGGATGACAGGCTCAAAGGCTCTTATCAGCTTGTAGGTCACAAACAAAACACTCAACCATTCTATTGATCTTTGACAGAATCCAGATGCAGAACAAGTATCAATTGCAACAGCTAATCAGTCAGAGTTCTAGTAGGACAACGCATGGGAGGATTAATTGAGTCCTACTATGCAAGGATTAGCAAGCAATCTCATGGATTAAATAAAAATTGCAGAGGACAAGTATCAATTGCAACAGCTAATCAGCCAAAAATTCAATCGCGTTGACCTGCTTCTCTGAATCACAGTACCCGACGCCCGCCGGCCTGGACGTCTTGCTCGCCGCAGCGCGGTCCTGGCATCCTGCTCGTCGCCCGCTCACCCTACGGAGGGTGTGGAGGAGGGCCCGGTGCAGAGGTCACTGCGCAGATCTGAGAGAGAGAGAGAGTCAGTGAGAGAGAGAGGGAGGAGGCTGTGGAGCGGGGGTGCGCCGCCTCGGCCAGGGCTCCGCACCGCCGGAGTGGCTCTAGGGCGGGGATGGCGAGGCCAAGGAGGGCGTCGCGGGCTCGCGGCTGGAGGTGGAGGGGTTGTGACCACTGAGGATGTCCGCGGCGACGGGGTCGCGGAAGCGGACGGCGAGGTGGAGTGGGGTCTCCCTCCGCGGGATGTCGCGGCGGTCGATGATGGCGGAGACGGCGTCGGCCACGGCCTCCCCTGCGGAAAAGGGCGGCCGGGGCTCCTAGGGCTCGCTCGCTCGCTCAGTGGCTCGAGCTGGGAGGGAGGAGGCGAGGATGGAATGGATCTGCAGAGGAGGTGAGGGGGAGGGGGAGAGGTGAGAGAACTGGAGGAAGAGAGCGGTGGCGATGCGGGCTAGGGTTTGGGCAGGTCGGATATTTATTTGAAGCACTCTGCATCTCAGCCGTTTAGTAGATCCAACGGCTAAAAGGAGTGCGTTTTTATGGGCCGAACCATTTAGTTGGGCTGAAACTAGGTCAATCACATCAAACATCATTGTTTAACGTTTTTTCTTTTTCTTTTTTATTTTGATAGTAGAAATATATTATATTCTAAGACATCAAAAATGATTTTAAATGAGAAAGTTGTCAATATAATAGTTGTAGAACTATTCGAGATCTATAACTATTGTTTTGGTCACTTCCTCATCCGAGTTAGATTGAACTATTTAAATTTGAAATTTCAAAAGTTGAGAAATTCACATATTTTTTTAGGGTAATAAATGATTTCAAATGAAAAAGTTATGAATACCAAAGTTGTACAACTCATCGAGATCTACATACTTTATTTAGTTCATTAATCCATGTGACAAAGTTTGAATAATTCAAATTTTGAATTTCAAAATTTGATAACTAAAAGCAAGATTTTGGAACACTAAATGATTTCAGCTGAAAAAGTCATGAATGCCAAAGTTTCATAACTCATCAAGATCTACAATCTTTATTTAGGTTATTTTTTCATTTGAGAAAGTGGTAGTATACATTGTCCATTAATCCTAGATTCACTCACATAGTTTAAGAAACTATGTTTGAGACTTGTCAAATTTGTACTACATGTTATTATCACATTTGAAAATGACAAAATAACCTAAATAAAGATTATAGATCTTGATGAGATATGAAACTTTGCTATTCATCACTTTTCCATTTGACATCATTTAGTGTAAAAAAACCGTGCTTGTAGTTGTCATTTTTTGAAATTCAAAAAATGGATTGTTCAAACAGACTCACACGAGAAGATTTTTCAAAATAATAGCATTAATAAGTTTCACAACTTGATAGAGCATGATTTTAGAAATTTTTAGGAAAAAAACATCAAATTCGGAGTAGCCATGAAGGAGAAATACTAGATACAAGTATAAATTCCGGATTAAAAGAAGAAATACGAACTGTTTGCGGGTTCTTTAGTCTGGCCACGTGGCGCAACAGGATTGGTCTAACTGCACGCACGCTAACTCTATAAAGTATAAATTGATATATTGACGCATTGAAACACAACACACTTAGTAGCACAGTGGTGACGCAGCCGCATCCCAACCTCCAGGTTGCAGGTCCACAACTCCACAAGTAGCCTAGTGGTAACTCACTGGGTTCCCATCACTCAGGTCGCGTGTTCGATTCCTGGGGGCGCCCTTTTTTTTTGCGCGAGCTGTGGGGGTCTGGATGACTGGACTTAATATATAAGTGTTACCAGTTCTTGCCACAACAACTTGCGTAGCTTAGTGGTTTGATCCCAGCAATCTCAACCATGAGGTCATGGGTTCAAGTCTCCATCTCCACGTTTTTTTTTCGAATTTTGCCCTTTTTTTTGGAATTTTGCCACATGGCATTAGGGATGCCAATGTTTCAAAAAAAGTTTAATAAATAAATTTGTGACATACAACTTTTGTCATATATTTTATGACATTAACAAATACGCCTTATGACATAGCAATTATTGTCATTGGGTGACATTGGAGTACATATATGACATATGTTATGGCATACGATTTTTTATTGTCATAAAATCAAAATGGCTAATATATAATGTCATAAAATGAATGATATAATGATATTATGCTCTATTGTCATACTAAATACGTCATAAAGCCACACATTTCTTGTAGTGACAATTGCTCACTGCCTTGCTCTTGCATTACGATAATTGCAAGCTTTGCCACAAAAAACAACAGAGCTGATTATTTTACGAAGCTGCATTAGTCATTTGTTATTTTGGCACTGGCATTGCCCTTTCCCTTCCTATCAATCTTCACTTTCACTGTCCCAAAAACTTGTACTCATAGTTATTTTCAATGTTGTATATCTTAGACACAGGTTCTAACAGTCATTGAGAATTTCAGATAAATGGCAAACAAGCTGTACTCACAAATTAGTGTTCCACCTCTATCCCATTCGGCACTGGCTTTGTGCCTTACAAAAAATTGAACAAGTAAGCAGCTAGCAGGGAAGAGGCAAAAGACCCTTACAGATGTACTTACTCAGCTGTTTCACTGTGCCTTTGTCAATCGTTGTGGGGATGATGCCTTTGTCGGTCGCTGTGCGTCTGCAGCCTGCGGCCGCCAGCCTCCTCCTCCTCCTTGAGTTGCGTCAGTTCACGAATGGTCTTGGGCAGTTGGGCTAGCATGACGAGAGCTCCCTGGATGTTGACTATCACGCCTCGTAGGAAAACCAAGGGAGGATCGAAAATACTGTGAACTTGGGGAACACCACGAAAAAAAAATCCGCTGTTGCCCTACAAAATTCATTTGCACTATGTTCAACAAAAAATCATATCACATCCAGCATAGCAATCAATCTTGAAAATTTTTACCAGCGGTTTTGATTGATAACACTTTCACTGCGGCCAGGAATCACACCATCAAACTGGACCACCGTGACCTTCGGTGCCATGTGCAGATGTGTCCATGAGGCATGGAGCCCTAAATCGGAAACAGGGACCTGAGACTGGAGGACACGATTAATCAAACATAAAATAGAAACATATCAACCCGGATACAACTCAATGTCGGCCGCCGCCGCCACTGCATCCGGCTCCTCCTTCGCGGGGAAGTTGGTAGCCGCCATTACGTCTATTTCACGCGATTGAGATGGGGATGGGGAGCTGGGAAGGGGTCACGCGATTGAGATGGGGATGGGGAGCTGGGAAGGGGATTCCTGGAGGAAGAAATCGGCTTTGGGGCCCTTCCGCTTCTGGATTCGCCGAGCACAGGCACTCGACGGCGGCGTCCCAAGCGTTGATGGCCTCGAGGAGGGAGGTGAAGGGGTCCCGCTTGCGGGATCCCACGGAGTCGGGGATGAGGAGGGCGGCGAGCAAGCTGAGTGAGAGGGGAAGAGGTGGGCGTCGGCGGCGGCGGAGCGGGGGGAGGAGAGGGAGGGGGCGCGGGATCCCGGGAGAGCGGAGAGGGACGAGAGGGCGGGGGGCTAGGGAGGGGGCTGCGAGGGGACGCTCGCGTTGACGGGAACAGAGGGATGCGGGCGAGGGCGGATGGCCCACATGTCGGTGATGACGAAAGTCGCACGCGGATGAAGGACGACGGAGGGAGGACTACGACGGACGCGAAACTGCGACATTTGGTTCTTTTTAGGTGTAGAGATGTCATTAGTGCAAACTAAAAGATCATCAAGATAAATAAGTATGATCACCTCAAATAAAAACCAAGCTCCACGACTCCATCAATCTTTGTTGAAAAAACTCTTCATTAAGGACGATCAATGTCTTCCAAAAATCGATCATCTAATTTTTTTCTTTCTTTTATGAGCACCCGAGGATGGCTTCGCATCTAATAGACTAATACCTAAGTAAATTATACAAAAAAATAGGAACTAATAAGTAAATAACAATAGCTATAAATCTAGAATTGAAAGATTAAAAACGGATTAGACATTCACTAATCGTGGCGGAGAGCCGGAGATGGGAGACCGCGTCACCACGGTACTGGCCGGCTGCCGAGCGGCTGCGGCGGCCATGCCGTCTTTATTTTGGCGGGCGGTGAGGAGATGCGTCCAGCGTCGCGTGCCTGGAGACTCTCAGGACTTGATCGGACTCGACTCACGCCAAAAAACGAGGAAACGAAGAGCCACGCGTGTCGCTGGTCGGTGCAGCTCACGATTGTAGACGTGTAGATTGATAGGCCCAAAATTTATCTTACTATGTAGGATTTTAGGCCCCTACTCCAGCTGGGCCCCTGGCCATCGCCCTTCCTGCCGACAGGCTAGAGCCGGGCCTGGTATTGCCTCATACGCACAAGGCGCTTCTTTGACGTCCATGGACCTAAATGACAACACTATCAGTGATCCAGATGATGAGTTTCACAGTTCATGGACATAGGTGGGAATGCGGGATAAGTTCATGGACCTACAGCGAAATTTGATCTGAAAAACATCTAAGCTTACAGGCTCCTGGTGCCATCGTGGATCCATCGTCCGAATGCGAAGAGCCGCAGGCTCCAGTGCTGCTCATCGTGGGTCAGCCTACGGTGCCGCCTTGTCCTGCCCATACCCTCGTGATATCACCCCAGATGCAGAATTTGACTTCCCAGCATTTGGCTTTGGCTCAACGCCACCCGGTGGCTCGACGCGGCGCGCATGGCGGTGGCGGAGGGGCCCCGGCGTCTGGGCGGCAACTCGTGGCAGCGTGCCGGCCTGACGGCTGCGGTGACTTGCGGCCCCAGTAGTAACTATTGGGCACATATCCAACTTAATATTAACAAAAAACCATAAAAAAAGAGGGGAGAACATACTGGTCGACGGCAAGCAGAACGAGCAGAGAGCAGAAAGCAGAGGGCACGGGCCTCAGAGGCATTACGGTTGAGTGTGGAGACGGAAAAACCGGCTATGAAAATCTTTTAGTGGCGTTTTTCAAAAACCGGCTATGAAAATGAAACCGAGAAAAATGAGTTCTATTGTAGTGATTTCTCACACCATACGGCTCATTTGATTTCTCACACCATTTGCTAAGTTTCATTCTAGACAAGCTATCCTCCAATTTTGAAATGGCCATGCTAATTATATATGGAAAAAAGGCTACTAATGAAGCAGCGCAGGAGCTGATCACGATGGTCTAGCAATTACCTGGCAGATCAATGCCTTGTATCCATCGACGCAAGGTGTTCTAAAGTGAAAGGTTGGTTAGGGAGGTAATGATCAGGCGCAGCCTCCAGAACAAGAGGCGATCTCGCGATGCGGTGACCGAACAGCTATTGAACATGTGCCTTCCTGATGCTACTCATTCCCCAGAAGCATACAAACAGGTGGTTTCAGTTATTCCCTGCTAGGGTGGTTTCTGCCCATTGGAAATTTTAAAGGGAGAGAAGCAGCTAGCGATCCTTGCTGGAGTGTGCTGACAATCGAGTGTTTGGTATTCTACTGAAAGAGCCATTTTATACTGGACTCAGAACTGAAATCCCAACGGTCGGACCTTATAGGATAACAAGTGAGTTCCAACAATCCCATTAAATGGGCATAAACTACCGTCGTCCTATTATTGTTGGCTTGGACACTCTATATAAGGAAGCAATGATTAGCCTGCTGTCAGCACGAGGCATGTATCATAGAAAATGGCTTGTACCTAGGAGAGTATTATCGCGACCAAATCCCACCAGGTTTTACCTTTTGCAGTGGCATTTTTTCATTCCATATTTTCAAAAGGGTACCAACTCATTAATAGGCCTTTCTATAGAGCCATGTGTGTGATGAAATAAAAATGAAAAATTAAATATTTCTGCAGTCGTGTCCATCCCTATATTCAGCTTACTTGGGTGCTATCTCCAAAACTGCAGCGTATATATAACAAGGCCAGCTGTCATCTCATCAGCTCAGCAAAGTTTCGTTATTTCATTTTGGATACCATAGAGAAATATGTAGAGTCCCTTTGAATTGCTAGGACTTGTCCCTAAAATTTATCCTCAGCAGTTCCATCATGCCAATAGTATAAGAATGAAGGTATAATGTCGATGCTGCACAACATAAGTGTATTTGACACTCGACTGTTCTTACCCTTTGCCACAATTGATTAGGGCAATAGAAGGTGATGGAGTAGAAGGCGGTCAGTACAATGCGACTACGTCACTCTAATGAGATAAAATACTCGGTAATCAAGGAGAATTCACTGAAGAAATTATGGAACAGCATATAAGAATTGTATATGGCTAAGCCGCTAACAAATATGTGGGTGTTTGAAGGACCGAAACGGCGACCAGAGGGGGTGAATGGGAGCCTTTACAAATTTCTTCCAAAGTGAAACGAGACTCCAAAATCCAACCGGACCCCTCTCTTCTAGCAAACTCAAGCTCACTTAGCTATGGAAGAGCTAACGAACCTAGGAAGAATGCTAGGAACCTTTCAGAACAAAGCGGAAGCAAAAACAAGTCGATCTCACAAAAATCAGATCACAAACCGGTCTCACGGGAGCACAAACCGGTCTGACCTCTTTCCAAATCGGTCTCACGAAATCCTAAACCGGTGTGACCTCTTCCGAAACCGGTCTGACCTGTTCTTCCTGGCAGCAACTTGAAAACTTGGGGAGAAAACCCTCAATCCACTCAAACGAGGTCCAAACTTCGTGAAATTTTCGCCATAGCTGCGCAAGGACTTGGTGAGTGTTATCCAATAGATCTCTCCAAGAAAGATCAATACATCACCATGGATTTCACGGATTTGACCAAGAACACAAGAGAGGAAGGGTTTCGGGAAAACTCAAGATTCGTGGTGCTCGTGCATGGATTCAGTAGGGGATCACCCTAGATGTGTTCGCACATGTCCCAGCACCAAAACCCCCCAAAAAATCTGACCCAAATCGCAGCCAAACTCAAGATCACGAATTCGCCCAAAAATAGCCCCGAAAATGGCTAAAAGGAAAAACGCGAATTCATGGAGGAGAAGTAAGAACTCAGCACAAGGGAGGCAAAGGAACTTCAATTACTTCACGAGGGCCTCACCTATACAAGGAAACTAGAGTCCATGAAGTGGTCTCTCTCTAATCTATCATTCTCTCTCTAAGACATAAGAAAATAAACTTAGGGTTTCAAGTGGTGGAAGAGCCACCTCTCCAACCAGCCATCTCCACCATAAGTAATGTTTGGCTAAAGTCTAAACTACCCCTACTGCAGAAAATAAGATACACACCCGCAGAGGGGCAAGATCGTCCAATTTTTTGTAGACGCATCGGACGGATACGGGACCTTCACGACTTCGCTTCGTCTCGACGCAAGCTTCGCGATGGCGCCACGTGCCCTCCATTCCGCCATGCGGCCGCACCGGACGCGCCCCCGGTTTTGAGGCCCAAACCGGCAAACCTGCCTGTCTAGTGGTTTTGAGGCCCAAACCACCCAAACCGTCCATCTCCGCTTGGCCGCCACGCGACCTCCTCGATGTCAACGCGTGTCCGGCCTCCGCCAAGCCTTGATGCCTCCGTCCCGCTTGACTCGATCGACGTCGTCTTCATCACGCCGTGTACTCTTGCTCTTCCATGCACCATGCGGATCGCACGTGACTCCGCCTGACTCTTCGGGTCCCTCGGTCCAAGCCTACTCGTCCATCCTTCACCGCCCTTGGTTCATCGGCATGGACCTTTCACGCCTGACCTTCACCGCGCGCCGTCGGCCGCCATGTCGCATCCTGCACCTGCACATCACGAGCCAAGAGACACATCAAACCACTCAACGGTTGTCAATCACTCATCATCCAAGGGTGACCACCATTGGTCCTCAATCTCCCCCTTGATGAGTGCATTGACAACACCCAACACAAATGAGTTGAAGAAAATAACAGAACGAGAACAGAAAAGAAAAAGAAAGAGCTCATCCAAGTGATTAAGAACCAATCAAAGGCAAAGAACAGATCACTTGAGATGAGAGGTCTTAGTCCCCTAAGACAAGGGCAACGGCTCGACACAACTGAGACAAGAATACATGATCCCTCAAGAAGAGGCAGAAAGGGCTCAACACCAATCATGTGACAAGCGAAAGCTCAAACAACCGCCGGCTCCTCAAGAAGAGGTAAAAAGCTCAACGCGACCGGCAAAAGAGCAAACTGAGCAAACTCCCCCTGAACATATGCATGAAAGCAATGAACTCCCTGGCTAAATGCATCCTATCTCCCCAAAATGCGTGCAATCTCATAAATTCTCCCCTTGAGCATATGCAGCATAAACCTCTCCCCCTTGTTGGCAATGCAAACATCAAGGATGACATGAGAGAATACAATGCTTGCTATGAAGTGCAAGAACTATCAAGCTTCTCAGATATATCACAAAGCATTTACAAATGCTACAAATGAACTAGAGCACAAAGAAGCAGATCATAAGCAAGCACAAATAGCCGACATGAGGATATTATGATAGAATCAGGAGGCTTAGGCAGAATTTTAGATTTTAACATTTTATAAAGGATATCACCACATGAGCAAAAGTCTAGCCATGATAACTCAAGCAAGGTCAAACTAGATCACAAAAGCTCATATAAGGATGACACATTCTCAACATAAGATCATTGCTAACACTTGCAAGACATTCCTACTCATTTTCAAACTCACTGAGACCATGAGCCTACTTCTATGGCAAGCACATGTAACAGTAGAGCAACCTGGTGATGATTTTAAATGAGCAACATAGATTAACAGCATTTTCATGCATACTATTTGCTATCTTCCATATTTTCATATTACTTTTAATTTTTCATTAAGCACATATAAAACCAAGGTTTATGAGGTGTCCCTTGACACAAGTGAAGCACAGAAAACATGCTTCCCCTAGGAAATGCAAAGCAAGCACAATGATAAGCCATATGCAAAGAATAAATCGCCCGAGTACAAGCTAGCACAACCTAGCATCTCAAGCAAGAGCAGCGCATGACAAAAGACTACTCATGGGTGATAAGCATTTCAAGATTCATTTTTATAAACAAGCTTAGCTCACAAGATTTCTTATGACAATATCATCAAGAGCATAAGCAGTACATTGCAAAATCACCACAATCCTATGCACTAGTTCTTAAGAGCATAAGCAAATACTCGGGATATATAAGAGAAGCTCATCTAGTGCAAGATATGATACATATGGGAATGAAACACGATATACAAATGCATGAAACATATGATACAATATGATACAAGCGAAAGACCCCCCAGGAACCAACTCAGAAAGGAAAACAAACTCCTAGCTCTCCACGCAGGCGAGCAAAGGTGGCTTGATCTAGTGGCTTTGTGAAAATGTCTGCTAGTTGGTTTTGGGTGTCAATGTAGCAAAGATCTATGTCTCCTTTCTCGTAGTGATCTCTCAGGAAGTGATAGCGCACATCTATATGTTTGGTTCGGGAATGGAGCACTGGATTTTTGGCTACACTGATGGCGCTTGTGCTGTCGCACAAGAGAGGAACTCTCGAGTAGGATAGACCAAAATCTCTCAACGTGGAAAGCATCCAAAGCAGTTGGGAGCAGCAGCTAGTAGCGGTGACATACTCGGCTTCTGTGGTAGATTGGGCTACACTGGATTGCTTGCGGGAAGACCAAGAGACCAAAGAAGAACCGAGGAACTGACAAGTTCCAGAGGTGGACTTGCGGTCCAACCGACACCCAGCAAAATCCGCATCGGAGTATCCACGGAGTGTGAGTGTCGAGGAGGCAGAGTACCACAAACCAAAGTCAGGAGTGAAGAGTAAGTACCTCATGATCCTTTTCACCGCTTGGCGATGAGAAGTTCTTGGTGAAGCTTGAAAACGAGCGCACAGACACACGGCGAAGTGTATGTCCGGCCTCGTAGCCGTCAGGTACAAGAGGGAGCCGATCATGCTCCGGTACTCCTTCTGGTCCACCGGTTCTCCATCTTCATCCGCATCCAGAGCCGTCGTTGTCGCCATGGGAGTTGACATGGGCTTGGCATCAGCCATGTCAAACTTCCTCAACACGTCCTTCGTGTACTTGCTTTGGTGCACATGGGTGCCTTCTCTGCTTTGCTTGATTTGCAGCCCGAGGAAGAAGGTCAGCTCACCCATCATGGACATCTCAAATTCCCTGCTCATAGTATCTGCAAACTTGGCAACAAGAGCATGAGAAGAACCACCAAAGATGATATCATCCACGTAAATCTGAACGATCAAAGTGTCATTGCCTTGCTTGAGGAGAAAAAGAGTTTTATCAACTGAGCCCATCTCAAACCCATTTTGAAGCAAGAAGGTTTTCAACCTAGCATACCAGGCTCTAGGTGCTTGTTTTAGCCCATAAAGAGCTTTTGGAGTTTGAAGACACGGTCAGGGTGTTTAGGATTCTCAAAACCCGGGGGTTGCCTCACATACACCTCTTCCTCAATGAACCCATTTAGGAAGGCACTCTTAACATCCATTTGGAAGAGCTTAAAACCTTTAGCCATGGAAAAGGCTAGAAGAATTCTAATCGCTTCCAAATGGGCAACTGGAGCAAAGGTTTCCTCATAATCTATCCCTTCTTTCTGGCTGAAACCCTGGGCAACCAACCTCGCTTTGTTTCTCACAACCAACCCATCCTCACCTTGTTTGTTTTTGAAAACCCATTTGGTTCCTATAGGATGACAATTTGGTGGTGGTTCAACTAACACCCAGACTCGATTTCGCTCAAAGTTCTCTAACTCCTCATGCATGGCATTGACCCAGTTTGGATCAGACAGAGCGTGTCCAACATCTCGAGGTTCAAAAGAGGCAACAAATGCAGAATGTGCAAAGTGTGAAATATGCTTAGACTTGTGCCTGGTGGTGCGATCATGTAGGTTACCAATCATTTGCTGAGGTGGATGGCGGCGCTGAATGTGCCGTGGGGCTTCACGCTCTGAAGTAGCCTCCCCCTCAACAGCAGTTGTGTCAACCTGATCTTCTTCATCTTGATCATGTAGTGGTACATCTTGATGGCCTGGTGTAGTGGAAGTAGGGTCTGGACCATCAAGTGAAGTAGTCGAAGTAGAAGGTACAGGTGCAACAGCTGGAAGATGATTGATCACATCCTCATCTTCATCACCACAATCTGCAAGTTCAACCTCTTCCTCAAAGATGCTCTGCCCCATTTCATGGTCACCTGCAAGCTCAAAGACAGGGGTTGTGCAAGGCATAGTTTCATCGAAGGTAATTTCACAAGTCTCAATGATCCGGTTAGTTTCAAGGTTAAGTACACGATAAGCACGACTATGAGAAGCATAACCAAGAAAGATACCATCAGATGATCGAGACTCAAATTTGTCCAAATTACCTTGTTTCATGATGAAGCACCTGCAACCAAATACTCTTAGGTGACTCACCTTGGGGCTCGACGATGCATCAGCTCATATGAGGTTTTCTTCATGAATGCTCGCAAGAAGATTCGGTTAGCAATATAGCAAGCAGTATTCATGGCCTCGGCCTAATATTTCCTAGGAGTCCTATGCTCATCGAGCATCGTCCTAGCCATCTCAACAAGGGTCCGATTCTTCCACTCAACAACACCGTTCTGAGGAGGAACATAAGGCGAAGAAAACTGGTGCTCAAGACCATGATCACGATAAAAAGTATCAAAATGAGCATTCTTGAATTCCGTGCCATTGTCACTGCGAATCGCTCTCATGGCATCATTTGGTCGCTCATTTTTTAACCTCAAGATCAGATCTCGAACAAAAGGGAAAGCCTCCTCCTTAGACTCCATGAAGAAAACCCAAGAATACCTCGAAAAATCATCGACCACAACAAGGACATACCACTTCCCACCAACTGAACAAACGCGAGCTGGACCAACAGTATCCATATGCAACAGCTCCCCTGGATGATCAGTCATCACCTGGTTTACAGGTGGGTGAGAAGCAGCAACCATTTTGCCATGCCGACAGGGAGAACAAACAAGATCTCTCTCAAACTTGAGCTTGGGCAATCCTCGGACAAGGTCAAGAGCACTCAAGCGAGTGAGCAAATCAAAGATCAAATGACCCAACCTCCTATGCCACTTCCAGAGCTCAGAAGAAGAGCCAGCAACAAGACAACGAGAGAGACCGAAAGACTTAGAGAAGTCAACACGAAAAACTTGACCCTCGGGCACGATCATACACACAAGATCGCCTCGAGAGTCCAAGATCCGAGAGGCTCCTTTCTTGAAGCACACCTCAAAGCCATCATCAAGAAGTTGCGAAACAGAGAGCAAATTGAAACCAAGCGAATCAACAAGAGCTACCTGCTTCAGCATGAAGTTATCGCTTACCTTGATGGCACCGACAGACAACACCTTACCTTTGCTGTTATCCCCGAAAGTGATGTACTCCTTGGTCATCACCGGGGTGAGGCTGGAGAACCATCTATGATCACCGGTCATGTGACGAGAACAACCGGAGTCGATGAGCCATGTGTTCTCCAGGCCTCCGACCTGCTCAGTAAGAAAGGTAAGAGTAAGGATGAGCAAATGTCTCAACACTGGGGTTAGTATAACCAGTATAGTACTAGTGTCGAGCCATCTGCTCAAACGTAGGGTCAGCACAATCCACAAACTCACGTCTCATCGGAGGAGGACGTTCCCCGAAAGGAGGGTAACGAGGTCCGTGGAACCTCCGAGACGAATAACCAAGGCCGTGTTGTCCAAAGTCAAACAGAGGGGGCCTTGGATCACGCCTGGTGAACTCACGCCTACCACCACGAAGCAAAGGAGCTGGCCTAGGCTCATGTACACCATGGGAAGGGTGGTACATGTCCTGGTTACCCCACTCACGCTCACGCCTCAAAGCTTTCTTCCTACGAAAGTAGAACTCCTCAAGGTGACCATCCCTGTGATAGAACTCACAGTGGAACCTCACACGCTTCTTAGGCTGTTGGTTTGCTCTCAGCTGTGGGTTCACTCTCTGTTTGGGATTCACTCTTGGTTGAGGGTTCACTCTGGGTTGTGGATTCACTCTTGGTTGGGGTTTTGCTTTTGGTTTTGGTGGAGGACGCTCCCTAGCAATATCTGGAAGAGTGTCTAGCTTGTTCCGAAGGAAGTTTGGTTTCTCTACCCAGATAGCTTTCTTAGGTGGGTGTCTTGGTGGCTCAGTGAACACTCCATCCTTGGGATTTTCCTCACTCATGGGACTGGTTTGTTTCTCACTTGGAATGGGTGGCTTAGAGGTGCTGGCTTCTGTTGGTTTCTTGTTTAGAATCACCCCTCGACACTCATCAAGTTTCTCATACAACCAGTTCCACTTCTTGTCATAAGGCACACTCCCAACCCCAAAACCATCAGCTCTCTTGAACTGCTGAATCATCATACCCAACTGAGGTTCCCTACTTGAGACCCAACTCAGAATAACACGCAGGTAGATGTTCTCATCCTCAGCAAGACCCAAAGCAAACTTGGCATCATTCAATTCAACAAGTTGTGCAGGACATACATCACATTCAGGAATTTTAGACTTGGCTAAAACAGCAGATTTCTCAAGCTCTAAAATCCTAGCACAAGCATCATCAAGTTTACTTTGCAAAGCAGGACAAGACTTGCAAGCACCAAGCAACATAGGTCTAGTCTTAACTTCATCTAGAGCAGCCCTAGCCAAATCTAGTTCCTCAACCACAGAAGCATGCTTAGATTGCAAAGAAGCTAGACTTACCATATGAACTGAGCATTCATCACATTCAGGAACTTCAGAAACAGTAGGAGCAGCCCTAAGCAGTTCTAGTTCCAACAGAGCATTCTCAAGCTTGGCCTTCAGCTCGGATCGTTCACGAGCGGCCCTTTTCAATAGTTTGTCTTGATTGACCAAGCAATCATTCAGTTCATCATTCTCAAGGAGAAGTTGTTCGTGGGTTCGAGGTACCTCAGTGTCCGACTCGGAGTCGCTGTTGATGTCGTCCTTCTTGTCATCGGCATTGAGAGCCATGACGCAGTACCCACCATGCTTCTTCTCGGAGTAGAAGCAGAGACCGGTGACGTTCTTGGCGTCCTTCTTCTTCTCCTTGCGATTGTCCTCACTTGAGTTTGAGTCAGCTTGATCTTCAGTGTCGGAGTCAACATCGCTGAGGGAGGCGATGAAGGCTCGTGCCTTGGCCTTCTTGCGGTCACTGTGCTTCTTCTTCTTCTTGTCCTTCGACCTGTGCTTGCTGTAGTCGTTCTCTTCCTTGTACTTGTGCTTGGAGTAGTCGTACCCGTCCTTGGACTTGTCCTTCCTCGAACAGTCGGCGATGAAGTGGCCGGGCTTCCCACACTCGAAGCAGTTGTTGTGGCCCTTCCGCCGGTTCTTGCGGTTGTCATTGAAGCGCATGAACCGCCTTGTGATCAAGGCAAGTTCCTCGTCCTCCAGCTCGTCCAACTGCTCCTCTAAAACAGTCAACAAAGAAGACAAGGCAAACGACTTGGTGGAAGAGTTAGCGTTAGCCAAGGAAGAGGACTGTCCAGATCCTGACATGAGAGCCATACTATGAGGATCAGTAGGGTTCACATGCTTGGATCTGAGCTGTATGTCAACCTCTGTAGACTTCAGCTTAGAGAAGAGCTCATCAAGAGTAAGAGTTGTATAGCCAGTGGACTCAATGATAGCGTCAACCTTCGTTTCCCATACACCTCGATCCAACGCATGTAAGAGCTTTAAAGCACTATCATGATCGGTATAGGGAAGAACGGCGACATTCGCTTTCATCTTGTTCACAATAGCTCGAAAGCGCTGAAAGAGAGAGTCGGTAGACTCACCGGGAAGATGAGAGAAATTCTCATACTCACGCCGGTAGGTCTCAAACAGACGTGCCTTGACCTGGCTGTTCCCCTCATGAGCCTCCTTGAGGCGTGTCCAGATTTCGTGAGCGACATCCAGGTCATCAACACGGTCAAACTCAGCACGACTCAAACTCGAAAGCAGGATATCGACTGCCTTACTGTTGGCATGAAATTTGTCTTTATCCGCTTGAGAAACACGAACAGCTGGAATAGTATAAGTGGTGTCCACAGTGATCTCCCAGACTGATGCTCCTTTACTATGGAGATGGGCTCTCATGCGAATCGACCAATATCGATAATCAGTCCCATCAAAGTAAGGAGGCGCAGTCGAGGAAGAGCGTTCAACGGTCGCTATCTTGGATCACAGAGCCGGTTAAGGTGGAGTGATCCTAACCAAAGCTCTGATACCAATTGAAGGACCGAAACGGCGACCAGAGGGGGGGGTGAATGGGAGCCTTTACAAATTTCTTCCAAAGTGAAACGAGACTCCAAAATCCAACCGGACCCCTCTCTTCTAGCAAACTCAAGTTCACTTAGCTATGGAAGAGCTAACGAACCTAGGAAGAATGCTAGGAACCTTTCAGAACAAAGCGGAAGCAAAAACAAGTCGATCTCACAAAAATCAGATCACAAACCGGTCTCACAGGAGCACAAACCGGTCTGACCTCTTTCCAAATCGGTCTCACAAAATCCTAAACCGGTCTGACCTCTTCCGAAACCGGTCTGACCTGTTCTTCCTAGCAGCAACTTGAAAACTTGGGGAGAAAACCCTCAATCTACTCAAACGAGGTCCAAACTTCGTGAAATTTTCACCATAGCCGCGCAAGGACTTGGTGAGTGTTATCCAAAAGATCTCTACAAGAAAGATCAATACATCACCATGGATTTCACGGATTTGACCAAGAACACAAGAGAGGAAGGGTTTCGGGAAAACTCAAGATTCGTGGTGCTCGTGCATGGATTCAGTAGGGGATCACCATAGATGTGTTCGCACATGTCCTAGCACCAAATCCCCCCAAGAAATCTGACCCAAATCGCAGCCAAACTCAAGATCACGAATTCGCCCAAAAATAGCCCCGAAAATGGCTAAAAGGAAAAACGCGAATTCATGGAGGAGAAGCAAGAACTCAGCACAAGGGAGGCAAAGGAACTTCAATTACTTCACGAGGGCCTCACCTATACAAGGAAACTGGAGTCCATGAAGTGGTCTCTCTCTAATCTATCATTCTCTCTCTAAGACATAATAAAATAAACTTAGGGTTTCAAGTGGTGGAAGAGCCACCTCTCCAACCAGCCATCTCCACCATAAGTAATGTTTGGCTAAAGTCTAAACTACCCCTACTGCAGAAAATAAGATACACACCCGCAGAGGGGCAAGATCGTCCAATTTTTTGTAGACGCATCGGACGGACACGGGACCTTCACGACTTCGCTTCGTCTCGACGCAAGCTTCGCGATGGCGCCACGTGCCCTCCATTCCGCCATCCGGACGCACCGGACGCGCCCCCGGTTTTGAGGCCCAAACCGGCAAACCTGCCTGTCTAGTGGTTTTGAGGCCCAAACCACCCAAACCGTCCATCTCCGCTTGGCCGCCACGCGACCTCCTCGATGTCGACGCGTGTCCGGCCTCCGCCAAGCCTTGACGCCTCCGTCCCGCTTGACTCGATCGACGCCGTCTTCATCACGCCGTGTACTCTTGCTCTTCCATGCACCATGCGGATCGCACGTGACTCCACCGGACTCTTCGGGTCCCTCGGTCCAAGCCTACTCGTCCATCCTTCACCGCCCTTGGTTCATCGGCATGGACCTTTCGCGCCTGACCTTCACCGCGCGCCGTCGGCCGCCATGTCGCATCCTGCACCTGCACATCATGAGCCAAGAGACACATCAAACCACTCAACGGTTGTCAATCACTCATCATCCAAGGGTGACCACCATTGGTCCTCAGTGTTCAAGCATCAAATATCCAGATTGCGCTTGAAGGAAGGCACACGATACGTCGCCCATCTGAATGACTTCAATAAACTTGTCATGCAACTGATTAACTTGTCATGCACAAATCTGTAGGTTGTTGTGCGGCCTCTGTTTTTACCATAACATATGAACAGCTTAACCGATTGTATCAAAACCTAGCTGAATTGCAGCATTGCTTGGCAATTACTTTGGGATCACTAATTATGTTAGCATGAACCGGCACCATTGGAGGAAAGAAAATAAGCCTCAATGGTTAAGTCTTTGTCAATTTTGACCGTATTTCTTTTATCAAATGAGGCAACATTTTCAGCAAGCAAACGACATCACTGTATGATCAAGGGCTAATGTCCTAGATGTGTGCCCGACCGATGCCGTGATTGAGCATACGGCTCTTTTGATTTCTCACACCATTATTTTCTTTTGTGTTTCATTCTAGAAAAACTCCTACAACTTTGCAATGGCCATGCTAAATTTATATTGATAAAAGGGAAACTAATGAAGCAGCACCGGAGCTCAGTGTCTAGCAATGATCCTGGCAGATCAATGCCTTGGATGTACAGCTATGCAGAGGGTTGCCACCATCGACCTATCGATGCAAGGTGTTCAAAAGAGACACATTGGTTAAGGAGGTAATGATCAGGCGCTGCTTCCATGAATCCAATATCAGTAAATCCAGTCACTAGTGATCATGTGCCTTCCTATTACTACTCATTCCCGAGAAGCATACAAGTTCTGTGACTCACTGCCAGGGTGGTTTCTGCCTATTGCAAATTTTAAAAGCAGAGAGGCAGCATTCCTTGTTGGAGGAGCGTGCTTACAATCCAAGTCATGGGTATTCCACTGAAAGATTCTTTTTATACTGAACACATAGCTGAAATGGCAACAGTGTCGCACTTTATAGGGCAAGTACAGAGCTCCAAGAATCCCATTGAATGGGTGTAAACTAGCACTTTATAGGGTAAGCATGAGGCAGGTAATGTTGCAATCACTAGTATCATCATATTAATCATTAGTGTTGGCCTCTTCAACCTAAATACATTTCTGGCCAGCTTAATGACACTAACCCCTCATCGGTATCGGGTCGTAAGACACATAGGTACCGGTTTTGCAACCGGTATTGCCCAACTAAGACTAAAGGCCTCGGCCTTTGGTACCGGGTCATAACACGACCTGGTACCAAAGGTTTTTAAGTCAAAAATAATATTTTAAATTCCGAGGAGGCTCCCACACACGCGCACGCCACAAGTCACACGATTTTTCACGCGAAAATACGCGCATCCGGCGCGCGGGGTACGAACCCATGACCTCCTGCTTCGCGTGTTGCTTCCTTACCATCTCAACTACACACCACAGCTGACCAAGTCCCAGATGCTTTCTTTTTGAATTAACCCATAGAGTACCCTTTGGTACAGGTTGATGTTACCAACTGGTACAAAAGGGTACCCTTTAGTCCTCGGGGCCTACCAAAATTAGACCCGGTATCAATGACTACCGTTGGTACCAATTTCGTACACTGGACAACATAATCGCTATCAAACCCACCATGTTTTATCATTTGAAGTGATTTTTTCCGTCCATATTTTCATAATGGCACCGACCTATTCACAACCCTTTAAATTGATCCACATGAGTGATGAGACAGTCAGGACAAAATTAGTTCTTTTGCGTCATCGTGCCCATCGCTATACTCAGGGTGCTTGGGTTCTACCTCTACTACATTGAGAGCAAATTAAACCCTATCCGGGCTGTCATTCTCGGGCTCTCCTCCGTCTCTAGAGCCAGAGCGGCTGCCAGAAGTAATGAGGAGCCGGCGAAATCGGCGGCATAAACGAGATCGCCCTTTTGCGGGGGTTTAGCAAAGGGGATGGGAGAGCTGAGAGTTAGAACTGGTTATGGCATGCAGGTGCCATGTTACACCTTCCTGATACCTCTCATTCCTATACTATCATCATGAAAACTGTGAGGAGAAATCTGAGGTACAAGTCCAAACCACTACTCTTTGACGACAGTTTTTGTGCTGTCGGAAGGCCAATGTTCTCTGGTCATGATCTCTGTTCTGGGCTTATGGCCTATTTTTTTTTTCTGAAATAGCTGCTAAATTCTGATATGCATGATAAATCTTTCTTACATGCTATTAGCCTAGGAACAATGCAAAGGATGTTTTGTTCTTCATTGCTGCTGCGAGAATATTGACATCCAGCACCAGTTGTACATCACGATTTTCCAAATTCCAATATACTCAGATCATAGAAGCTAGAGATCATAAAGTTTTACAGAACTGTTAGTGAACTAGCACAACAAGGTTTTCATCGGTAATATCTGGGTATGCACTGACCTGATGCCAACTTACCACTACTATTTTGCACTGCCTTTAGCAAGCCTGCTACCACACAAGGTGCAAGGTCTGGTTGAGTGATAAATGTTGCCTATCTATGAAGTTTTCATTTTGAGTCTCATGTGAACTGCTAGTTTTTATCCGAATTTGCATGGAAACTTGCAGTCTTGTAGAGAGTATGCCATCTCTTGCACTGTCCATCTAAAATTTTGGAATGTCTGCAATAACTGTGTTGGTGTCTTGTGAAGTTGTGATAAACCGGTAGTTTTTATATTCTGAACAGGTGATGATGGAGGCAGAACAACCGGTATCTGCTGCGGCTCTCATTGGATTACCTACCTGCCTTGTTCTTGCTGGGCAGGGACTCGATGAGAAGACAAATTTGCATGTTGATGGTAGAACTGTATTAGAGTTACAATTGCAATTTATGTTACCAACATGTATGATGCTTCTTTGTATATAGTTGGATAAAACATGCGCATTGTATGTATTTCATTTCCAGCATTTTTTATTTTTTTACTCATTATGGGCGACACATTTTAATTGTGACATGTCTCCTATGATTTTTAATTGTGACATGTCTCCTATGACTCATATAGGGATGCGTTCTAGCAAAGCGTGCCACCTATAAGAGTTAGGGATGCGTTCTGGAAGGGTGCATCAGAACGCATCGCCTAGACGCCTACACCCATATAGATGACGTGGATTTCCGCGCCTATATCATAAATACATGAGACACGATATAGGGGATGCGGAAAATCCACGTCTCCAAAAGGCCTTTCTAGGCAGCAGCCCATGTCTTCTTTTAATTTTGACCCTAAGTACGTAGCCTTGAATGATTGTACTCTCCTGTATTAGACAACTACATGACTTTATAGTGCGCAGCAATGGACTGAGTTTATATTCTGGTAACCATGAGCAGACCTAGCATAGCATGCAACTTGCAACAAAGATCTTCGGTGAATAAAAACAGACAATTGACGGGAGCTCTGCAGAATAACATGTGTATTCGGAACCTCAACCTACTCCACCCCACATTCTGACGTGGTTGGCATGAAAAATATGAGAACCCCTCCAAATTAAATTCAAGCTATGGACTGAGTTTATAATGGTTCTGTCCAGCAGTGGATAGCCGTGGGTGGCCATTCCAATGCAGAACAAACAGTGGCGTGCGCCAACTCTCTTGTTCTGTTAGACTGGCCAAATTATCTTCGAATGAGCAAAACATGCGCATTTTATTGCACAATGAACCGCCAAGGTTCGGAGCGCAGAGCAAGAACAAAGAGACTGCTCATTCACCGGCTGTTACAAAGGCCTTTTAGACTCTGTTCATTGGAGTATCCACCTAATATTTTTGCAGCCTATCTGAGTTTGGAAATATACTTTTTGTCTGTCCAGCCTTTCTTCTATTCAATACAAACGGGTGCTCTCTTACTTGTTTGTTTCAGGAACAAGCAGTGCTGACTGGTCCGTTAAACTTTCTAGCTGATGCTTTGGTAGAAGGTGATTCCTGACCGGCACCGTGACATCAAGAGAAGATGCTTTTCAGCAGCGTGTTCGTTCCTTATGTCGTATGTATTTTGCCTCAACCAGAGCTTCATAACATCATAATGACCTGCTTTTTGTCTTTTACTATATGTTATTACTGTGTCTGTGAGCAATATAATCGCATTGTGTACCCGTGTATATATAAAAATATTCTATATAAAGTATGCAACGGATCATACAAAGAAACAGGTTTGCATATTCGCCGAGGCAGCTTTCTCAAAATTGCACCATGCGACACCGAACCCTGTGGAACTTGATCTAAATATAGCAGCCTCTTCTACGACGGCTGCCTGAACCGACGGGCTGAAACAAATTTGACAACACCCGATGTCTCCCATGCCCACGTATCTTGCACGGGCTCCAACTACTGATTGTGTTGGTGTAGCTAGACTCATCTCCTTTTTCTTTTTTGCTCAATTGAGGATATGGCGCACCGTTGTATATATGCTGCTAGTCCCTTGTCTTGGATAGGGATTTCACCTTGTAAGTGCAAATTAAATATGCATGGCAGATACTAGTGACCATGTGTACAACAGAGAAATTATAACACAATTGGTCATTGCCTGTAATGGACAAGTATACATTTGTGTACTGATTGGTTGATGACTATGGTGCTCTTAAACAGGAAAGTCTAGACAAGTCATTGTTCATTCTTTTATCTCTTTTTCCCACTACTTTGGTGTCTTTTTTTTTTGGCTTAAGACAGAGAAATTGGGTTGGACTAAAGTTATGATGAACTAGATTCGACATACTATTGAACCATAGTGCTTTCAATTGCTTCCCATAATGCAGGTGCCTTCTCTTTTATAGCAACCAAGCCTCAAATGGTACCACATGCATGCTTCCTTGAGCCAATAATGGAAGAGAAACTAAGTTTTCAGTGTGCAGTATCATTGACTTAACTATTGCCAAAGAAAAGAAGTGTTATTGACTCCAAATATACATCAATTTTCGCTTATATAAAGAGCATATATACACGATTCCTTGTTTCAGTTATCCCTATGGTGCAAATATTGTAATTCAGGGTTCAACCGACACCAGTTGAGTATCTGTGTTTTACTGATCTATCCTTGTTTGACGTGCACCCTAGTCACTACCGGAAATCGGCCCGCTGCCGTGTGCTTCATCCTTTGCCGTGAGCAAAAGGTCGGGCACACGGCAAAGGTCCTCTTTGCCGTGAGCCGTCAAACAGGCCCACGGCAAAGACGAAGCACACGCCAAACCGGAAAACTGCCGTGTGCCGGCCCACGGCAAAGGTCGAGCTCACGGCAAATAGTTTCTTTGCCGTGTGCCTAACACTTGGCTCACGGCAAAAGTGACGGCGCTTCCAGGGCCACCTGACGGCGGATCTTTGCCGAGAGCCACGAGTTAGGCACACGGCAAAGAGCAATTTTTGCCGTGTGTATTTTGCCTATGCCGTGTGCCTTTCTTTGGCACTCGGCAAATCAAATTTTTTTTTCATCTTTTGGCCCCCAAACTTTTTCTTCTGCCCAAATGCCTTACGTGGTACCCAATGTTGAGATTTGGAATATTTTCACTATCCTTTTGCTATATTTAGTTACTTTTTTTCAGTGAAGGGATTTATTGAGAAAAAGTAAAATTTGAACTGCAAATGTCTCGAATAATGGAATATAATGAATCGAAAAATGATATTCACGTTAATTAGTCCAATTTGAGGCCGTATCCAGGGTATGGAATGAAATTTCGAACATATTCTTCACGAAACATGAGCACGGGAGTGTGGCCAAATTGTTTTAAAATTATATAAAAATGAAACAAAGTCTGAAAATCATAAGATTCGTACTGATATCATGATTTCATGTCTGAAGGCTACGGTAAAAAGATGAGCATGTTTCGTAGAAGTTGTCACGTACCCTGCTTACAAATCCAAACATCTCCGTAGAAGTTTCATAGAGTTAAGAAGGAGTTGTTCATATTGCGAGCCGTGAGTGAAGTCGAATTGGATATTGACTTCAAAACTTTTTGTATATGCAATATGCTACATAATTTGTTTCATACCAAATTTTAGTTATTTTTTGGACGCGTTTGATAATTCTATTTTTTTGTAACTTTCCTTTAACTACATGAAATACATTCTAAGTGAGCAATAACTGCATGAAATAATACAAAATTTTTGTTTAAAAGCATCAAATATGATATTATGATTGAATTTGCGTAGATATTTTCAAATATTTCACGGAAACATTTAGTATAACACGCTACGGATTTTGAGTTTTAGTTATAATCGCATGAAATAACGGAAATTTAGCATCAAATCATGTTGTTGATTGACTTTTACAAGCTATTTTTTGTTAAAAGCATCAAATATATACTGATGAGTGAATTTGCGTAAATATTTTCAAATAAATATCGAACACCAATTTGATATAACACGTTACGGGAATTGAATTTGAGTTATAACCACATGAAATACCGGTTTTTTTCCTCACAATAATCACCAAACATGTTGGCAAGCTATTTTCAGTAATCATAAATCATGAAATTTAAATAAAACAAAGGACAGTAAAATAGTAAAGGAAAACGAAAAAAAGAAAAAGGATCTTTGCCGTGTGCCGTACATGGTGGCACACGGCAAAGAATGCTTTGCCGTGGGCCAGATTTTGGGGCCCACGGCAAAGAGCCGGCGTGATGCCTGTGAACGATAGGAAAAAAACAAAAAAAAAACAAATCCGTCTTTGCCGTGGGCGAGATCTGGCGGCCCACGGCAAATCCGTCTTTGCCGTGTGCCGCATCACGGGCACACGGCAAAGAGGCGGTTTATGACTGGCCGCCCGCGCCACGCGCGCGCACACACACACACGCCCAGCCACGCCGCCGCGCCCGCCCGCCCGGAAATCGGCC
>CM014272.1:21980916-21992400 GCA_004135705.1 Alloteropsis semialata
GGGGGGGGGTGTTGTGTTGTAATGGTCTATTTCCAACACCATCATTCGGCCGCCGGTTCGAGCCACAAACCATCATTCGGCCGCCTGCTCGTGTAACAAATGGGTTGTCCAAACCATGAGCATTCTCACCGCTAGTTTTCAAGCATGAACCGGCGGTGACGACCTATCACACTTTCTTTGTGTGCACAAGCAAGACACTACGGGAAATCAGGGGTTTGCCGAGTGTCCCAAACACTCGGCAAAGGCCGAAATACACTCGGCAAAGACTTTGCCGAGTGTTACACTCGGCAAACAACACTCGGTAAACAGCGACTCGGCAAAGAGCTGTTTGCCGAGTGTATTTTTTCGGGCACTCGGCAAACCCTTTGCCGAGTGCTATTTGACACTCGGCAAACAGCCGGTTTCCAGTGCTAAAAAAAACCGAAAACAAATAGCAAAAAAATTTATTTAAATGTGGGAAGGCACCCAACCACCCAAGCCATCAAGTCGCAAGTCGCAAGTCGCGCCATTTTTCGCGGAAAATTCGCGCGCTACGCGGTCGGCGGGATTCGAACCCGCGACCTCTCTCTCGCGCGTAACCTTCTCTACCACTGCACCACACTCTCACTTGTGACTAGATATCGTTCTGATTCCTACCATATTATACTAAACCGAGTGTAAATTGCTTCTTTGAGGCCCTAAACGATTTCAAATTAAAAACTTGTCAACTACAAAGTTTTATAACTTTTTGAAATCTACAAGTTTTATTTTGGTAGTTTCTCCATCCGAGGTCATTTACAAAATTTGAATTTCAAATTTGAGAACATTCAAACTTAGTTTTCGTTGACTATATGATTTCAAATGAAAAAGTTGTCAACTACAAAGTTTCATAACTTATTGTGATCTACAACTTTTATTTTGACTGTTTTTTCATCCGAGGTCATTTGAAAAAACTCAAATTTTGAATTTTGAGAACTACAAACGTACTTTTCATTAGCAAAATAAATTCAAATTAAAAAATTTTAAACTACAAAGTTGTATAACTTCTGAAGATCTACAACTTTGATATATGACATTTTTTCATCCGATGTAGTGAGAGTAACATTGTTCACAAATCTTATAGATCTCTCTTATAAATCCTTTTTCTGCAGCTTAATTTCGGATTAGTCAAAGCAGGCAGGGACATTATCTTCGGTAATGGTTACCGACTAAAACAATGCCAGAAAATAAAACTCACACAAGCTCTCTGAACATACACTCTGCAGGCAAGGCATTATCCACTCATCGCCTCATCGCATTGCAAGATTATCCAATATACAGTGAACTGCTGGTTACCGGTTACCGGTTAATAACTTATTAAGGCATTGCAAGGCACTATCTAAAGACGATTCAATTACTCCATTCTGAAAATGAAAAGGATGGTGCAATTACATCCGGCGTTTTCTGGTTACATGTTACTGGCTAACTTGAGGCATTATGGCACCAATAACAAATTGCCGCGGCCTCCTCTAATTCTGGTCCTTTTGCCCATTTTCAGGTTCTTGCATATCAGAGCAAGTAGTAAAAAACAGTCAGCGCCACATTTTATGGCAGTAATATTTGTCAAACAAATTTTTATTTATGAACTTGACAGTAATATTTGAAAATTGCTCCCTGAGTATTAATAGCTAGCTCCAAGACTAGCTATGTAGAACATAATGATTCATAATGGTCCATCGGACCATATACCAGTACATCCCTCCATGAGTAAATTGGTCACAATGGCCTCTATGATGAGCAAAAACATCTCCGTCAAATTCCTACCAAAATGCAAAATCTAGATAATGAAATACTGAGCTAGAAATTGAATGAATTGTTAGTTGCCAACCACAAAATAAGCAGGTGGCATGCATCTTTAAAAAAATGCATGGGGAGCCTCTATGAAGCAAGTTGGTGAAAAGTGTCCCAAACACTGGTGAAAGAACTGGAGGGCATTAGGTGGATAAGAGAAGAGGGACATGTGTGTGTGTGTAATGGTCTATTTCCAACACCATCATTCGGCCGCCGGTTCGAGCCACAAACCATCATTCGGCCGCCTGCTCGTGTAACAAATGGGTTGTCCAAACCATGAGCATTCTCACCGCTAGTTTTCAAGCATGAACCGGCGGTGACGACCTATCACACTTTCTTTGTGTGCACAAGCAAGACACTACGGGAAATCAGGGGTTTGCCGAGTGTCCCAAACACTCGGCAAAGGCCGAAATACACTCGGCAAAGACTTTGCCGAGTGTTACACTCGGCAAACAACACTCGGTAAACAGCGACTCGGCAAAGAGCTGTTTGCCGAGTGTATTTTTTCGGGCACTCGGCAAACCCTTTGCCGAGTGCTATTTGACACTCGGCAAACAGCCGGTTTCCAGTGCTAAAAAAACCGAAAACAAATAGCAAAAAAATTTATTTAAATGTGGGAAGGCACCCAACCACCCAAGCCATCAAGTCGCAAGTCGCAAGTCGCGCCATTTTTCGCGGAAAATTCGCGCGCTACGCGGTCGGCGGGATTCGAACCCGCGACCTCTCTCTCGCGCGTAACCTTCTCTACCACTGCACCACACTCTCACTTGTGACTAGATATCGTTCTGATTCCTACCATATTATACTAAACCGAGTGTAAATTGCTTCTTTGAGGCCCTAAACGATTTCAAATTAAAAACTTGTCAACTACAAAGTTTTATAACTTTTTGAAATCTACAAGTTTTATTTTGGTAGTTTCTCCATCCGAGGTCATTTACAAAATTTGAATTTCAAATTTGAGAACATTCAAACTTAGTTTTCGTTGACTATATGATTTCAAATGAAAAAGTTGTCAACTACAAAGTTTCATAACTTATTGTGATCTACAACTTTTATTTTGACTGTTTTTTCATCCGAGGTCATTTGAAAAAACTCAAATTTTGAATTTTGAGAACTACAAACGTACTTTTCATTAGCAAAATAAATTCAAATTAAAAAATTTTAAACTACAAAGTTGTATAACTTCTGAAGATCTACAACTTTGATATATGACATTTTTTCATCCGATGTAGTGAGAGTAACATTGTTCACAAATCTTATAGATCTCTCTTATAAATCCTTTTTCTGCAGCTTAATTTCGGATTAGTCAAAGCAGGCAGGGACATTATCTTCGGTAATGGTTACCGACTAAAACAATGCCAGAAAATAAAACTCACACAAGCTCTCTGAACATACACTCTGCAGGCAAGGCATTATCCACTCATCGCCTCATCGCATTGCAAGATTATCCAATATACAGTGAACTGCTGGTTACCGGTTACCGGTTAATAACTTATTAAGGCATTGCAAGGCACTATCTAAAGACGATTCAATTACTCCATTCTGAAAATGAAAAGGATGGTGCAATTACATCCGGCGTTTTCTGGTTACATGTTACTGGCTAACTTGAGGCATTATGGCACCAATAACAAATTGCCGCGGCCTCCTCTAATTCTGGTCCTTTTGCCCATTTTCAGGTTCTTGCATATCAGAGCAAGTAGTAAAAAACAGTCAGCGCCACATTTTATGGCAGTAATATTTGTCAAACAAATTTTTATTTATGAACTTGACAGTAATATTTGAAAATTGCTCCCTGAGTATTAATAGCTAGCTCCAAGACTAGCTATGTAGAACATAATGATTCATAATGGTCCATCGGACCATATACCAGTACATCCCTCCATGAGTAAATTGGTCACAATGGCCTCTATGATGAGCAAAAACATCTCCGTCAAATTCCTACCAAAATGCAAAATCTAGATAATGAAATACTGAGCTAGAAATTGAATGAATTGTTAGTTGCCAACCACAAAATAAGCAGGTGGCATGCATCTTTAAAAAAATGCATGGGGAGCCTCTATGAAGCAAGTTGGTGAAAAGTGTCCCAAACACTGGTGAAAGAACTGGAGGGCATTAGGTGGATAAGAGAAGAGGGACATGTGTGTGTGTGGGGGGTGTTGTGTTGTAATGGTCTATTTCCAACACCATCATTCGGCCGCCGGTTCGAGCCACAAACCATCATTCGGCCGCCTGCTCGTGTAACAAATGGGTTGTCCAAACCATGAGCATTCTCACCGCTAGTTTTCAAGCATGAACCGGCGGTGACGACCTATCACACTTTCTTTGTGTGCACAAGCAAGACACTACGGGAAATCAGGGGTTTGCCGAGTGTCCCAAACACTCGGCAAAGGCCGAAATACACTCGGCAAAGACTTTGCCGAGTGTTACACTCGGCAAACAACACTCGGTAAACAGCGACTCGGCAAAGAGCTGTTTGCCGAGTGTATTTTTTCGGGCACTCGGCAAACCCTTTGCCGAGTGCTATTTGACACTCGGCAAACAGCCGGTTTCCAGTGCTAAAAAAAACCGAAAACAAATAGCAAAAAAATTTATTTAAATGTGGGAAGGCACCCAACCACCCAAGCCATCAAGTCGCAAGTCGCAAGTCGCGCCATTTTTCGCGGAAAATTCGCGCGCTACGCGGTCGGCGGGATTCGAACCCGCGACCTCTCTCTCGCGCGTAACCTTCTCTACCACTGCACCACACTCTCACTTGTGACTAGATATCGTTCTGATTCCTACCATATTATACTAAACCGAGTGTAAATTGCTTCTTTGAGGCCCTAAACGATTTCAAATTAAAAACTTGTCAACTACAAAGTTTTATAACTTTTTGAAATCTACAAGTTTTATTTTGGTAGTTTCTCCATCCGAGGTCATTTACAAAATTTGAATTTCAAATTTGAGAACATTCAAACTTAGTTTTCGTTGACTATATGATTTCAAATGAAAAAGTTGTCAACTACAAAGTTTCATAACTTATTGTGATCTACAACTTTTATTTTGACTGTTTTTTCATCCGAGGTCATTTGAAAAAACTCAAATTTTGAATTTTGAGAACTACAAACGTACTTTTCATTAGCAAAATAAATTCAAATTAAAAAATTTTAAACTACAAAGTTGTATAACTTCTGAAGATCTACAACTTTGATATATGACATTTTTTCATCCGATGTAGTGAGAGTAACATTGTTCACAAATCTTATAGATCTCTCTTATAGTTTCAGGAAACTCTACGAGAGATCTAGATTTCGTGAACAATATTCATATGAATTTGTCGAATGAAGAAATGACCAAACTAAAAGTTCAGCATCTTGAGAAGTTATACAACTTTGTAGTTCAAAACTTTTTAATTTGAATTGATTTACTACTTCAAAATGTGGTTTTAATTATGACTTTGCCGAGTGTCAAAAAAAAACACTCGGCAAACAGGACCTTTGCCGAGTGTCAAAAAAAAAACACTCGGCAAAGATATTGTTTGCCGAGTGTTTTTTTTGACACTCGGCAAAGAATATCTTTGCCGAGTGTTTTTTTTTTACACTCGGCAAACCATATTTTTGCCGAGTGTTTTTTTTGCCGAGTGTTTTTTGAAAAACACTCGGCAAACAAGTTGTTTGCCGAGTGCCCGAAAAAAAACACTCGGCAAACATGAAGACACTCGGCAAACTCGGGATTTCCCGTAGTGGCCGCAGCCATTGTGCTTGGTGTAGGAGTCCTCCACCGTCAAGTCTCGTGGAAGTGCGCCAGCTGCTCAGCTATGCTGCCCGCTGTCATGGCCACCGATGAATAGCAATGATCTGAATATATCTTGTGTCAGTGAACAGAATTTATGTAAGAACTGCACTTACCTTCTAGTTGCTCTCTAACATCGCTTTCTCCTGTTTGAATCGAACTTATCCAGCCCTCACAGATTACTATACCTATAATGAATAATATACGCATCAGAGAAATGAACATTCTTTTTTCATACTATGATGTGAAAAGAACATTGCCGTAAATTGCAAAATGATACACTACCAGAAAACGCTCTATCCATCCACTCTCATAGATACCGGTTACTAAAGACCCGGTACCAATGTGAGCATTGGTACCGGGTCCAATCCCCAATAATTCTGCGCGCTCATTGGTACCGGGTGGTGGCACCACCCGGTACCTATGAGGAAACATTGGTACCGGGTGGTGTCACCCCCCGGTACCAATGAGCCTCGGGGCCTTTGGTACCGGGTGGTGACACCAACCGGTACCAAAGGGGCCCCCTTTGGTACCGGGTGGTGCCACAACCCGGTACCAAAGGGGCCCTGCGTATAAAGGGGCCTTCTTCCTCCCCCAGCCCGAGCCATGGCTCATTTCTTCATCCTCCATTGAGCTCGGGTTGGGGAGCTCATGCCCGATTTTTTCATAACTTTTGGAGATTTTGCAAACCAAGTCCGCTAGAAGGTTAGCAACTTCATCCTCTCTCTTTTGACGTTTAGTATGGTCTATTTCATGCTCTATGTTTTGAGTAATTTGTGTTTTGTGGAATGGATTGAAATAAGAGATTTTAGATTGAATCTTCATTTTATTATGAATTTGTAATAGAGAATCAATATATAGTTAGTTGTTGCATGTGTGGAGATGATGCACAAATTTTTAGACATTGTTTAGATTTTTGGATTATTTGTAGAAACATTAAATGAATTTCATATTTATGCTTATTATGATTTTTAGATATTAGAAATGATATTCATATTTAGGGTTATTAGGATTTTTAGAGATTATAAATGAAATTCATATTTAGGCTTATTACGAAATTTAGAATTACATCTTTTTAGAGGCTTCAAATGACGTTGATATTTAGGGTTATTAGGATTTTTTGAGATTATAAATGATATTCTTATTTAGTTAGATTTTAAATTCAATTTTACTTCTCATGGTTGTCAATAGAAAATAGAATTTTACTTCTAGTTATTTGAGAATGCATGAGACCTAGGAATAATGGATAGTTTTTTCGTAATATACTAATATGTTATGTCAAAATTAAAAAAATCAAGTGTTCTAGAATCAACATGGATACTGCCGCTGGAGGAAGTGGTGATGATGGTAGGGGTAATCATCGTTCCTCTGCTGGCAAGGGGAAAACCACCGTCAACCCTCAACCGAAGCCAAAGAAAAAAGGAGCGTTGCATAGAGCAATGGTTCGATATTTGCAAAGGAAGCATGAAGAAGATGTTGCGGCAGGCTTAGAACCTCCGTTTGATGGTCGTTATGCTCCACCGCCAGTTGCGGGTCAAACAACTCCACCTCCAGACCCAAAGAATACGCCCAAAGATGCTTAAATACCACCGCCTGTCATAATGTGATCTATGTCTGTATTTGTTTTTCAAATTAATAAGTTTTAGCAAGAACAAAACCTACGTACGATTTGTAATTTAATTTCTGCGCGTGTCTTTAGAAATACATCTTTTGGTGGCATCAAATGATGTTGATGTTTACGGTTATTAAGATTTTTAGAGATTATATATGATATTCTTATTTAGGTTTATTACGAACTTTAGAAATTGGGGATGAATTTTTCATTGTATTTTGTGAATAGATGAATCGGCAATGGATGTACAACGCGGATAGACGCTCATCTGACTTCATTAATGGCGTTCATCAATTCCTCGACGCGGCAGAGGCTAACTCGACCTCGGGTTTTATATGCTGTCCATGCAAGGTCTGTTTGAATAAGAAGGATTATCACATCTCGAAGAAGGTGGTCCACACACACTTGCTTATGAGTGGTTTCATGCTAACTATATCTGTTGGACCAAACACGGCGAAGCGGGGATATTCTTTGAAGAAGGTGATGAAGAAGGTGACGACAACATCCCGGACTTTGCACAATACGGTGCTTTTGCAGATGATACGGCAATGGGCGAGGGTGAAGCAGTTGCAGAGGATGAGGATGATGACGCCTTAGGTGGCATGATCCGTGATGAAGAGAAAGACTGCGAAAGTGCGAAAGAGCGGGAGAAGATGAACCGTTTGTTGGAGGACCACAAAACATTGTTGTACCCAGATTGCAAAGAGGACCAGAAAAAATTGGGTGCCACACTGGAACTGTTGCAATGGAAGGCAACTAATGGCTTGTCTGACAAAGGTTTTGGAGAGATATTGAAAATGATAAAGAAGATGCTTCCAGAGGGCAACACATTGCCCGAAACAACATACGAAGCAAGAAAAATCGTTTGCCCTCTAGGACTGGAAGTACAAAAGATACACGCATGTCCCAATGATTGTATCCTTTATCGGGGCAAGTCGTACGAATCTTTGGACGCCTGTCCGGTTTGCAATTGCTCGCGGTATAAAATCAGGCGAGACGACCCTGGTGATGTTGAGGGAGAGGCCCCCAAGAAAAGAGTCCCTGCCAAGGTGATGTGGTATTTCCCTATAATACAACGTCTGAAGCGCTTGTTCAGAAACAAAGAGCATGCTAAATTGCTGCGGTGGCACAAAGAGGATCGGAGGGAAGACAACATGTTGAGACACCCCGCTGATGGGTCGCAATGGAGAAAAATCGACAGAGCGTTCCCAGACTTCACAGAAGATGCAAGGAACATAAGATTTGGTTTGAGTACGGATGGCATGAATCCTTTCGGTGATATGAGCAGTAGCCACAGCACTTGGCCCGTGACTCTTTGTATTTACAACCTTCCTCCGTGGATGTGCATGAAGCGGAAGTTCATTATGATGCCAGTGCTAATCCAAGGGCCAAAGCAGCCTGGCAACGATATTGATGTGTATCTAAGGCCACTGATTGAGGAACTTTTGTTGTTGTGGGGCAAAGATGGTGTAAAGGCGTGGGATGAGCACAAGCAAGAGGAATTTAACCTAAGAGCATTACTGTTTGTGACCATCAATGATTGGCCTGCACTTGGTAACCTGTCGGGACAGTCAAACAAGGGATACAATGCATGCACACATTGCCTAGAACACACCGACTGCATTTATCTGAAACATTGTAGAAAGTGTGTGTATATGGGCCATCGTCGATTCCTTTCTGAGAAACATCCGCTGAGAAAGAAAGGAAAGCATTTTGAGGCGGAAGGTCGTAGCAAACCAAGGCATCGGGATGGAAAATATGTATTTGCTATGGTAAAAGATGTGAAGGTGGTCTTTGGGAAGGGACCTGGCAGCCAGCCAGCGGCAAGTGATAATGGAAAGGCGCCCATGTGGAAGAAAAGTCAATATTCTGGGACCTACCATATTGGGAGGTCTTAGATGTACGCCACGCAATTGATGTGATGCACCTGACGAAAAATCTTTGCGTAAACGTGCTAGGGTTCCTTGGTATTTACGGAAAGTCAAAAGATACGCTTGAAGCACGACAGGACCTGAAACGTATGAAACAACGAGATCCCCTGCATCCTGAGAAAAGAGAGAAAGGGCGTTGGAACTTGCGTTCTGCTAGCTACACTCTAAGCAAGGAGGAGAAGACCAGCATGTTTGATTGCTTGAACAGTATTAAGGTCCCGTCCGGCTACTCATCGAATGTAAAGAGTCTGATAAATATGAAAGAGAAGAAATTCGTACACCTCAAGTCCCATGACTGCCATGTGCTGCTCACACAATTGCTTCCGGTGGCGCTGAGGGGAATTCTACCCGTTAATGTCCGAACAACTATTGTGAAGCTATGCGCCTTTCTCAATGCAATCGACCAGAAGGCAATCGATCCCACTAATCTAGCAAAGCTGCAGGATGATGTGGCCCAAAGCCTTGTCAGCCTTGAGATGATATTTCCTCCGTCTTTCTTTAATATTATGACGCATCTCCTGGTCCATGTTGTCAAAGAGATTGGTATTCTTGGTCCTGTATTCCTACACAATATGTATCCTTTTGAGAGGCTCATGGCTATTCTAAAGAAATATGTTCGTAACCGTTCTCTTCCAGAAGGATGCATCGCCAAGGGATACAGAACAGAGGAGGTCATTGAGTTCTGTGTTGACTATATCCCCGAACTGAAACCGATTGGGCTACCTGAGTCACGCCATGAGGGGAGACTACTTGGAAAGGGCACGTTAGGAAGGAAACAAACAAGGTGTAGCGACTACGATTTATTCATGAAAGCCCATTACACTGTATTGCAGTCGTCAACCATGGTGGCTCCTTACATCGAGGAGCACAAGACTATAATATGCTACCAAAATCCAAGAAAGTCTGAGAAGTGGACTACACGCCATCACATAGAAACTTTCGCTGGTTGGTTGCGACAAAAGCTCATGGGTAACGAGACAATACATACACAGCTGGCGTATTTGGCAAGGGGACCATCATCCTCATTCTTGACGTTCCAAGGCTATGACATAAATGGGTATACATTTTACACGAGAGCCCAAGACGACAAAAGCACCAACCAAATAGTGGTGTCTGTATAGATGCCTATGACAACAAAGGGAACAGGGACTCATATTATGGCCAGATAGAGGAGATCTGGGAACTAGATTATGGACCTTTGAAAATACCACTTTTTCGGTGCAAATGGGTGAAACTTACAAGTGGAGGTGTTACTATAGACCGCTACGGCATGACAACTGTGGATCTCAACAAAATTGGGTATGTAGACGAACCATTCGTGCTTGCCAAGGATGTGCATCAAGTGTTTTATGTGAACGACATGTCTACCAAACCCAAGACGGGGACTCTGCAAACAAACAACTCCGAACTTTATCCAAAACGGCACATAGTTCTCACGGGAAAAAGAAAAATCGTGGGTGTCGAGGACGTCACCGATGAAGATGATTATAATAGGTGTGACGAGGTGTCTCTGTTCAGTGTGGAGGATGACACAAGCATCCTGTTGGCCAATGAAGATGCTCCTTACGCTCGCAACGATCATAACGAAGGCACTCTTGTAAAGAAAACATTTATTGCTGTTCAAGCATAATGTTGTACTTGTGTTGAAGCATGATCATGCTATGTAATTCTAATTATGTTGAAGCATTATGGTATGTAATGTTGGCCAAATTTGATTTTGTCTTATGCTTCTTGATAAGTATTTACTAGTTTTGTTAAATTGACTTGTAATATATTACGGTTTATTTTGGATAGTATCATGCCGAGACAGCGTCAGGCAGCTAGACGTGGTGGCTATGTTACTAATATGCCACCTACCATCCCGATTCGAGAGGCTCACGAGCCTGGATGGTCGACAACTCAACAAGTTGATCATGTCCCAATTCCCACACCTCAGCAACTTCGCTACAATATGGTAGGGTTATGATATTTCTCTGCAAGTTGCATTTGAATGTAATCACTATGTCACTGAGAATAGAAATTATTAATAATGCAGATCATTAATCCAATTACATGGCTAAAAGATGCAAACATCGGTCAATCAAGTCCTTTGGTATTAAGAGAAAATGTGACCGAAAATACTGGTAGGGTTATGATCTCTGTTAGTATTCAACAAAATGCCACCCGTGACCCAAATCCTGGTGACATGGTTATTATCCACGTTCATTCTGGCGCGTGGCAGCAAGACCATGTGGCCTCGTGTGATGCTGTGAGGCAAGCATTAGCCCAAATAGAAAGTCAAACTGGCCATGTTTTCCCGGACTACAGCTACTTCAAGTTGAAAGCTCTCGAGACGGGTGAGCCAGACGTGACACAGATGTC
>CM014272.1:21992873-22012291 GCA_004135705.1 Alloteropsis semialata
CCCACGATTTTTCTTTTTCCCGTGAGAACTATGTGCCGTTTTGGATAAAGTTCGGAGTTGTTTGTTTGCAGAGTCCCCGTCTTGGGTTTGGTAGACATGTCGTTCACATAAAACACTTGATGCACATCCTTGGCGAGCACGAATGGTTCGTCTACATACCCAATTTTGTTGAGATCCACAGTTGTCATGCCGTAGCGGTCTATAGTAACACCTCCACTTGTAAGTTTCACCCATTTGCACCGAAAAAGTGGTATTTTTAAAGGTCCATAATCTAGTTCCCAGATCTCCTCTACCTGGCCATAATATGAGTCCCTGTTCTTTGTTGTCATAGGCATCTATACAGACACCACTATTTTGGTTGGTGCTTTTGTCGTCTTGGCTCTCGTGTAAAATGTATACCCATTTATGTCATAGCCTTGGAACGTCAAGAATGAGGATGATGGTCCCCTTGCCAAATACGCCAGCTGTGTATGTATTGTCTCGTTACCCATGAGCTTTTGTCGCAACCAACCAGCGAAAGTTTCTATGTGATGGCGTGTAATCCACTTCTCAGACTTTCTTGGATTTTGGTAGCATATTATAGTCTTGTGCTCCTCGATGTAAGGAGCCACCATGGTTGACGACTGCAATACAGTGTAATGGGCTTTCATGAATAAATCGTAATCGCTACACCTTGTTTGTTTCCTTCCTAACGTGCCCTTTCCAAGTAGTCTCCCCTCATGGCGTGACTCAGGTAGCCCAATCGGTTTCAGTTCGGGGATATAGTCAACACAGAACTCAATGACCTCCTCTGTTCTGTATCCCTTGGCGATGCATCCTTCTGGAAGAGAACGGTTACGAACATATTTCTTTAGAATAGCCATGAGCCTCTCAAAAGGATACATATTGTGTAGGAATACAGGACCAAGAATACCAATCTCTTTGACACATGGACCAGGAGATGCGTCATAATATTAAAGAAAGACGGAGGAAATATCATCTCAAGGCTGACAAGGCTTTGGGCCACATCATCCTGCAGCTTTGCTAGATTAGTGGGATCGATTGCCTTCTGGTCGATTGCATTGAGAAAGGCGCATAGCTTCACAATAGTTGTTCGGACATTAACGGGTAGAATTCCCTCAGCGCCACCGGAAGCAATTGTGTGAGCAGCACATGGCAGTCATGGGACTTAAGGTGTACGAATTTCTTCTCTTTCATATTTATCAGACTCTTTACTTTCGATGAGTAGCCGGACGGGACCTTAATACTGTTCAAGCAATCAAACATGCTGGTCTTCTCCTCCTTGCTTAGAGTGTAGCTAGCAGGACGCAAGTTCCAACGCCCTTTCTCTCTTTCTCAGGATGCAGGGGATCTCGTTGTTTCATACGTTTCAGGTCCTGTCGTGCTTCAAGCGTATCTTTTGACTTTCCGTAAGTACCAAGGAACCCTAGCACGTTTACGCAAAGATTTTTCGTCAGGTGCATCACATCAATTGCGTGGCGTACATCTAAGACCTCCCAATATGGTAGGTCCCAGAATATTGACTTTTTCTTCCACATGGGCGCCTTTCCATTATCACTTGCCGCTGGCTGGCTGCCAGGTCCCTTCCCAAAGACCACCTTCACATCTTTTACCATAGCAAATACATATTTTCCATCCCGATGCCTTGGTTTGCTACGACCTTCCGCCTCAAAATGCTTTCCTTTCTTTCTCAGCGGATGTTTCTCAGAAAGGAATCGACGATGGCCCCATATACACACACTTTCTACAATGTTTCAGATAAATGCAGTCGGTGTGTTCTAGGCAATGTGTGCATGCATTGTATCCCTTGTTTGACTGTCCCGACAGGTTACCAAGTGCAGGCCAATCATTGATGGTCACAAACAGTAATGCTCTTAGGTTAAATTCCTCTTGCTTGTGCTCATCCCACGCCTTTACACCATCTTTGCCCCACAACAACAAAAGTTCCTCAATCAGTGGCCTTAGATACACATCAATGTCGTTGCCAGGCTGCTTTGGCCCTTGGATTAGCACTGGCATCATAATGAACTTCCGCTTCATGCACATCCACGGAGGAAGGTTGTACATACAAAGAGTCACGGGCCAAGTGCTGTGGCTACTGCTCATATCACCGAAAGGATTCATGCCATCCGTACTCAACAAATCTTATGTTCCTTGCATCTTCTGCGAAGTCTGGGAACGCTCTGTCGATTTTTCTCCATTGCGACCCATCAGCGGGGTGTCTCAACATATTGTCTTCCCTCCGATCCTCTTTGTGCCACCGCAGCAATTTAGCATGCTCTTTGTTTCTGAACAAGCGCTTCAGACGTTGTATAATAGGGAAATACCACATCACCTTGGCAGGGACTCTTTTCTTGGGGGCCTCTCCCTCAACATCACCAGGGTCGTCTCGCCTGATTTTATACCGCGAGCAATTGCAAACCGGACAGGCGTCCAAAGATTCGTACGACTTGCCCCGATAAAGGATACAATCATTGGGACATGCGTGTATCTTTTGTACTTCCAGTCCTAGAGGGCAAACGATTTTTCTTGCTTCGTATGTTGTTTCGGGCAATGTGTTGCCCTCTGGAAGCATCTTCTTTATCATTTTCAATATCTCTCCAAAACCTTTGTCAGACAAGCCATTAGTTGCCTTCCATTGCAACAGTTCCAGTGTGGTACCCAATTTTTTCTGGTCCTCTTTGCAATCTGGGTACAACAATGTTTTGTGGTCCTCCAACAAACGGTTCATCTTCTCCCGCTCTTTCGCACTTTCGCAGTCTTTCTCTTCATCACGGATCATGCCACCTAAGGCGTCATCATCCTCATCCTCTGCAACTGCTTCACCCTCGCCCATTGCCGTATCATCTGCAAAGGCACCGTATTGTGCAAAGTCCGGGATGTTGTCGTCACCTTCTTCATCACCTTCTTCAAAGAATATCCCCGCTTCGCCGTGTTTGGTCCAACAGATATAGTTAGGCATGAAACCACTCATAAGCAAGTGTGTGTGGACCACCTTCTTCGAGATGTGATAATCCTTCTTATTCTCACAGACCTTGCATGGACAGCATATAAAACCCGAGGTCGAGTTAGCCTCTGCCGCGTCGAGGAATTGATGAACGCCATTAATGAAGTCAGATGAGCGTCTATCCGCGTTGTACATCCATTGCCGATTCATCTATTCACAAAATACAATGAAAAATTCATCCCCAATTTCTAAAGTTCGTAATAAACCTAAATAAGAATATCATATATAATCTCTAAAAATCTTAATAACCGTAAACATCAACATCATTTGATGCCACCAAAAAGATGTATTTCTAAAGACACGCGCAGAAATTAAATTACAAATCGTACGTAGGTTTTGTTCTTGCTAAAACTTATTAATTTGAAAAACAAATACAGACATAGATCACATTATGACAGGCGGTGGTATTTAAGCATCTTTGGGCGTATTCTTTGGGTCTGGAGGTGGAGTTGTTTGACCCGCAACTGGCGGTGGAGCATAACGACCATCAAACGGAGGTTCTAAGCCTGCCGCAACATCTTCTTCATGCTTCCTTTGCAAATATCGAACCATTGCTCTATGCAACGCTCCTTTTTTCTTTGGCTTCGGTTGAGGGTTGACGGTGGTTTTCCCCTTGCCAGCAGAGGAACGATGATTACCCCTACCATCATCACCACTTCCTCCAGCGGCAGTATCCATGTTGATTCTAGAACACTTGATTTTTTTTTAATTTTGACATAACATATTAGTATATTACGAAAAAACTATCCATTATTCCTAGGTCTCATGCATTCTCAAATAACTAGAAGTAAAATTCTATTTTCTATTGACAACCATGAGAAGTAAAATTGAATTTAAAATCTAACTAAATAAGAATATCATTTATAATCTCAAAAAATCCTAATAACCCTAATATCAACGTCATTTGAAGCCTCTAAAAAGATGTAATTCTAAATTTCGTAATAAGCCTAAATATGAATTTCATTTATAATCTCTAAAAATCCTAATAACCCTAAATATGAATATCATTTCTAATATCTAAAAATCATAATAAGCATAAATATGAAATTCATTTAATGTTTCTACAAATAATCCAAAAATCTAAACAATGTCTAAAAATTTGTGCATCATCTCCACACATGCAACAACTAACTATATATTGATTCTCTATTACAAATTCATAATAAAAATGAAGATTCAATCTAAAATCTCTTATTTCAATCCATTCCACAAAACACAAATTACTCAAAACATAGAGCATGAAATAGACCATACTAAACGTCAAAAGAGAGAGGATGAAGTTGCTAACCTTCTAGCGGACTTGGTTTGCAAAATCTCCAAAAGTTATGAAAAAATCGGGCATGAGCTCCCCCAACCCGAGCTCAATGGAGGATGAAGAAATGAGCCATGGCTCGGGCTGGGGGAGGAAGAAGGCCCCTTTATACGCAGGGCCCCTTTGGTACCGGGTTGTGGCACCACCCGGTACCAAAGGGGGCCCCTTTGGTACCGGTTGGTGTCACCACCCGGTACCAAAGGCCCCGAGGCTCATTGGTACCGGGTGGTGACACCACCCGGTACCAATGTTTCCTCATAGGTACCGGGTGGTGCCACCACCCGGTACCAATGAGCGCGCAGAATTATTGGGGATTGGACCCGGTACCAATGCTCACATTGGTACCGGGTCTTTAGTAACCGGTATCTATGAGAGTGGATGGATAGAGCGTTTTCTGGTAGTGTTAGGTTCCAAATAGAATTCATCTATAGCATTGCGATGCTATGTGCTGCTTCCTCCGATGGCAGGGTGTCGAGAATGGCTGGCTTTCTCTGGGTCACTCCGGTGCAGGCCAAGCGAGTATTTTGGTCCCCCAGAGCCACCACCATGGTCAGCGCACAATGTTTTGGCTGTTGTCCTCAACCCGGGCCTTCTCGCGACACAGCGGACCAAACAATAGTCCCTTCGCCATTCAAGTGCTAGATTTCGCATAAATACTGGAGGTTGTACACATTTCTTGCTATTGCAACTCATTCCCGACAAGTTTTGGCGCTTCACCGCATGGATGGTTTCATCTCGTTGCAAATTTCAAAAGCGGAGATGCAGGAAATCTTGTTCGAGGAGAGGGACACAATGAACTCGTTGCTTTGTACCCAAGACTAAAAAGGCAAACATGGATAGCTCCTAACATATAAAAGCATGCCCTAGACTCTAGTGAATACTGAGCTCAAAAAATACCATTTAGTAGGGATATGTTTGAAGCGCCGTAATGGTCTTGTAGGCTTAGTTAGTGTAAGATGCAGCATATCAGATGCTTCTTGTATGTAGGTCTGGAATTGTTAAAGCAGGTCGTTACTTGTTGAAATCGACCTGCTGAACCTACCTATCCATGTCTGTTGTGAGACTGAAGTACTGCTGGCTGGCTGGTGGCTGGTGGCTGGTGCTGATTTGTTGTGAGACTGAAGTACTGCTGGCTGGTGGCTGATAAGCCAAGCGAACAGGCTTGCATGATTTGCATTTTTTATTACTGGCTCATAATTGTATGACTATTATGTGATTATCTCCTGCATTATTGGGAGACTGCCAACTGACAGAAAAAATTATAATTTCACGTGTCTTTCATGTTTAACACTATGTCTTCTCACTTGTACAATAGACAACATCACCGCCGGTTCGTAAGACTCCATCACCAGCGGTTTTGGAGGCACTGCTGAAAAAACGGTTGTGAAAGTATAGACTACACTTTACCGCCGGTTGGGTTCGTAATACAAATTGGCGGTGATGATAATTTGAAAAATGCATTAAAAACAGCAAAAAATATACAATAATAGAAAAAAATATATTTGAATGGGAGAGCCCCCCCTAAGGAACTAGCTATCCTCCCCTTTTGACACCACAATTTTTTGCACTTGTTGCAAATAGTGGGATTTGAACTCATGACCTCTGCCTTCACGTATTAGTCACCTTATGACTGCACCATACCCTCACTTGTGATTGAATAGGGGATGTAGTCTATTTATATTAACCTCTCTAAATCTTTATAAATTTCTAGAGGCCACACTTAAAGTCTGATAAGGCTGTAATTTTTTGTGGTTGTCTGTTACATGCTCCTAGATAAAGAAAAATATCAAAAAAATAATATAAAAACAAAATATTTGTAAGTAAAATTAATTTTTAAGTACTAAAAATTTATTTAATCTATAAAAAGTAGCTAATCATTTAAAAAAATTCAAAGCTCCTCACCAGTCATTTAATTCAAAGCACTTAATAGCTAATCATCTAGAAATGTTAGAGGGGGGTTTATATTGACCGCTGGCGATGGGTACCCTTCACCTGCGCTTTGGGAGTAGCGGTGACGCCTAGGGTCTTCACTGTCGCTTTTTCAGCAGTGCCTCAAAAACCGCAGGTGAAGGCCCCTTACGAACCGTTGGTGATGCCTTTTCTGTAGTAGTGGCTATTTGTTGCCAAGGTCAATGCTTCTTTGTCTTCATAAACTGAGAGAGGGACACACACCCGAGTATGTGAGGGACGAGATATATAAATTACTAAAGAAGTGAGTTTGCGTTATTGGGTGGAGTGAATGAAGTAACTCTATGTATACATTCACAATGTCTGATAATTAATGCAAAAGGAATAATAGGTGCACGCACTTTCTTTCTTTAGACTATAAAGCTACAGGGCCACAACGGGGCCGCAACCCGCTCCAGTACCGGGGTTGTGACCGGTGGGGTAACTTTTAGTACTAGGTAGGGCACGCGGTACTAAAAGGGACCCTCTAGTACTACTTCAGGTTCAGTGTTTGTTTTACACTGTTTTGTACCTCCATGCCTCAAGAACTAATGTATCAGCTAAATGCTGACTATAAATTGTTGAGAAAGTTTACTACCTTCATATGTCTGAAAGGAAATTGGCCGTGAATTCTTCTGTATTTTAATAAAAGTAATTGAAGTAAGCTCTGAATAACTGCTGAAATATGTTATATAGCCACGGCCATAATGCACATACATGGGCATGTGTCCTATTAAGTAGAATGGCTCTATGAGAGTATACAATCAATGGTCTACAAGATCAATGTTGGTTGTGCTTTAACTCTACTTCACCTTGTGCTGTGGCTGGGAGACGTTTCAGCATGTGCATGCAAGACGTTCTGCATGTTCTCAGTGCGTGCATTTCTTACTTTTAGTAATGACCGTGTGATGGCATGACCAATTCACTGGGGTCTATTCATAGCAGATGCTAGAACCTGTATCAACTTGAGTCACTTTGTGATTCCAATAAACTAAAGAATGCCATGTTTGTTTGTGTTCTTCACATGTTGGGCGTGTTATATCTTGGGTGTTCTTCCACCTTCCAACAGTATATCCATCTGACAGGTTATTGGTTTAATGCCTGTATATGCTACGGATCAGGTTACACCTATCCGATTATCTGAGTAAAATTATCATGATGCAATTTTTGTATCCATCTTGAGAAATATTTCATGCTTTTTATTGCTGGAAAGCATGCTTTTTATTTATTGCGTGGTCTCTTCGGATCTGTTCATTAATCAATGAAGCAATATTTCACCAGGCATTTGTTTTTATTTTCTGATTGACTATACACTGGGTTGTAGATACCCGATTTATCATAAGAAACACATGGTTCTCGTCAGTGCCACATGATGAGCTCTAAAAGAATCAGAACAGAACTAAATAAGTCAGTTGCAGGATGTTTATGGCATCGTAGCCTATACATAAGGTGTCCATGTCATCTAGATACTGAACCAATCATTTATACATACATGCTCCGTTACGCATATACTGAAAAAATCATTTTTGCACGAAAGACTCTTGGCATAGTGTCATGAGTCTGTAGGCCTTTTGCCAAAGAGTTCTTTCTGTGCCGGGTCACAGTATGAGCTTGAGAGGTATCCGGATGTTATGTTTTAGCATGTAACTAGCATAAGCGTCTGGTTGGCTTGATTGTGCAGTAGTGCAATGTTCTCTTCAATTCCACATAATGTGCAAAATTACAACAATTCACTAACATCCTCGGCACAAAACATGAGTTCTTTTACGGTACTCCATACTACTCTATACTAGTGTCTAAAAAGGATTAGTATAAAAATATCGTACGGTTCAGATTAGTTGTATACTATTGGAAACTTTAAGTGTAGTATACTAGTATACAGTGACTATTGTGGTGATTCTAACAAAGACTTAGACTGTGACTCTTTGTGACTATTGTGGTGATGTGTTGGTGAGTTTTAGTCAAAAGCACCAGCTCTTGTGGTTTATTAGTAACAAAATTCTTGCAATGGAAATGAGTTAGTACCTGCAGCCGTTCTCTGTACATTCACCAGCTGAATACAATAGCTTTTCTGTATATCTGGTTTTTCTTTCGAGTTGACATTTCACTTTAGTTCTAGATGATTTCAAATTAACTTATTCAAATGTTCTATTATCATTTCAGGAAGTGTCAATGCTTGAGTTTATATGGTGCAGCTTCTCTTGTCTTTGGCTTCCTAGAAGAAACGTCTTGTGGATGATTTAAATTTATAAATGAGAGGATGCGTACATGTAACATGTGGTTCACATTTTATTTTATTTTTTGAAGATCAGTGTAGTTCGGATGTAATTTATAAATTAGAAGCCTTTTGTGGATGGGTGCAAACTCTTTGGTGCTCATTTGGTGTCAGGGCTTATTCTTTGCTGAAGCCTGAGCTACACAGATTTTCTACTTATTGGTGTCCCTGATTTAATCCTATGCAGCCGAACAGGAATAGGCTCTCCTGTCTTTGATCGGGCCTAAAACGGCTGGCCACCAGGAACCAGTGACACGCCAGAATTCACTAGATCCAGGCCTGGCGTCAATCCTGTTCTGGCATCGAGCCAAAAAAACGAACGAGCCCTAAGGTGGCAATGATGCTAACCTGTTAGCCCGCGACACACTACTACGGAATTGATTTTTCTAGTCACTATTTTCACAGCCGGTTTTCAAAAAGTGGCACTGATATATTTTCATAGCTAGTTAGTAAGTAGACCGGCTGTGAAAATTATTTTCACAGCCGGTTTGTGGCTTGAACCGGCTGTGAAAATCTAATTTCACAGTCGGTTCTAAGCTACAGTACACAAAATTATTTTATTTTATTTTTTTGATATTTTTTTTGGTCTAGGAGCACACAAGGAACAACCAAAAAAAATTTCAGCTCAATCGGATCTAAGGTGTGGTCTCTAGAAAATAGGGATGAAAATGGATCGGATACAAACGGATATTCACGAATACGAATACAGATATTTATTTTTTTCTCGGATCGGATTCAGATATGGATAGTGTAAAATGTGCCGGATATGGAACGGATAGGGATATATGTTACGTATCTTTAAGAAATATCCAACTTTGGGTACCCGAATTCGGATACCAATCGGATATTGAATGTCCGAATTCGCATATCGGACTATTCATTTAGTGTCTAAACCCCTTCGGTCGAACGGACGGACAGAAAGTATCCCTACCGTTTTCATCCCTACTAGAAAATCATAAAGATTCGAAACGTTTAATATTAAAGAAGTACAACATCGCTTAGTTTGCACTCCTTAAAATGTTATTTTTGATCATATTACAAGGATACAGTTTTTATATGTTATATACAACTTATATGTTGCCTTGCAGCAGTTTTGGAGTTTTTTGAAATGATTTGTTATTTTCTAACTATTAAATGAATTTCTAGGTACTTATTCTTAGTATTTCTAATTTGAACTACATGTCTCTTAAATAGCTCTCACCAAATATTAGAAAAATAGTATCTAGGGACATATGTTCTAGTTTAGATCAAATCCTGAAATATATATAAAAAGTCAATAGGTTTGTTATGTATAATTCACACTTTAATTTACTCCTTGACTTGTAAAAATAATAACAATATCAAAAACTTGTCCAAAAATTATAAAGTTGTCATGGAGTCCTTTTATTGGTGTATAACCTTCTCATAAAAAATTCAATGCATTTCAAGAAAATTAGATTATACATTGTTCATAAACTATACATTTCTCATACTTCAGATACATCTTAAGGCAAACTTTGATATTTGTACATCATAAAACTTATTTTTTCTCATATGATATATACATATTTTTTACATGTTTTATATTGCATATAAGTTTCCATAGAGGAGTTTAGGAATTTTTTGAAATGATTTTCTATTTTCTATGAATTAAATGAATTTTCAGCACTTAAAAATCAATTTTCATACAACTATTTTTTATTTTTATATTATTTTTTTGATATTTTTCCTAGAAACTAGTGAATGTAAGGAACTACCACAACAATTTTCATCTTAACTAGATCAAAGGTGTGGTCTGTAGAATTTTTTCAACATTCAGCAGGATTAATATAAGAGGAGTGCATCAGTCCTTTAGCCACAAGCAGTAGTGTGGTGCAGTGGTAAGGGGAGTTACGCACGAAGCCAGAGTGTCACACCCGATTTTGTAAACAAAACCGAATGACTATCATATGTGCGCCAGGATCAAGTTTACACACATATGAGACTTCATCAGTGATACAAAAGACAGTGCAAAACGTAAATAGAATTAAATACCATTATTACACTCACGTGAAGCGAATAACTAGCAGCGGAACTTCAAAACTTCTCCACAGGCAGCTGACTGGGGAAACACGTATGCCTAGAAACTTCCAAAGTACTCCACTGAAACTTCTGTCTAAGCCTGAGCCGCAGATAAAGCAAGGTTGAGTACACTTATGGTTGGTACTCAGCAAATGTAGAGAAAAGCATAATGACATGCAAAGGCTTAACCAAGAAAATAGTTTGGCTTCTAATTAAATTGCTTAAAGCACTTAAGTTGGTCAAATTTTATTTAGCATCATAATTACTAAAGTATAAGTATATACCAACTCAATTAAGCATATGGTAACCCATAAGCATCATCATCAACATAAATGAACCAATTTAATTCTTCTTTCGATATATTAATCATGTGAGGGTCCAGGCCGCTCATGACCGCGAGCACGGCTATTGCAATAGATTTTAGACACTCTGCAGAGGTTGTACAGCTTTCCCCACAATTCGTGTTTCCCATGTTGCCTGAGGTCGCGAGCCTCTTCAACACTTCCTTAGGTGAGGGGCTAGAGATTCACTACGAAGCCTTTCCAAAGACTCCCTCTATGTATGTGTTTGGCCCCTGACCGAACGGGTAATCGGAAGGCGCACCTTCGTTCCCCGCACATCACACACAAACCAAACATCCGCCCAACACACACCTCCAAACACAACATAGAGTTCATCTAGTTACTTAGCCAAGACCAGAGCCATGTAGTATTATGGTTGTACGGGAAATCCTGGGTGGTTCTCCATGTTCCGATTAATCAATGTGGTCTTGGTTTAACATTCTCATCAGATCATATATATCATATATAAAAGATATCACAATATTATTATCTTCACATTTAGTATAAACCATTCCCAAGTATAGCAACTAAGCAATGCTACCCAACATTAATATAAAACCCAGGTTAACAAGGTATGATTAAAGAAAAACTAGTCATCCTAAATATAGGACCCATCATGATTAAGCATGCAAGCATAGCGTAACTATAATGTGAAATGAGCATGTCACATGGTTATTAGGACAAAAAGTATGATCAAGAATACACTTGCCTTAAAACCAGCTAATAAATGCTATGGCTCAGGGTCTTCTCAACTGAATACCCGATCACACGAACGACCTTCGAAAACCAAGAACGTTGCACCTTCCTATACGCAACACAGGGCCACATACAATAAACAATGCAACAAATAAGAAACAATACACCAAACATAGGCAACAGTACAAAGGAACGGTAAAAAGCTAAAGTTCAGGTCCTTACGGTCACGTGAGCGAAAGAATCACCCGAAACGGAGTTGAAACGGTCAAGATAGGGCCAAAACGGGAACCTGGGGGCTTATCTGCGAAGGATCAAACTTCCAGGGGTTAAATTGAAGAAATCCGAGGGCATATACATAATTATATGTATTTACTCAGGGTCTAACTCATAAAAGATCAAGGTCAGGACGGCGGGTTATAATACTTGAAAACACAGGGGTTAAACCGAGAAAGATAAGGACCTATGTATGAATACTTTACAAAGGATGTGGACTGCGGGTTAAATATCCGAAACCGCAGGGTCTCTTAATCAAAAAAATCAAGAGCTGACCGGTACCTTAGTTGGTTTGACTTGGATCTGGGGCGTTGATCTGCAGACGGACGGTTGGCGTCGCTCGGGCACGCCGGAGACGGGGCGGTCGACAGCCAGCGGCGGTGCTGCAGCGGCGGACGGCGGCGGCTCGCCGGACTTGTGCGGATCCGGCGCTACGGAGCACCAAAACGAGTACGGAAAGGCTTGGGACGCAGAGGAGAGCACGGAGAACTTATCCGCGCTGTTCTTGACGACGATCAGAGGACGATGGTGACGATGGACGGAGCGGGGCGGCTCGGCTGCAGATGGAAGACACGGTGAGCAATTCTAGAGAAACGATGGCAATCCCACGAGTTCAAGCGGTTCGGTTAGCTTCTGTACCTCGACATGAATCCCTTGGATGGCCTCTGGTTCACTGGAAAGCGGCGGTGAGGGAGATCGACGGTGGCGGCCGAAGCTCTAAGGTTAAAGGTCAGCGGCGGTGGCTCTGTAAGCTTGAGGACTCGACGACTCAAGGCGGCTAGGGTTTCTAGGTGCTGCGGGCGACGGAAGCTCCCTATTTAAGGGTGGGAGGGTGGCTTGGCGTGCGGACCCAGGAGATCGAGGAGGCACGGCGGGCGGCTATCGCTCGGTCGAAGTCGGAGTCGAGTTCGAGTCGGCCGCGAGGAGGGGACGAATCCGACCGGCGGGGCCCGCCTGGCAGCGAGCGCAAGCGAGAGGAAGGCGGAGACGTATTCGGGCGGAGGCGCCTTCGGCGTCGCGAGGTGGATCGGACTGGGCCAGAGCGAGCTGGGCTGGGCAGAGCTGGGCCGGGAGAGGGGGAATTGGACCGGGCCGAAGGCAAACGGGGAAAAGAATCGAAGGGCTAAAGTTGAACTCGTCGAGAGTTCCAGGAGGTAAACTGAACTTAAACACAAACATCTCTACTACCTCAAACAAAGGCAATACAAATTCGAATTTTAACGAATTTAAATCCAATTTTGGCTTGCCAACAATACAAAACACAATGCATCAACATGTATGCAACAAAAACTTATTGTACATATTAATTAATTATTTAATTGCATAAAATTCTAATAAACTCAAATTAATTCCTAGAAATTTATTTATGCCTCAAATAAAACCTAGAAAATTACAGAAGTGTTTCTACAATTTCTTGTGATGAAAATTAGGGTGTTACAAACCTACCCCCTTAAAAGAATCTCGTCCTCGAGATTAGGATGAACTTGCGAAGAGATCGGGAAATTCCGCCATTAACTCATCTTCTCTTTCCCAAGTTGCTTCATCCTCTCCATGACGACTCCAATGCACCTTGCACATCTTGATCGCTTTACTTCTGGTAACTTTTTCAGCTGTCTCCAATATTTTTACTGGATGCTCCACATAAGTCAGATCATCCTGCACATTCAGTTCTTCCATTGGTAACTGCTCCTCTGGTACTCTGAGACACTTCTTAAGCTGTGATATATGGAAGACATCATGTACATCTGACAAACTGGCTGGTAACTCCAACTGATAAGCTACTTCACCCTTTCTTTCAAGAATCTTGAATGGCCCAATGAATCTAGGTGACAATTTTCCCTTCACTTTAAATCTGCGCAAACCTCTGATAGGAGAAACCTTCAAATACACATAATCACCAACTGCAAAAGTTAACTCTCTTCTCCTAACATCAGCATAACTCTTCTGTCTAGACTGGGCTGTCCTCAGATTCTCTCTGATAATCTGAACCTGTCGTTCTGCTTCTTGTAGTATTTCTGGACCAAACACCTGACTTTCACCTGTTTCACTCCAATACAATGGAGTTCTGCACTTCCTTCTGTACAATGCCTCAAAAGGTGACATCTTTAAGCTTGCCTGATAGCTGTTGTTATAAGAGAACTCTGCATAGGGTAAAGTCTTATCCCAACTTCTTCCATGTTTCAAAGCACAAGCTCTCAACATATCTTCCAAAATCTGATTGGTCCTTTCTGTCTGTCCATCTGTCTGAGGGTGATAGGCAGAACTGAAATTCAGCTTAGTATCCATAGAGTCATGCAACTTCTGCCAGAATCGTGATGTAAACGGAGTACCTCTGTCTGACACTATCTTCTTAGGCACACCATGCTGACAGACAATGCGGGACATATACAACTCTGCTAGCTTGGCACTGGTATAAGTGGTCTTGACTGGAATGAAATGAGCAACCTTAGTCAAACGATCCACAATAACCCAAATAGAATCATAACCATCTCGAGTACGGGGCAATCCAACAATAAAATCCATGCTAATTTCTTCCCACTTCCATTCAGGTACCTTTAATGGTTGAAGCAATCCTGCTGGCCTCTGATGTTCAGCCTTAACTCTCTGGCACACATCACACAAAGCAACATGAGTACCAACATCTCTCTTCAAACCATACCACCAATACCTTTCTTTCAAATCCTGATACATCTTGGTACTTCCAGGGTGAATAGAGTAAGCAGAATCATGAGCTTCTCTTAATATCTTATCTCTGAGCTGTGCCACATCAGGCACACAAATCCTCTTTTTGAACCAAATAGTACCATGCTCATCTTCAGTAAAATCAGGGGCTTTTCCAATTGCCATAAGCTCCTTAATTTCCTTTATCTTCTCATCATTAAGCTGACCTTGACGAATTTCCTGCTCAAGAGTAGACTCAATTTCCATAGTAACTCCTTCTGTATGAGCAACAAATCCAAGGTTCAATCGCGCAAACTCTTCACATAGCTTCTCTGGCATCTGATGAGTCAAATGGGTATTAGCATGACCCTTCCTGCTCAAAGCATCTGCAACCACATTGGCTTTACCAGGATGGTAGTGTATCTCCAGATCATAATCCTTGATCAATTCTAGCCAACGACGTTGCCTCAAATTCAGATCCTTCTGTGTGAAGATATACTTTAGACTCTTGTGGTCAGTGTAGATCTGGCACTTGTTCCCAAGCATATAGTGCCTCCAAATCTTCAATGCATGTACCACTGCTGCTAACTCCAAATCATGAGTAGGATAATTCAACTCATGTTTCCTCAACTGCCTGGATGCATAAGCTATAACATGTCCTTCTTTTATAAGAACACATCCAAGGCCCTGACGAGAAGCATCGCAGTAGATATCAAAACCCTTATGAATATCAGGCATCACTAACACTGGAGCAGTAGTTAGCCTTTTCTTCAATTCTTCAAAACTGGCTTGACATGCATCTGACCACCTGAATTCTTTTCCTTTTTCTAATAATGAAGTGAGGGGCTTCACTATTTTAGAGAATCCTTCTATGAATCTCCTGTAGTAACCTGCCAATCCCAGAAAACTCCTGATCTCAGGCACATTCTTTGGTGGCTCCCACTTCAGAACATCTCTGACTTTGCCTGGATCAACTGCAATTCCACCATCTGTAATGACATGACCCAGAAAAGATACTTCTTTCAGCCAAAACTCACACTTACTAAACTTGGCATATAGCTGATTCTCTCTAAGCTTCTGCAATACTAGCCTCAAATGTTCCTCATGTTCCTCTTCATTCTTGGAGTAGATCAAGATATCATCAATAAATACCACCACAAACTTATCCAAGTACTCCATGAACACCTTGTTCATCAAATACATAAAGTAGGCAGGAGCATTAGTCAAACCAAAAGACATAACTGTATACTCATACAAACCATATCTGGTAGTGAAAGCTGTCTTCTGGATATCGGATGGCCTGATCTTCAACTGATGATAGCCTGAACGCAAATCAATCTTGGAGAATACCTTGGCTCCTTTCAACTGATCAAACAGATCCTCAATCCTGGGCAGAGGGTACTTATTCTTGATAGTAACTTCATTCAATGATCTGTAATCAACACACATCCTCTGTGTACCATCCTTCTTCTCAACAAAGATAACTGGTGCTCCCCAAGGCGATGAACTAGGTCGTATGAAACCCTTATCCAATAACTCTCTCAGTTGTTTCTTAAGTTCTCCTAGTTCATCAACTGACATTCTGTATGGCCTCTTAGAAATAGGAGCTGTACCAGGTAGAAGTTCAATGAGGAACTCGATGTCTCTATCTGGTGGCAAACCTGGCAAGTCATCCGGAAACACATCTGGAAACTCACATACTACTCTGATCTCAGCAACTATAATACTCTTCACTTGATTCGCATCTGCCTGTAGTGAGTTCAACTGCTTCTGGCTGACCTGAGCAGGGCTTTCAGCTTGAGGCTGCACTATGGCTTGCCTTTGGTTGTTCCCACCAAACAGACGTGGATATTTCTTTGGACATTTACTAATGATATGTCCCTTTTGCTTACAACAGGAACACACCTTGGTACTTAGAGCACTTACACGACTGGGATTACTCTGTGAAGGCTCTAAAGCTTGCTGAACTGATGCTTGACAGTTACCAAGTTGTGGCCGATAGCTGATCTGTGAGACTTGGGCTTGGTTGGAGTGGCCAAACTGGTGGACTGGATGACTTGGGCTTGGTTGGAGTGGCCAAACTGGTGGACTGGATGACTCTGCACCTCATTCTGCTGAGCAAGACGGAAGCGAGTGTTGCGATCAGACTGTATTTGTCTCTGAGAGTCCATCTTCCTCTTCTTCTCCTTTATCTCCTCTCTCAAATTTTCTATCAAGAGAGCCTTATCCACTAGCTGATCAAAACTATGAAATGAATGTGCTGCCAGCTGGTAACGAATAGGTATAATCAATCCTTCCAAGAATAGGTCTTGCTTTCTCTCATCCGTAGCTACCTGTTTTGGGGCATAACGAGACAACTGTATGAACTTGTCACGGTACTCAATCACTGACATCCTTCCTTGTTTTAGATTGAGGAACTCTTCCTTCTTCTGCTTAATCACACTCACAGGGATATGATATGAGCGAAATTCATCCTTAAATTCCTGCCAAGTGATGCTACCTGAATCTTCATGAGCATCGCAATATGCATCCCACCAATCTGAAGCTGCACCTTCTAATCTTCCAGCAGCATATAAAACCATCTCTCTATCAGTGCACTGAGTAATCAACAATTTCTTCTCCACTGTCTTAATCCAATCATCAGCATCGAGAGGATCTATAGAGTGAGAATATGTAGGCGGGTCGTGACTCATGAAATCCCTGTGTTTGTCTCTCGGGGGCGGTGGAGGAGCTATATTCTGATTCAGCTGAACAATGGAGTTGGCCATATTTGTCATCAGCTGAGTCTGGGCAGCTATAAACTGCTCCAATGCTGAATTCGACATCTGGTTCTGACTTGAGTTAGGTTCTGGATTATTTTCACTGCTTCCAGCACCAGACCTAGTGTTCACCATCTGATTGTATAGAAAACAAGAACTTAGATATAGGTATAGAAAGACATGGTACTAGTGTAGATGAAACTAAATAATTCAGGGAAAGAACCAAGATAGTAATTCCAACATTAGCACTGGCATGGTCAAATCTCTTTATCCAAATTAACATGACCAATAAAAGAATAGCGTCCATTAAGAACTATTCCACGTTAAGGACAGATTATGGCTATCTCGGAAAAACAGATGTATCTTCTAGACAGAATATCCAAAAAATCACGAAACTTTTTCAGAACGTAGATAATAAAATTGTGAATCCAATGCATCTAGAATCAACTCATTTGGAGTTCGGAAACTAAAGATATAAAGAAAATACTCTAGCTGTGTCAGAAGCTCTGAACAGATTCTGTATTCTCTAATAAAACGTAGGTATCTCTTTCTCAGAAAATCCAAAAATGGTAAGATTTTACCAGAAAATAGGTTATCAAATTCTGGAACTAACCCAACTGGTTTCAAATCAATCGGAGTTCGGAAACTTGAGATATGTAATAAACAAATCGACTGTGTCAAGTTACCAAAAACAGATTCTCTTTATCTAACAAAAGTCATGTATCTCTCTGTCCAATAATCCAAAAATTGTGAAACTTTGCCAGAAAATAACTTATGAAGTTATGGAAATAATCCAACTGGATTTGCATCAATCGGAGTCGGGTAGCTCGAGATATGAATTTAAACAGTACTGCACTGTCAGGGGGTGACGGGAATAGGTTTATGCATGAAGGGATTCATGATAAGATATGGTAAAGATGGATTTGGAACTTACCTAGGTACTAAGACCAGGAACAAAGACAAAACCCAACCATCTAATCGTTTAGTTGATTTATTAAGATGTAATTGTGGTCATCACTCCACAAAACATCACACTCATTACAAAGAGCCAAATCAAACATTTGCATACAACAAACACAAAGCAAACATTCCTACACAAGAACTAAACATCGACCTCAACGACGACTCTACTAACGGTGATATGATTTAGGGGGGGGATAACTTCCTAAATCCTTGTGTTGAGATAAAGCATGACTGATGGTGTTTCCAAAATATCCATGACTCTCTTATTTCCGATAATATCCACTTTCTCTTATTTCCAATACTTCAAAACTCATTAACTGTGGCCTCCAAAGTGACTTCATACTTTTATCTTGGCTTATAGAGAAACGTTAACTAAGAGCTGGAAAAAGAATGAAACAAATGTAATGTTGGAAGATGATTAAGAATCAAGGAGAAGGTAAGTCAAGGTTGACGAAAAACAACGAATTTTAGACAAAGATTGGAGCAGAAAATGTTGAGCAAGTATAAGAAGGCATTTAGGACCCTAAAAACGACCATTGCTACTCTAGGCTTACGTCCTACAGTCAACACAGCTCTGATACCACTTCTGTCACACCCGATTTTGTAAACAAAACCGAATGACTATCATATGTGCGCCAGGATCAAGTTTACACACATATGAGACTTCATCAGTGATACAAAAGACAGTGCAAAACGTAAATAGAATTAAATACCATTATTACACTCACGTGAAGCGAATAACTAGCAGCGGAACTTCAAAACTTCTCCACAGGCAGCTGACTGGGGGAAACACGTATGCCTAGAAACTTCCAAAGTACTCCACTGAAACTTCTGTCTAAGCCTGAGCCGCAGATAAAGCAAGGTTGAGTACACTTATGGTTGGTACTCAGCAAATGTAGAGCAAAGCATAATGACATGCAAAGGCTTAACCAAGGAAATAGTTTGGCTTCTAATTAAATTGCTTAAAGCACTTAAGTTGGTCAAATTTTATTTAGCATCATAATTACTAAAGTATAAGTATATACCAACTCAATTAAGCATATGGTAACCCATAAGCATCATCATCAACATAAATGAACCAATTTAATTCTTCTTTCGATATATTAATCATGTGAGGGTCCAGGCCGCTCATGACCGCGAGGCA
>CM014272.1:22019418-22049518 GCA_004135705.1 Alloteropsis semialata
GGCCCCCGGCGCGGCGCCGGCGCCCCCAGCCCAGCGACTGCGGCCCAGGTGATTTTCATTTCATGAATTTTACAGAGTTTGCTTTGCATTATTATTTAGATATGCTTGCTATATTTGTCTAGTAAATTAAAATACTAGAGGCCTTTTAGAATTTATATTTAGATATACTTGCTATATTTGTTGGATAATAGCTAGCTTCATGCATTATATTAAAATAGTTAGAGGATAATAGCTAGTGGATTAGATAGATATTCCAAAACAATTTTGTTGAATTTAGTTAATGTATACCCAATTTGTAAGGCACCTTGGCAAGTTTGTTTACCTCATGCACTTTTTTTTCAAATGAGCTTGTTCTGTAATTTGCCGTGTTCGAGCGCTAGTCGTCGGTATGGTGTTGCCGGCCATCGGGCCGTTATGTATATTGTTGCTGGCCATGGAGCCGTTGTTTTATTGCAGGTTTTGAAACCTCATCATGTAGGGGAGGTGCTGCCAAATTTTTTATCTGATTTTTATTGTATTCTTTTTTTTAGGATCGGCTACTGCATCGTCGGCTATTGCACCGTCCTCGACTCGACACTTTGCAGGATAGCAAGGTGAGGCATTAAAACCTCTTTCTTTTCATGTCATGTTCGTAGATCGCGTAACCTAGTTAGGCGTCTCCCGTTCGAAAGAGATACGATTGAAAATATGCAGATCTTTGCATATGTTTGACCGTATCTGTTTCGAATTGTCCACGTTTTTTGGACAGCCCGAGGATGTATAGATTGGGTTAGTTTCCATGCTCTACTCCTATCCGAGACAGAATTTCGGCATCACCTCCCTGTTGTTCTCTGGATACACAATCTCCTTGCTAGGACATGTATTTGGAGAACAGCGGGGAGGTGCTGCCGAAATCCTGTCTCGGATAGAAGTAGAGCATGGAAACTAACCCCCTCTACACATCCTCGGGTGGGATTAGGACCTATCTTCACCTATTAGAGCATTATAGACATCGTGTAGATGTAATTGATTTTTATATCACATACTCATATGTTAGAGGATGGATGACCGTGAGTGGATGTACACGGGCCACACAAGTTGGGATTCGTACACTGATGAGTGGATTGAGAAGACCGATGCTTTTTTGGAACTAGCATTTGCTAGGGTTAAAGGTGCGCGTGACACGTGGTGTCCCTGCCGCATTTGTGCAAACACACGCCGACAAACAAAGATGAACATGGGTAAACATCTTTGCAAGAATGGATTTACGGCAGGCTATACCAGGTGGATCTACCATGGTGAAGCCGATCGTTTGAGAGACGAGGTCGTGAGACAACGCATCGAGAATTTTGATGATGATGGCGGGGTAGCTGACATGTTAAATGACTATCATGAAGCACATGTCAATGAAGGACCTAGGGAGGAGGAGCCAGAGGCATCCGCAAAGGCGTATTACCACACGATGTCTGCTGCACAACAACCCCTTCACGATCAAACCAATGTTTCTCAACTGGATGGCATTGCACGCCTAATGGCCATAAAGTCCCAGTTTACCCTGAGTCGAGACGCCTTCGATGTTATATTGACAGTTGTTGGCAGCCTGCTTCCGGGTGGTCATATTCTGCCAAAGAGCATGTATGAGGCTACGAAGCTCCTTCGTGCACTTAAGATGCCATATGAGCAGATACATGCTTGTCCGAAGGGGTGCATCTTATTTAGGAAACAACATGCGGAAGCAAAGTACTGTCCAAAGTGTGGATCATCTAGGTTTTTGGAGGTAGACTCTGGTGATGGTAATAAGAGGCAGCTCACAGTCCCCGTGAAAATTCTAAGGTACCTTCCGTTCATACCGAGGATCCAACGGCTCTTCATGACTGAGGAATCCGCGAAACAGATGACATGGCACAAACATGGTCGTCGATACAACCCTGACAAGCTCGTACATCCATCCGATGGTGAGTCATGGACTCACTTTGATGCGATTCATCGTGATAAAGCAATGGAGTCTCGTAATGCACGTATTGCGCTGGTGTTGACGCTCATTAATGCACATCTCAGACCGTCAACTTTGATATACAAATACACATTCACCATAGCTATAGGGATTATATCTAACAAGTTCAACTAGTTTTGGTGACTATGTGTATGCAGGAAGCAACAGGTGAAATTTGAGGCAAAATGGGCTCGATGGACAATCGCCCGACCTAGCCAGGTCGGCCGACGCCCAACCGAGGCCAAATGACCCTATCTCTGGATATGTGCTAGGAAAGCTACTTTAGATCAACCTTTGCCTATGCACCAAGGTTGGGTCAAGCCCATATGGGAGAAGCACAAAGGGTCCACATCCACAAGTACACATACTCAAATGGAGTGGTGTCACCTAGGGTGGGACTCCACGGCCTACAATATAATGGCTGGCAAAAGATGAGGCCAATCAGGCACAAAAGATACGTCGGCCGACCTGGGCCGGTCGGCCGAGCCTGGCCCGGAGCCCAATGGGGCCCAACTTCATCCAGGGCAAAGAAGCACACTTCAGGACCATCCTAGCCACTGATTCCATGACGGTTTGATCCAAGAGATGGAAATGGTCTAAGAGGAGTCCACATGGATAGAAGGGCCCACCTCGCAACCTAAACGTACTCAAATGCACCTATACCACCTGGAACCGCCATAAGGACCCACTGATCAGTCACTCAGCCGAAGATTGGCCCGATCGGTGCCGGTAGCCGGTTGGTCGATCTTCCCGGTCGCCCGACCTGGTCCGGAGGCCAAACCTCCTCATCCTTCTGGTACGGGTTTCCACCGCCTCCAGGAGTCCATCTACGCCGTGCATCACTCAAGGCGGTGGATCGAACGTCGGCCGATCTCCCCGAATCGCCCGACCTGTGACTGAGTCCGTTCGTCCTCATCTTCCACGTGTCCACTCCTAACCGCCTCTACGAGCTATAAATAGCTGCATACCAGTCATTGAAGGACACACCAAGAAGGACGAGCTCTCTTTGCCACACATTCTAGTCTTAGTTAGTAGTGAAGTAGTCTTAGGAGTCGAGCTTCTACGGGTTTCCGACGGAGTCTTGGTAAGCCTAGAGCTTAGTTATCCTGTATCTTTTATTTACTTCTAAAACTTAGAGCTATTAATGGAATTACTCTCTTGCTTATGTTACTTGACTTATAGTCTTGTGTGTTCATCATATAAGTTGTATGTCTTGCACCTTAGTATAGTGGATGCATGTTATGGCAATGGCCTAGTGTACCGCAAGGTTGCTCTGTTTAGGTGGACCATAAATAGAGTTGTATTTCATATGGTAAACGTGGTGTTTGGTATATGGAATAACATTGGGGATACCCTTCCCTACGTAGTAAGAGGTAGGCGGCAGGTGGTGACAGCCCTGTCCGTCCCTTGTAATCCTCGGCGTTCGGGTCTGGGCGTTTGCAGGCCTTCGTGATAAACATCGTGACAGTACCCTTGGATGAGGGGATCCCACGACTCCTCGATTTGCCCTCTAACATGTGTCCCTTGCTAAGCTTGTATAGGATACGCTTGTAGGAATGCAACCCATATGCAAGAAGTATATAGAACCCCTAGTTATCTCTTAGGATCTTCATATTAACTAGACTATTATAATGAGCAGTGAAACCTTCTGTGTGTCACACTACCCATCTATCAATGTTTACCCCTTGCTAGAGTTTGGTATATTAATAATGTTATGATTGAATACAATGGATAACTACTCTAGTCAACCACTGCCTTCCCTGTGGATTCGATACCCTGAATACTTCCGGGTGAAAGCTACAACGGTATCCGTGCGCTTGCGGATTTATCTGCGACCGTAAGAAATACCAACAAGCTTTCTGGCGCCGTTGCCGGGGAACGGCAATGGTTGAATAGTGTTGTTAACCCATGTACTCAATTAATAGCATGATTAATTACCACTGCTTCGGCAGGGTTATCTTTGCTCTGTTTCTCTTTGATGAGGAACAGGGTAGTGTATGACTGGTCTTGAACTGCCAATGGACTTCATCGACAACCCAAGATTATCGAGAAATACGATCTTGCATCGTATCTTCCTAGGTAGTCTGATCGGCAGCAACTCCAGTCAATCCTACATCACCAATATCGATGAGTGCTACTGCCGAAAGAACGATTCGCGAGTTCTCAATTCACTCTGGTTCGCAAACCGGCCCAGAGCTGAACATGAGAGACACCGCGTTCGATCTTATGCTAGCATCTGTCAAATTGGTACACGCCAGCCCATTACATGGGAAGACCAATGCGAACGGACCCAAGGCCAAGGCTCAACACCAAGGCCTACATCATCCCGTCCGAAGAAGACAAACAGGTATGGTAAAACAAACCATCTCCAAATGCTGCATAAAGTTAAAACTTATGATGGAGACGTCCCCACTCGACAGACGTAAACCGACGAGTCCTCACCGACAGGTAAATCGGTATGTATCTCATATTTATTTAACATTGCATTTTTGAATTCCAATCTCTGCATGTTTAAATTCCAGTCTTTGCAAGTTTGAATTCCAAATCAATTTTGTGCATTGAAATTTAAACTTGGAGTCTTTTACCTTGAAATCCCTTTGGATTCCCTGCCCTTGCATATGCGTACATAATCTTAATGAGCCAGGATAGCCAGGCCAGCTGGGCTTGAGAGGTGCCAACAGGCCGTCGGCCGACCCCATGAGTCACTCGACCTGTGGCTGCTTCTCCAGCGCCACATTCATTCAGATTCAAAACAGCTTTTGCATCTGGTATACCGCTGCGAAGGTTCAACACAATGGGCCCTGTGCCAGAATCGCCCAACCCCATCCGTCGGCCGACCTAGCCCTGGCCTTCTGGAGCGAATTCAATTGCCATTAGTTCACGCCAGCGAATCTAGTGCAATCCTTGAAAGCTTAGCTGAAACAGAGCCGTGCTAGGGTCGGCCGACCCCAGGCCTCCTCTGTTCAAAGAAAGTCGGTGTCCTCCACCATCAATTCTTTCCCCCAGCTAAGCTGCCAAGAGTCCTCGGCCTTTCTCCTATCCCTCCTTAGGATTTTCAAGTGATTGGCTCCCAAGTTTATAAAAAAAATAATACAAATAAAAGCGAGAACATGCTCTAGGATAAGTTCCCCTCGGGTATTTTTGGTAGCTAACTATTTCAGGTTGCAATTGAAAAGACCTAATGGTGCACGATACCTAAGAACATGGAGCTGCATCAGCAGCAACATTGATAAGTTTTGGACATGGAACAAATTTTGAACAAAGCCAACACACTTGATTTTTGTTGTCCCCATACACAAAAATCCAAGTGTGCGGGAGGTTGGTAAGTGCTTCACGACAAGTTCCATTTGTACAAAATTTTATCTTGGTTTTCAGGTGGTGCTTGCTTAAAAAAAAATCCTTACCCGGCGAGTCTCATTGGGGTTGTGACAACTGGGTGTACATGCCATTGTGGCGTTGCACCTCGGTAGTCCCCATATGGCTCCTGGCCCCACCTTGCCTGGCATCCTTGGTTCTTGTGCTTGCTTTCATGAGAAAAGACGTCTGCTCGTGTTTTGCCGCCTTGCCAACTACTTGTTTGGGAAATCCCAACATTTAGTGTGCACTTGCAATCCACTTGCGACCGCGTCACCGTCAATGGCATCACCAAGAGCCAAGGAACTACCATGATGGAAATTCTCAAGTAATCTTCCACTGCCAGCGGTAAATATGCTAAGGTAAGTGTCATGTCATGCTTTTTGACTTTAAACAAAGCCCTTCCGGGAGGTAACCCGAAGTTCACCATTATTACACTCATGTTCATCTCCATGAGAAAATAGCTTGATCATGTTCTCATGCCTCTTTCATCTATGCTCGTGTGCTCTGGTTTGAATGTATGTTCGAACAGCATTCATAGACCTTTTAAATTAAGCATGGTGCTTAGGTTAAAGTGGTCTTCTTTAATCAAATGAGGCATGGTGTCGAGTTTGATTAATGAACCTTGGAGTAAATGCATATATAGATATTGGTCAAACTAACCCCTGCAGGAAAGATTTCAAATCCAATCGGGTAAGTCATCAAGCTTGCTTCAAACTGGAGATAAACCAAGGCATTGGATGGACTCCAACAAATTGCTTCACAACATGCAAGAAGGTACCTCACCTTTCGAAGGTCCATCATGAGTATATTGCAAAAACCCCTTGCGATCATGTTGATGCAATTTAAATTCAGCCTTGCTTGAGTTAAGTGGTGAAAATAAAATTTGAAAAAACAAATGGCCAACAGGATCTACGCTTAACAATGTTAAAAACCAATCTGTTTTAAGCGTGAGTGTGAGCAACTAACCCGATGGCAACAATGGTTTATTCTTTATAGTCCTTCGGGTATCCGTTGTCCACTAACTTTTTGCAGGAATGACTAAAGGATGGCGAGCAAAACTTCAACATTCAACATCTTTAGTCACATGGAAGAAATTTGCACAATGAAGCAAGATGAACAATGGACAAATCTTTTGGCACTCTTAAGCTCAAACCTTGCATTCGCTTGCAAGACTAGAGTTCGGGGGAATTCATCAGGGAAGTATCCAAAATACTCTGTGCATTTATTTTCCTTTGATCTCCTACTAAGTTACCTTGAAAGATTTGTTTGCCATGAAAAAAATCCATAAAAATTTGCATAACATAAAAACACCAAAAATATTTGAATTCCAATAAAGGCTCATGGTTCTTAAAACCATGGAGCCATTGTTTTGTTTCCACTGTGTGAAAATAAATGCAGGCAAAAGCTCAAGTGTGGGGGTCTCTCGAGTTTCCTAACGTGCACATGATCGAGACCACCTACAGACAGGCTGTACAACATCGCACCGGTCAGGTGAAGGAAGATCATGGTTACCGAGGCCCAGAAGATGTCGGCCGATCCCCCAGGTCGGCCGAAGGCCCTCTGGTACCTCTCGCCTACATTCTCGTCCAGAGCAATGGTTTGCACATCCTATCCTTCATTCTCTTTGATTCATGAGTTTAAAATAATCTTGAGATGATCACTAAAATTAAACTCAATGAATTCTGGTGCTCTTTTGATGGACATAATTCTCCTTGATTGGCTTGCATATTCTTTATTCCTTACACATACACTTGTTGCTTGTGAACATATCTCTTTAGGAAAACATGTTTATCTAAGTGGTTGATTAATGAGATATGGTATGATAAGAGGAATCTTTCTCTTTCTGTATAAAGTACTTGGGAAGTTTTTATTGCAAAAGTTTAAAATCAATAGCCTTGCAAAGCTCCTCAATGATATTCCATTCCTACCAAAGCCATATGTTGCTCAAATTGAAAACTTTTACACATATGCTGCTTGCTATTGCATTGAGCTTTGTCAAATTGTTGTGACCCTTGTAAGATGCTCTTCATTCTTTCTTGATCAAGATCACGTACACTCCACATACATCTGCGAAACTTCTACACTGGAAGTTAGCAATACCCATCCATCCACAAAATAAATGCTCCATTAAAGTGTTGATCTCCTCTCCAGATATTCTTTGCAAAAGAAACATGGGCTATAAAAAAACATTTTGGATACATGAAGGTCTAAGAAAAAAAGGAAGGAAAGAAAAAAATATATATACATGCCCATACAAAGCATTGAGCATGAAAAAAAAAGAAAAAAAAGAAGAGAAAAAAAATAAGATAGCCATGTTTTCAAAATAAAGAGGAGAGGGATCATACAAAAAGGAGCTATCATACTTTTCATATACATTTTTCATTGTTCCACACAAATGCACATCTTGATCAGATTGTATGAATGGTTTTCTTCTTGGATCCGCTCTTTGACTTTGCAATATATGTGATGCAAGTATGCCTTATCTTTACTCCTACCTTGAGATCCACATTAGCCTTTTAGAAGTAGGGTGAAAGAAGGCAAAAGAATGCCTTGGTGAGGAATTATACACATGAGCAATCCGAGAAAATCATTTGAGGAGCTAGGTAAGGATATGTTTTTGAAAATTTATCGAAAACCCAAGTTACTTAACAAAAGAGTTGAGATGACTTAAATTAAGGCCGTTCTATTCCTCAACCACCCAAGATGGCATGGTAGACACTTCCAAATTCACAAGTGCAGGTATGTCTTGGAATAACTTATATGCTAGCTTCATATCAGAAGGAGTCATGGTTTCCACCTTAGTCTTTAAAGCTTTACTCGAGGACGAGTAAAGACTACGTGTGGGGGAGCTTGTTGACGCTCATTAATGCACATCTCAGACCGTCAACTTTGATATACAAATACACATTCACCATAGCTATAGGGATTATATCTAACAAGTTCAACTAGTTTTGGTGACTATGTGTATGCAGGAAGCAACAGGTGAAATTTGAGGCAAAATGGGCTCGATGGACGGTCGCCCGACCTAGCCAGGTCGGCCGACGCCCAACCGAGGCCAAATGACCCTATCTCTGGATATGTGCTAGGAAAGCTACTTTAGATCAACCTTTGCCTATGCACCAAGGTTGGGTCAAGGCCATATGGGAGAAGCACAAAGGGGCCACATCCACAAGTACACATACTCAAATGGAGTGGTGTCACCTAGGGTGGGACTCCACGGCCTACAATATAGTGGCTGGCAAAAGATGAGGCCAATCAGGCACAAAAGATATGTCGACCAACCTGGCCTGGTCGGCCGAGCCTGGCCCAGAGCCCAATGGGGCCCAACTTCCTCCAGGGCAAAGAAGCACACTTCAGGACCATCCTTAGCCACTGATTCCATGACGGTTTGATCCAAGAGATGGAAATGGTCTAAGAGGAGTCCACATGGATAGAAGGGCCCACCTCGCAACCTAAACGTACTCAAATGCACCTATACCACCTGGAACCGCCATAAGGACCCACTGATCAGTCACTCAGCCGAAGATGGGCCCGATCGGTGCCGGTAGCCGGTTGGCCGATCTTGCCCGGTCGCCCGACCTGGTCCGGAGGCCAAACCTCCTCATCCTTCTGGTACGGGTTTCCACCGCCTCCAAGAGTCCATCTACGCCGTGCATCACTCAAGGTGGTGGATCGAACGTCGGCCGATCTCCCCGAATCGCCCGACCTGTGACTGAGTCCGTTCGTCCTCATCTTCCACGTGTCCACTCCTAACCGCCTCTACAAGCTATAAATAGCTGCATACCAGTCATTGAAGGACACACCAAGAAGGAAGAGCTCTCTTTGCCACACATTCTAGTCTTAGTTAGTAGTGAAGTAGTCTTAGGAGTTGAGCTTCTACGGGTTTCCGACGGAGTCTTGGTAAGCCTAGAGCTTAGTTATCTTGTATCTTTTATTTACTTATAAGACTTAGAGCTATTAATGGAATTACTCTCTTGCTTATGTTACTTGACTTATAGTCTTGTGTGTTCATCATATAAGTTGTATGTCTTGCACCTTAGTACAGTGGATGCATGTTATGGCAATGGCCCAGTGTACCATAAGGTTGCTCTGTTTAGGTGGACCATAAATAGAGTTGTATTTCATATGGTAAACATGGTGTTTGGTATATGGAATAACATTGGGGATGCCCTTCCCTACGTAGTAAGAGGTAGGCGGCAGGTGGTGACAGCCCTGTCCGTCCCTTGTAATCCTCGGCGTTCGGGTCTGGGCATTTGCAGGCCTTCGTGATAAACATCGTGACAGTACCCTTGGATGAGGGGATCCCACGACTCCTCGATTTGCCCTCTAACATGTGTCCCTTGCTAAGCTTGTATAGGATACGCTTGTAGGAATGTAACCCATATGCAAGAAGTACATAGAACCCCTAGTTCTCTCTTAGGATCTTCATATTAACTAGACTATTATAATGAGCAGTGAAACCTTCTGTGTGTCACACTACCCATCTATCAATGTTTACCCCTTGCTAGAGTTTGGTATATTAATAATGTTATGATTGAATACAATGGATAACTACTCTAGTCAACCACTGCCTTCCCTGTGGATTCGATACCCTGAATACTTCCGGGTGAAAGCTACAACGGTATCCGTGCGCTTGCGGATTTATCTGCGACCGTAAGAAATACCAACAAGCTTTCTGGCGCCGTTGCCGGGGAACGGCAATGGTTGAATAGTGTTGTTAACCCATGTACTCAATTAATAGCATGATTAATTACCACTGCTTCGGCAGGGTTATCTTTGCTCTGTTTCTCTTTGATGTGGAACAGGGTAGTGTATGACTGGTCTTGAACTGCCAATGGACTTCATCGACAACCCAAGATTATCGAGAAATAATGATGCTAAAGAGCGTGCTAATTTTATTTTGCAAATGCATGAGACAGTTAAAAACAACATTGAAAAGATGAATGAAAAGTATAGGATTGCTGGTAGTAAAGGTAGGAAAGAACTTAAGCTTGAACCGGGTGATTTAGTTTGGTTGCATTTGAGAAAGGATAGATTTCCAGATCTACGAAAGTCTAAGTTGATGCCTCGAGCAGATGGTCCTTTTAAAATTCTTGAGAAGATTAATGATAATGCATATAAGCTTGAGTTGCCTCCGGAGTTTGGGGTTAGTCCCACCTTTAACATTGCAGATTTGAAGCCATACATGGGAGAGGAGGATGAGCTTTAGTCGAGGATGACTCCATTTCAAGAGGGGGAGGATGATGAGGACATCACTCCTGTACATACACACGACAATCCTTCATTGAGTCTTGACGGCCCAATTACAAGGGCACGCGCGAGACAATTGGATTTAGAGGTGAGTTCCTTCCTAAGTGTTTCTTCGGTTGGTATGGAGAATAGATTGCTACCTTATGATTATTTGCTGATTAGAAACCAAGGAGATGACCAAGAGATACTTGAGGAAGGACATAGGGGCGTGGGAGACCAGCAAGGGACTCCAAGTCGAGGTGGAGGCCCAAACCAAGTCAAATTCGGGGCTGTTTCGGAGTCCAGGAGCAGCATCCAGTAAAACTGGTATTACGGTCGCATACGGGCTCAGATTTTTGTGTTCTTTATATGTCCAGAAAGATAAGAAGAAGACGCTTCCAATGGCGCTGGTCTCAGGCCCAAATACATCCGGATTCATCAGGAATCACCAGAGGAATTTGGCATCCAGAATCTGTTCTGGTGTTGCACCACCGTATTTTGGCCTTTGGGACTTGTATCGTGTTGGAGCCCAATAGGGGCGCATCCAGGGGGTCTTGCACGACCCTAGAGTCTTCATAAACAGCAGCCGCCCATCCATTAGGGTTTTGGGTTTTGCTTTAGTTCAATCTGTCTTCGAACAGTCGCCGTACTTCGGTTTGTGAAACCCCAACTCGTGTGCTTAATCATTCATCAGCAGATTGTCACCATCTTTGAGTGCTGCGTTCTTTCGAGTTCTTGCTTGTGTTCCTCATTTTGCAGGCAGGGATTAGCCTTCTTGGCGAGGTCAACCGGATCGTGACACGGTTGATAACCAGAGGAGTTGTGGTGCTAAGATTGCAGGGATTCGGGTCTTTGGATCTGAAGCCGGATCGGTGTGTCATTCTCCGCCCAAAACGAAAGTTATCCCCTCCTGACGGAAGATCGGGCACCCACGTCCCCATTAGGAGGGGTGGAGGCAGGGGTCGATAGGGAGGGAAGAAGACAGGAGGCAGGGGTCGAGGGAAGCAGGCTCGGGAGCCATCCCCTGTACCTTCGTCGTCTTCCTCTGAGGAGGAGGAGCAGGTGGAGCAGGAGCAGGTGGAGCAGGAGGAGGAGGAGCAGGTGGAGCAGGAGGAGGAGGAGGAGGAGGAGGAGGAGGAGGAGGAGGAGGCGGCAGAAGGGGGTTCCTCTTCCTCTACTTCGTCTAGTGTCTGGTTGCGAGGTCCCTCGCTTCTCCCTCAGCGACCGATACGTTTGGAGAGGCGCCCGATGATTTGCCCCATAGAGAAGCGGTAAGTGGTTTTAGATGTTATCACTACATTTTCATTTGATATATTTATAATCACATTAGAAACTAATAATTTATCTTAATCACTTGGGCAGGAATTGGTTGATTGTCGCTCCAGGTGATCACGGCCGCCTTGTCAACGGGATCCTTGGAGTTTTGTGCAGGCTACACTTCCCTGGCTTCGTTCAGCATGCCAGCAGCACGGAGCCGGCTTACACGTGGGACCACTACATGGCCTTCCCCGATGTACCTGATCGAGAGGGCAGGTCGTTCCAGAACAAGGCGGAGCGGGTGAAGGGCGAGCTGTGGGTAAGTCTTTCTTTAATAAACTACATTGCTCAATACATCGCATTCATTGGACATTCTTTAAATAATAATTGCATACATCTCGTCTATATACAGGATTTCTATAGATGCGAGCCGGGATACGAGCAAAGGGCGGCTGCTGTGGCTCACAAAGCATGCTATAAACTCGTGAAGGACATGCATTACGAGGCACGCGTCCAGTCAGTGGTAACATACTACGCTTCGTTTCTTCAAATGAAGGTTTCAAAAGCTGATGCAAGAAAACATCAGGCTGACCCGGGAACAACACTTGCAGGTACATATAGAACATTAAAACTGATTGTTTTCGAGATTAAGTACGCTTAATTTGATCTTCTTATATGTGATGTCATTGATGACGTGTAGGCGCCTCCGTGGTGGTGTGCCCAGCATCTCCAGTGCTGGGAATACATGGTGGACCAGTGGTTGACGCCCGAGTGGGAAGAGACGCACAATGCTTGCCGGGAGCGACGTTTGATGATGCCTGGTGTATCACACCACCAAGGCAACCTTAGCGTCGATGAGTATGCGGCTAGATGGGTACGTGAACTGATTTCTTAGTCCTTACGCTCAATTCTCTATAATTTGTAATCAAGGTGTTGTTTCTTTCGCAGACCTCGTCACATGAGGGCCGGCCATGCGGCCAGTTCAAGGCATATGCTATGGCCCACAAGGGCAAGGCGACGTCCAATGTCGACTACAACCCGGACGACCCGCCCTCGGCTTACAGCAATGCGAGCATCCATAGTCGCCTCAATGCATACACATCAATGGCAAGGGAGGTCCATGGGCCAGAGTTCGATCCAGTCACCCAGCCCCTTGATGGAGAAATCGTCATGAGGGTGGGAGGAGGCAAGAAGCATGGGCGGTACTATCTTGGCGACGCCACACTCGACACGGCCACTACTCCTACTCTGTCCCAGGTTCGAGCAAAGAGCACGAGCTCGAGCCCCGCCATACGCCCACGGCCGGACACTGCACACTTCCGATGGAGGCACTCTAGGTAATTTCTGTTTTATTCGTCATTCATTTGTTTGTACATACGTTTAATTTGCATTGTAACTTTGGGATGGTATATTGTAGACCCAGCTAGAACAAGAGAGGAAGGACCGGGAGGACATGGAGGCAAGGCACAAGGCCGAACGAGAGGCCGATCGTGCGAGGTACGAGGCTGAACGGCAGGCCGATCAGATGAAGATGCAACAGATGTTTGAGTACATGCAGAGTCTTTCTCAGAGGATGGGTCAGCCTGCACCGCCACCGATGGTTTTCGCTCCAGCGCCGATAGTACATACTTTTCCTGTGAGTCGCTTTTGACAATCTTATAGTTTAGAGAACTTTACAACTTTATAGAACTTTATAGCATTTTAGAGAACTTTAGAGAACTTAGAAACCTTTAGAAAACTTAGAAACCTTTAGAAAACTTAGAGAACTTAAGAAAACTTAGAAAACTTTAGAAGTCTTAGAAAACTTTAGATGATAACTTGTTTCTGACATAAAACTTGTCTCACACATGCAATGTCTTCTCCTTTGTGCAGATTCCATCGGCGGCATCGAACCAGCTCAATCCGGACGTCGATTTGTCGCAGCCATGGCACACACCCCCACCTCAGTGACTTATCATTTTACCTTCATTTGTGGTTGTCGTACTTCTGTGGTCGTGATACTTATGTGGTGGTGATACTTATGTGGTTGTGATACTGTGGTTGTGATACTAATGTGGTTGTGACTGACGTCTTTATGATATTAATGTGGTTGTGAATTATATGAATTGCCTGTGATATTTGTGGTTTTGATGATACTTATTGTGATATATGTGATGCCTGTGATGTATGTGAGATTGGGGTACGTTATACGTGACCGAATAAATAAAAAAGGTCATGTTGGGTCACTTTGCCGAGTGCTTTTACCATAGCACTCGGCAAAGTGACCAATTCTGTCATTTTGGTCATGGGTTTGCCGAGTGCCAGGGTAAAAACACTCGGCAAACTCAGTTTGCCGAGTGTTTTTACCCTGGCACTCGGCATATTCCTGGGTTTGCCGAGTGTCAGGCATGGGGCACTCGGCATATTCCCCGGGTTTGCCGAGTGCCAGGCATGGGGCACTCGGCATATTCCCCGGGTTTGCCGAGTGCCAGGCGTGGGGCACTCGGCATACTCTTGGGTTTGTTGAGTGCCAGGCTTTGGGCACTCGGCAAACCCGTTCTCGCCTATGCCGTCATTTTAGCCGAGTGCGAAGGTTTGCCGAGTGTCAAAGTGCACTCGGCATAGGTGTTTGCCGAGTGCCCGATATATGGCACTCGGCAAACCCATGGTTTGCCGTCTCGGGCGTTACCGAGAGGGGTATGCCGTGGGCGGCCCACGGCATACCTTTTGCCGAGTGTATTAGGGGGTTTGCCGAGTGCCTTAGGCACTCGGCAAACCAACTGTTTCCCGTAGTGCGGACATGGAAGCCGTATGTGTGCCTAAAAGGCGTGGCATTGTGTGGCGACTCGTGCGAGTCCCCAGGTCAACGGCACCAAGAAAGCGTGTCTCGTCATTCACCTAAGTGATATGTGTGTGACGTAAAACATCTAGAACACGCGCTGACACGCCATCAAACTTTGGAAAAACAGAATCCAATATTTTTTCTGCAATGCTAGTAACGTAGATTTGAATAAAGATGCACAATTCTAGTGAAAGGTTGCGCAAAAAATGAACTGCATGATCTGCATCTCATCAAGCTGTATCTATTATCTCTGGATTTGGCAAAATACAAAAACTGAAGCAACAAGAAGTTCCAGAACACAAAAAGGACATAGTTGTACAACTCGCCAATTTCTCAGCATCATCCCTGGAAGGGAAGGATAGCTAGACGCCCATCAGGAGTGGATGGCGAGCATGCCCAGAAGCGCTGCTGCTCCGGCAAGAGCGTAGGCCAGCTCTAAGAGGCCAGGGAGCCCACGAGCAGATGACGGCGAAGTAGGGCCTCCTGGAGAAGCCGACGATGACCTGGTAACCGCTGGCGGCGACGAAGTAGAGGAGACGGCGCGCTCCCCGAACGAAGCCCGCGACCATCCGCGCAGCAGCAGCTCCAACGCGGGTGCGTGTCCGTCCTCCGCGACGACTGCACATGGAGTACTCGTTGAGTCCGTCGACCACCTCCTCACCGGCGATGGCTCTCCATTTTGGATTCTAGCCTAGCCTACTTCCAGATCCTTCTCATTCTTAGGTGGGATGCTGCTACCCAATGGCCGGGCACCAGCCCTGCAGACATCCCACTCGTCGGCCACTGAAGACTACAGATGGGGATAGTGCGGGTCGCCGGTTCGTCGAACCAGCCTGAAAAAACAATTATAACTAAAGTCCGATCAGGCTGTAATTTTTTATGGTTGTCCGTTACATGCTCCTAGATAAAGAAAAAATATCAAAAAATAATATAAAAATAAAAAATATTTGTATAAAAATTAATTTATACCATTCACCAGCGGTTCGTATCACAAACCACTGGTGAAGCGGTTTGTGATATGAACCGCTGGTGAAGGCGGCCGGGACCTTCACCAGTGGTTCGTAATACGTCACTAGCAGTTCCAATGGCTAGTGGGGCCTTCCACTTATGAACCACTGGTGATGAGTCTTCACCAGCGGTTCGGCCTAAACCGCTGGTGAAGGGGGCGTTGTGGATGGTGCTATGTGTAGTAGTGTTGGGATACACAGCCTAAAGAAAAGGAAAAGGTACGAGCATGCAAAAAAGCTATCAATCCAAAGATGACCCTCACACATGTGTCTGGTAAAAAACTTCTTGACCATAAATGTTACATGTTGAGCTGCCACTGCAACCAAATCCTACCCTCTCGGAGCAATCAAACTAGGCAGTGGTTTGCCTCCACTCCCGCAGCCTTGTAGATCAATCCAGTCCTGCTAGCTTTCCTGCAGCGCAAGCTCAGACCCTCCATGCAAAGCACACTCTAGCGATGGCCGCCATCTTTGCGCCCGCCAGGGTGATTTTGACAGAATTTACCACATGCCTTCTGAAACGTGTCTATGAGACCTTCATAGTCGATCTTTGGTTTCCATAGAGAGTCTGGGACAAAGACCAGGCTTCGATCAGTGCAGATCACAGAATGCATTGGAAACTCTAAACACACATGCATATTAACATCAAGTTCAAAATGATGTAATAAAAAGAATATAAGTACCTTATGGAAAACAACACTCACTTAAAGATGTAAGCAGGGGTATCATTTGTTTGAAATTTTGCTCATCAAAGAAATGATATATGTTCTTCAATGTCTGATTCTGTTTCTTTATTAGTATTTCCTGGTACAATTCTCCAGTAGTGATATATACAGTGCCATAGTAAACACCCAATAAATATAACCTAGCCTGTGCAGAGTGAATAATTTTATTTTTGTGCAAGGACATAATAGTATCAGTGAAAAAGGAATTCATCCTATTAAGTTATTTGAATGAAATTAAGTTCAATAATAATAATAAATAACAATAAATTTAATAAATACTGCCATTTGTTTATGTGGGTCCACCACAAGAACACACATAATTCTAGAGAATTTATAATTATTTCATGTGTTCCCTTAAATTTCACATGTATGTAATCTCTCTATTTTTATTTACATTTCATATAAAAATATAACAACTATACTATCTAACATATATACTACAAAAGAATATTCAATGGTGGATTCAACAAAACAAATCTGATATTTTAAATTTCATTATTTTTCTAAAAATTTGGTCATAGTTGGCCTAGTTTGACTTAGAATAAAGCTAATACAGTATGTAAATAAAAGTAGAGAACGCCCCATTATGATGGTGAATCTAGAATTTGGAGCTGTGTTTATTTTTTTTCCTATTTTCATTATGTTGATTGCCGAAACACCATATCATTTGTAGCATGCTAATGCCAGGCCAGAATGCAATCTAGTGTTCCTCTCTACATCTTCCTCTTCTGGGAAGTCTGCGCTGAAATTGTCTGCTGCCTACTGATTCAATTGGTTATAATCTCGTAGCATACTACATCAACATTATTTTTTTTCTTTTGGCCGCTCATTGGCAATCCTTCATTTTTCCATTATGGACCTAGTAGTTCATCTGAGGTTTGACGTGACATAACTTTATCTTTTACCCAATTAATATTGAAGTGAATAAGGTTTCCTTCCTCAGATAGGGGTCATGGTTCAGAGACCAGGGCCATTGAGAAACCCGATGGAAACTTCTAATAAGATCGGTTGGAAAAAATGACCGAAACATTAACAGCAAGTTTCATTTTCATTTAATAGGGTGTGAAACAAGAGCAATCCGGGTGACATATAACAATAGTTTAAAGAAGAGAGATCCAAGAAGTTTCATGTAGATGAAACTACACGTAAAATGTTCCAAATCAAAACATGTCCATGCCGTAAATCCATAAATTCCTGTAGTACATGGACACAGTGCCGAGCCCTGCCCCACCCGCTCGTGACGGGCCCTCCACCACCACACAGATCACCTTCATAGCGTTGGCATCAACGAAAGGAGGGTGCATTGTGTGACATGGGATGAAACAATGTTTGTGCGGTGAGGGAGACTTGACTGCGTCGACATAGGAAACTATGTAATGTGTTTTGTGGGCATTGGCACGCATACTGCCGCTGAGTGCACCGTGGTCTCGGAGATTCGGAAAATAAACTATGGTTGTCCCCCTTTTGTCGCTGCAATGTTAGAAACGTAGATTTGAACAAAGAAGCACAATTCTAGTGAAAGTTTCCCAAAAAATGAACTGCAGGAAATGCATCTCATCAAGCTGCATTTATCCTCCCAGGATTGGGCAAAAAAACCTGAAGCGACAGGATGTTCCAGAAGACAAAAAGGACACAGCTGTAGAACTCGCCGATTTCTCAGCACCATCCTTGAAATGGGTGAATAGCTAGATGCCCAATAGGCGTGTATGGCGAGCATGCCAAGAAGCGCCACCGCTCCGGCAAGAGCTAGGCCAGTTCTAAAAGGCCAGGAAGCCCACGTGCAGATGACTGCGAAGTAGGGCCTCTGGAGAAGCGACGACGACCTGGTAACCACTGGCGGCAGTGATGTAGAGGAGAAGGCGTGCTACCCGGACGAAGACGGTGACCATCTGCACTGTAGCTGCTCGCTGCAGACGAAGTACTCGTTGAGTCCGTCGGCCTCCTCTTCGCCGGCGATAGCACTCTATTTTGGATTCTAGCTTATCCTACTTCCAGATGCTTCACATTCTTAGGTGGGATGCCACGACCCAAGGGCCAAGGAATGCAAGCAACTAGCCAACCTACATTGTACCACTTGCCAGACTAACAGAGTTGAGGCCTGCTCAATGCAAAAACGAGTTACTGCTTCCAAGTTATCCTGATGTGGGAAATATATATAGATATGTGCAGGGGTGGGAAGGGAACTTAATTAATGATTTTATGTAGAAGCAGATCGAACTACAGGTGGGTGAGAATGCGAGAAATGTAGTTCCACTACCGGAAAACCGAAAACTGCCGAGTGTCACGGCGTTTGCCGAGTGCAAAACCTCAGGCACTCGGCAAAATCCTCATATGCCGTGTGCCCGGAGCAAAACACTCGGCATAGCCACGGCACTCGGCATAGGTGCGGTTTGCCGAGTGCTTTGCCAGGGACACTCGGCAAAGGCGACGTTTGCCGAGTGTCAGGTGCTGGGACACTCGGCAAACCTCCCACGGGCCCACGGGGTTGCCTCAGACGGCCAGCTGCCCTAACGGCCGTCGAGTGCCGTTATAGTTTGCCGAGTGCCCAACCCCTGGCACTCGGCAAACGGTCCTTTTGCCGAGTGCCCAACCCCTGGCACTCGGCGAACCGCCCCTTTGCCGAGTGTTTTTTCTAGCACTCGGCAAAGGGGACCTCTATATTTCATGTAAATCATTCCAAACTTTGCTTGTTGTTTCACATATGATACATTGCACTCCATATTACTATTTTGGATTTTTGTCGGCCCGTTTGCTATATTCAATGCATTTTTCTTATTAGAATGAATTTGTTGGTTGAAGTCAAAATTTGAACTACAAGAGTTTCAAATAAGGGTACAGAGTTATTGGAAAATTGATATTCATGTTACTAACTCCATTGTGTGACATTTTCCATGCAATAGAAGTAAATTTGCAACTTGATTTTCACGAAACTAACTGAAAGTACGTGTGTCCAGTTTGTTTTTTAATTATAGAAAAATCAAATAAACTCTGTAATTCATGAAAATTGTCAGGAGCTCATGATATCATATGTGGAGTCTGTGGTAAAAAATATAGGACATTCTGAAAAAGTTTTCACATACGACGCTTGTAAACCGGAACATCTCGACATAAGTTTCGTTGAATTCAAAAGATAGTTAGTGATTTGGAGACAGAGTGACATGACAATTCGATTTTCACTTCAACACAATTTTCATTGGCAACATGCTACTTAAAATGTATTTTGTAAACTTTTGGTAAATTTTTGGATCCGTTTTATATTTTATAATTTTTTTACTACATATATTCAAAATCAAATGATATAAAAGGATGTTGTTGAATAACCACATAAAATAATGTAATAATCATTGAAGAATAACGAGATATGCATTGTACAGTCCAGGTAACTTGTTTTTTTCAAATTTTGGTTGAACAAAATTCGGAAATTCAAATTTTTGTTGGCTCTTTGCCGAGTGCCGCGCGGTGGACACTCGGCAAAATGGACCTTTGCCGAGTGCCCGAAAACTGGCACTCGGCAAATGTTGCTTTGCCGAGTGCCCTGGATCTGGCACTCGGCAAAGGGATGGTTTGCCGAGTGCCAGATCCAGGGCACTCGGCAAACGCCCTGGTTCACACTTAAGCCTCCTTCCGGTTTTGTTTGTTCTCAGTTCGCTTTCTTCAGCTCGCCCGCCGCCCGCCGCCCACCAACCNCAACGGAAAAACGGCCCATACGGCCCATTAACGCGCATGGTGGCCCAGGTGGGCGGCCCAGCAGCGCAGGATCGGCGCCCTCCCCTGTCCGTTGATCTGATCGGACGGCCAGGAGCTAATGTCGGAGGTATAAAAGGCGCTGATGAAACCCTAGGGCTCATTTCCTCTTTTCCCCACTCGCGCAGCTGCTTCAGGCTTCTGCCTCCGCGGCCGGCCAGGCCGACGCCGGCGTGCGGACGCGCCACCGTCGTGCGGGCGAGCGGCTGCAGCCCCGCCACTCCACCCACCTCTTCTGCTCCTCCGTTTTTCACGCGGCGCACAGGCGGACGGGAGCAGCAGCGGCGTTTCTGAGCGGAGGGGGGAAAGCAGCGGCGGCGCCGTGGCGGGCCCGCTCGTCGGTGCTCACGTGCGGCCACGTCCGCGCGCGGTGCCCTTGGAGGCGGCGCCCCTGGAGGCGGCGCGTACCTGATGCAGGCAGGCGAGGCGCGGGTGCGGCAGTACTGATGCGCGGGTGCTGCACTGATGCGCGGGTGCTGCGGCACTGATGCGCGGCGGGGCAGCCATGGTCGGGTGAGCTCATCTCAAGCCATCATTAGGGGTTAGGGTTCACTAATTTTGGGGAATTTCTGATCTAGGGTTTCGGGATTTTGGGGATTTTTCTCTGAGATTTGCTTAATCCCCTCCTTCTCAATGCTTATCTGAGAACCCTTGGATTATTCAGTTACTTATTCGGATGTAATTCAGGAATCAAACGAGAGATGGCTACTGATCTTATGACAACAGGCATGACTGATGCATAAACACTTAAGTATAAACATGAATGTGCTACTGATCTACTAAGAACATTACTCAGGGGTTTGCTAGAGAATCTAGGAGACGTAGATCAGGCGTCTGATACCAATTGTTAGTCTAAACTGAGAATCACTTAGCACATGAACATGAACAGGATCACTAGTCCAACAAAGATCACATCTAGCACTTATTCTAATGCGGAAATAGCTTAGGGTTTGGTTTATACCGGCGGCAGTGGTGTCCATGTCGTCGGTGTAGGCCGGATCAGCAGCAATGAATTCGATGGCGAGGGCGGCGTCGGGGATGTAGCGTAGGCGTTCCTTGAGCGTCTTCTGAGGGTACCGACGGCCTTCAGGACGCCAGCGGCACTGCCCAGGACGCGGAGCTCGAGCTTCCAGGCCCTCCAGCGCACTGAGAGATCGGGTTTGGGTGGATTAGGGTTTGGCGAGCCTTGAGCTCGTGATTAACCTCGTAGGAGTCCCTGTAGAACCCCCTCCCTTAGATTTATAGCGCTGTAGGCCCAGGGCCGAGTCCTAGATGGATAAGGGCTGCCTCCCGATCACGGCAGCATGTTGTTAGGCTTAATTCCGAGATTTAGGGGGATAGGAACAACTCCCCTTTATCTCTGGATGTTGGTTGACCGAGGTCAAACCAAATATCCAACAAAAGGTTGCGCAAAAAATGAACTGCTGCGTCTCATCAAGCTGCATCTATTATCTCTGGATTTGGCAAAATACAAAAACTGAAGCAACAAGAAGTTCCAGAACACAAAAAGGACATAGTTGTACAACTCGCCAATTTCTCAGCAACATCACTGGAAGTGGTGGATAGCTAGACGCCCATCAGGAGTGGATGGCGAGCATGCCCAGAAGCGCTGCTGCTCCGGCAAGAGCGTAGGCCAGCTCTAAGAGGCCAGGGAGCCCACGAGCAGATGACGGCGAAGTAGGGCCTCCTGGAGAAGCCGACGATGACCTGGTAACCGCTGGCGGCGACGAAGTAGAGGAGACGGCGCGCTCCCCGAACGAAGCCCGCGACCATCCGCGCAGCAGCAGCTCCAACGCGGGTGCGTGTCCGTCCTCCGCGACGACTGCACATGGAGTACTCGTTGAGTCCGTCGACCACCTCCTCACCGGCAATGGCTCTCCATTTTGGATTCTAGCCTAGCCTACTTCCAGATCCTTCTCATTCTTAGGTGGGATGCTGCTACCCAATGGCCGGGCACCAGCCCTGCAGACATCCCACTCGTCGGCCACTGAAGACTACAGATGGGGATAGTGCGGGTTGCCGGTTCGTCGAACCGGCCTGAAAAAACAATTATAGTGAAAGCATGAAATTTCTGACAAATCCTTCCCGTGATCCTCAAAGGGAGGAATGAACACATAGTGAAAGCATCGATCAAGTGCTCATACCTTTAAAACCACTTCAAACTACTTGACCTCACAAAAACCATGTGGCTCAGCTGCGTGTATTTTTTTTTATAGGAGAAACCTTGTTATTCAAGTTTCTTTAAATTGAGATGATAAAACCTCGGAACATAGCACTGCTACTCTCTATATAACTAGGATACACACAGCTAGAAAAATGGGAAAGGGTGCGAGCATGCAACTTGCACTACTACAACTAGGGGCATCACCAGCGGTTCGTACGGGGGCTTCACCAGCGGTTTCGGAAGCGCTGCTGAAAAAGCGCTTGTGAAGACCCTGGGTTTCACCGCCGGTTTTAAAACCGCTAGTGATGCCCCTAACATCACCAGCGGTTTGTAATACGAACGCTGGTGAAGATAATTTAAAAAATACATTAAAAACAACGTAAAAAAATATATTGAATGGGAGAGACCCCCTCCTAAGGAAACCAACCATCCTCCCCTTCGAACACCATAATTTTTTGTACTTGTGGCAAATAGTGGGATTCGAACTCGTGACCTCTACCTTCTCGTGTTACTCACCTTATCGCTGCATCATACTATCACTTGTGATTGAATAGGGGATGCAATCTATTTATATTAACCTCTCTAAATCTTTATAAATTTCTAGATGCCACAACTAAAGTCCGATCAGGCTGTAATTTTTTGTGGTTGTCCGTTACATGCTCTTAGATAAAGAAAAAATATCAAAAGAATAATATAAAAATAAAAAATATTTGTATAAAAAATTAATTTATACCATTCACCAGCGGTTCGTATATCACAAACTGCTGATGAAGCGGTTTGTGATATGAAACGCTGGTGAAGGCGGCCGGGACCTTCACCAGCGGTTCGTAATACGTCACCAGCGGTTCCAATGGCTAGTAGGGCCCCCCACTTACGAACCGCTGGTGATGAGTCTTCACCAGCGGTTCTGGCCGAACCGCTGTTGAAGGGGGCGTTGTGGATGGTGCTATGTGTAGTAGTGTTGGGATACACAGCCTAAAGAAAAGGAAAAGGTACGAGCATGCAAAAAAGCTATCAATCCAAAGATGACCCTCACACATGTGTCTGGTAAAAAACTTCTTGACCATAAATGTTACATGTTGAGATGCCACTGCAACCAAATCCTACCCTCTCGGAGCAATCAAACTAGGCAGTGGTTTTCCTCGACTCCCGCAGCCTTGTAGATCAATCCAGTCCTGCTAGCTTTCCTGCAGCGCAAGCTCAGACCCTCCATGCAAGCACACTCTAGCGATGGCCGCCATCTTTGCGTCCGCCAGGGTGATTTTGACAGAATTTACCACATGCCTTCTGAAACGTGTCTATGAGACCTTCGTAGTCGATCTTTGGTTTCCATAGAGAGTCTGGGACAAAGACCAGGCTTCGATCAGAGTGCAGATCACAAAATGCATTGGAAACTCTAAACACACATGCATATTAACATCAAGTTCAAAATGATGTAATAAAAAGAATATAAGTACCTTATGGAAAACAATTAAAGATGTAAGCAGGGGTATCATTTGTTTGAAATTTTGCTCATCAAAGAAATGATATATGTTCTTTAATGTCTGATTCTGTTTCTTTATTAGTATTTCCTAGTACAATTCTCCAGTAGTGATATATACAGTGCCATAGTAAACACCCAATAAATATAACCTAGCCTGTGCAGAGTGAATAATTTTATTTTTGTGCAAGGACATAATAGTATCAGTGAAAAAGGAATTCATCCTATTAAGTTATTTGAATGAAATTAAGTTCAATAATAATAATAAATAACAATAAATTTAATAAATACTGCCATTTGTTTATGTGGGTCCACCACAAGAACACACATAATTCTAGAGAAGTTATAATTATTTCATGTGTTCCCTTAAATTTCACATGTATGTAATCTCTCTATTTTTATTTACATTTCATATAAAAATATAACAACTATACTATCTAACATATATACTACAAAAGAATATTCAATGGTGGATTCAACAAAACAAATCTGATATTTTAAATTTCATTATTTTTCTAAAAATTTGGTCATAGTTGGCCTAGTTTGACTTAGAATAAAGCTAATACAGTATGTAAATAAAAGTAGAGAACGCCCCATTATGATGGTGAATCTAGAATTTGGAGCTGTGTTTATTTTTTTTCCTATTTTCATTATGTTGATTGCCGAAACACCATATCATTTGTAGCATGCTAATGCCAGGCCAGAATGCAATCTAGTGTTCCTCTCTACATCTTCCTCTTCTGGGAAGTCTGCGCTGAAATTGTCTGCTGCCTACTGATTCAATTGGTTATAATCTCGTAGCATACTACATCAACATTATTTTTTTTCTTTTGGCCGCTCATTGGCAATCCTTCATTTTTCCATTATGGACCTAGTAGTTCATCTGAGGTTTGACGTGACATAACTTTATCTTTTACCCAATTAATATTGAAGTGAATAAGGTTTCCTTCCTCAGATAGGGGTCATGGTTCAGAGACCAGGGCCATTGAGAAACCCGATGGAAACTTCTAATAAGATCGGTTGGAAAAAAATGACCGAAACATTAACAGCAAGTTTCATTTTCATTTAATAGGGTGTGAAACAAGAGCAATCCGGGTGACATATAACAATAGTTTAAAGAAGAGAGATCCAAGAAGTTTCATGTAGATGAAACTACACGTAAAATGTTCCAAATCAAAACATGTCCATGCCGTAAATCCATAAATTCCTGTAGTACATGGACACAGTGCCGAGCCCTGCCCCACCCGCTCGTGACGGGCCCTCCACCACCACACAGATCACCTTCATAGCGTTGGCATCAACGAAAGGAGGGTGCATTGTGTGACATGGGATGAAACAATGTTTGTGCGGTGAGGGAGACTTGACTGCGTCGACATAGGAAACTATGTAATGTGTTTTGTGGGCATTGGCACGCATACCGCTGAGTGCACCGTGGTCTCGGAGATTCGGAAAATAAACTATGGTTGTCCCCCTTTTGTCGCTGCAATGTTAGAAACGTAGATTTGAACAAAGAAGCACAATTCTAGTGAAAGTTTCCCAAAAAATGAACTGCAGGAAATGCATCTCATCAAGCTGCATTTATCCTCCCAGGATTGGGCAAAAAAACCTGAAGCGACAGGATGTTCCAGAAGACAAAAAGGACACAGCTGTAGAACTCGCCGATTTCTCAGCACCATCCTTGAAATGGGTGAATAGCTAGATGCCCAATAGGCGTGTATGGCGAGCATGCCAAGAAGCGCCACCGCTCCGGCCAGAGCGTAGGCCAGTTCTAAAAGGCCAGGAAGCCCACGTGCAGATGACTGCGAAGTAGGGCCTCTGGAGAAGCGACGACGACCTGGTAACCACTGGCGGCAGTGATGTAGAGGAGAAGGCGTGCTACCCGGACGAAGACGGTGACCATCTGCACTGTAGCTGCTCGCTGCAGACGAAGTACTCGTTGAGTCCGTCGGCCTCCTCTTCGCCGGCGATAGCACTCTATTTTGGATTCTAGCTTATCCTACTTCCAGATGCTTCACATTCTTAGGTGGGATGCCACGACCCAAGGGCCAAGGAATGCAAGCAACTAGCCAACCTACATTGTACCACTTGCCAGACTAACAGAGTTGAGGCCTGCTCAATGCAAAAACGAGTTACTGCTTCCAAGTTATCCTGATGTGGGAAATATATATAGATATGTGCAGGGGTGGGAAGGGAACTTAATTAATGATTTTATGTAGAAGCAGATCGAACTACAGGTGGGTGAGAATGCGAGAAATGTAGTTCAATGGTGAGGGAACTGATTTATTTGGTGTGGGTTCTTGTGGAGGGAGCTATTAAACTGCTGTTAAAAACATATACTCACTCTGGCCTAGAATATAGCTTTAACTGAAGCGGGTTGCAGCCATTGCTCCGTTCAAATTACCATTGCGATAATTACCAATTCAGTTTGATTTTTAATTCCCATACGTGCATGCAAGCAAATCTGGCATAGCAAGCATCCTGTGTCACCAGACTATTGTGTAGTACTTCAATCGTCAACAACAGGCAGTAGCTACTAGGCATGATGACAAGCTGACTTCCACTACTACACAATGGCTTTATGTGCCGGTTCGGAACCCCCTTTCGCTGCCCTTTTTTTGCTGCCGACAGTGAAGGTTGACGGACCCCAGGTAAAATGTTCCAAATTACAATATGTCCGTGCGTTGGCGCTGCAGCTCTAAGTTGCCATGCTTCAAGCTTTGCAAACATAAATACTTAAATTCCTGTAATTCATGGATATGGTGCGGAGCCCAGCCCCACCCGTTCCTGACGGGCCGTCCACCACCACGCAAATCGTCTCCCATGCCGGGTGGTGGCATAGCGTTGGCATCGATGAAAGGAGAGTGCATTGTGTGATATGGGATGGAATAATATTTGTGCGATGACGTAGACTTGACTGGCATTGACAAAGGAGACTACAGAATGTGTTTTGAGGGTGTGGGCACGCATGGCTGCCGCTGAGTGTACCATGATCTGGGAGCTTCAGAAAATAAACCACGGTTGTCCCCTTTCTCCTTTTGAGGTGGTGCACCTACAATGGACATGGAAGCTGTGGCATGCCCCAAGCCACGGATCCTAGGCACGCCCCAAGCTGTGGCGTCCTGTGGCAACTCTGGCGAGTCCCCATGTCCGTGGCCCAAAGAAAGCACGCACTACTACAGAAACCATTTTTCAAGTCAGCATTTTTACAGCCGGTTTTAAAAAATGGCGCAGAAAATCATATCACAGTCGGTTTTTTTGTCTATCGCTGGAAAAACAAAAACCGGCTGTGAAAGTGGACTTTCACAGCCGGTTTTTTAGCCGGACCGGCTGTGAAAATCGAGACCTTTTCACAGCCGGTCCGGCTAAAAAACCGGCTGTGAAAGTCCACTTTCACAGCCGGTTCTCAGCCTGTGAAAAGCTGATTTTTGCACAGCATTATTACAGCCGGTTGAACCATGAACCGGCTGTGAAAACCATTTTTTCACAGCCGGTTCGATAACTGCTGGTGAAAGGGCAAAAAAACGAAAAAAGGGGGCCGAATGGAATCGAACCCACGCCCACAAGCCACACATGTACGTGCCTTACCACTGCACCACTTATACAGTGTTGGTAGTTTTAGTCATAAATATCTTTATAATACTAATATGAAGGAGTCACTACGGGAAATCAGGGGTTTGCCGAGTGTCCCAAACACTCGGCAAAGGCCGAAATACACTCGGCAAAGACTTTGCCGAGTGTTACACTCGGCAAACAACACTCGGTAAACAGAGACTCGGCAAAGAGCTGTTTGCCGAGTGTATTTTTTCGGGCACTCGGCAAACCCTTTGCCGAGTGCTATTTGACACTCGGCAAACAGCCGGTTTCCAGTGCTAAAAAAAACCGAAAACAAATAGCAAAAAAATTTATTTAAATGTGGGAAGGCACCCAACCACCCAAGCCATCAAGTCGCAAGTCGCAAGTCGCGCCATTTTTCGCGAAAAATTCGCGCGCTACGCGGTTGGCGGGATTCGAACCCGCGACCTCTCTCTCGCGCGTGACCTTCTCTACCACTGCACCACACTCTCATTTGTGACTAGATATTGTTTTGATTCCTACCGTATTATACTAAACTGAGTGTAAATTACTTGTTTGAGGCCCTAAATGATCTCAAATTAAAAACTTGTCAACTACAAAGTTTTATAACTTTTTGAAATCTACAAGTTTTATTTTGGTAGTTTCTCCATCCGAGGTCATTTACAAAATTTGAATTTCAAATTTGAGAACATTCACACTTAGTTTTCGTTGACTATATGATTTCAAATGAAAAAGTGGTCAACTACAAAGTTTCATAACTTTTCAAGATCTACAACTATTATTTTGACTGTTTTTTCATCCGAGGTCATTTGAAAAAACTCAAATTTTGAATTTTGAGAACTACAAACGTACTTTTCATTAGCAAAACAAATTCAAATTAAAAAATTTTAAACTACAAAGTTGTATAACTTCTGAAGATCTACAACTTTGATATATGACATTTCTTCATCCGATGTAGTGAGAGTAACATTGTTCACAAATCTTATAGATCTCTCTTATAGTTTCAGGAAACTCTACGAGAGATCTAGATTTTGTGAACAATATTCATATGAATTTATCGAATGAAGAAATGACCAAACTAAAAGTTCAGCATCTTGAGAAGTTATACAACTTTGTAGTTCAAAATTTTTTAATTTGAATTGATTTACTACTTCAAAATGTGGTTTTAATTATGACTTTGCCGAGTGTCAAAAAAAAACACTCGGCAAACAGGACCTTTGCCGAGTGTCAAAAAAAAAACACTCGGCAAAGATATTGTTTGCCGAGTGTTTTTTTTTGACACTCGGCAAAGAATTTGTTTGCCGAGTGTTTTTTTTTGACACTCGGCAAACCATATTTTTGCCGAGTGTTTTTTTTTGCCGAGTGTTTTTTGAAAAACACTCGGCAAACAAGTTGTTTGCCGAGTGCCCGAAAAAAAACACTCGGCAAACATGAAGACACTCGGCAAACTTGGGATTTCCCGTAGTGAGTTAAAATGGAAAATAAAAGGAAAAGGGGAGAACCAGGAGTCGAACCGTAGACCTAAAACTTGGAGTAAGATTTGCTTACCACTAGACTACAACTTTGGATGTGTCATTTTTGGGAATATATTTTATTTGACAACATAGCATCACGTGGACTGAGATGAAGAACACATGTATTGTTCATCTTTCTCTTTTTAATCCAGAATCAAAAATTGTAATTGGTATTTCTCTCTCATATGAAGTGCAAATTTCATGGTTCTTTTTCCTGAATTTTTGTTAAATTACTACCTTTTATTTGATGGTGTTTTTATGTATGTTAATTGCTATTTATTTGATCCTTTTTATTTGGCTTGTTTTCTTCCATTTAAGTAGACAATTGAAAAATAATGACAATAATACCTAAAGGTTGTGTTTTGCATAACAGTTGCTAATATACGTTCATACTTTCTAATATTATGGTCAACACAAGGTTGTGTCCAACTTTGAGGTTCATACGAGTTCAAAAATGTTATGAGGTATTCAAGTCTCAAAGTTTGACTTGAGTTGTAAGAAACTATATGAGAGATGTGTTCTTTTGTGAGCAATGTATACACAATTTTCTTAAAATATTTTGAAACTTTTATGACAAGATTATACACCCATAAAACGATCCTATAACAATTTGCATAGTTTTATGAGAAGTTTTAGGTATTATTGTCATTATTTTATAATAAGGTTGCAGAGAAAAATTGAATTATCCCTAGCAAACATTTGAAATTTTCACCATTTTTCAGGATATGAGGTATAATGGAAAAGAAATACTTAAAACATATTTTTATCTAATTGTTTATGTATTATTTGAGATACATGTAGTTGAAATTGTAAGTACTTTCACTAAACCCTCAGAAATTCATTTAAACTATTAAAAATATTAAATGAGTTATAAATTTTTTGAAATTTGTACGATACATCTTATATGTAGTCTACTACATATAAAAAATATATTCGTGTATATAAAATAACTATATTTTTGTGTTACTTCACAATAGTGCATAAAAACAAAAAAGAAAAAGAAAAAGGTTAAGAGAACAAGGCCCTTTGCTGCCCAAATGGCCCAACTGATTCTGACCGTCCACTGCTGATCCGACGCGTTTGATCACATGCCCACTCCTTCGAACCCTAGCTCCATTACCCCTTTCACGTCCTCAGATCCACTCGCCACTCCCCTCTTTCCCCTTTGCGCGGCCGACGTGGGAGCGCGCGCGCCTGCCAGGGCCGCCACCACCGCGCGTGCTTGGCCGAGCCGCCGCGAGCGCGCGTGCTGGCCGG
>CM014272.1:22049545-22092731 GCA_004135705.1 Alloteropsis semialata
AGTGTCATACAAAACCTTGAGGCATGAAGAGTGGCGCACTATCATGCTTTATGTGTTGACCAACCTTGATGAGGTGGAGCCGTACTTGCGGTACGTACTCTTCAACTACCTCGGTCTTTTAACTCACAATTCTATATCCAACACCTTGTGTTTGTTGTTGATATAGGGAATTTCATCGTCTATTCTGGCGTCGTTCAAGGCAACCTACCCCGCAGGAAAGCGAGACCCTTCTTAGAGAGGGCGCGGGTGGACAAAAACCCGATTTCATTTCGTGGTTCAAACATAAGGTACCAACCCAATTAACTCGTGGGTTTTTCATCGTAGCGAATAATATAACGAACTAGCATCCATGAACTTGCAGGGGCAAACTGATGCGTCTATGAGTGCCGAGTTGAGACAGGTTGCCGATGGTTGTGGCTATAGGGTGAGAACATTTAATGCTTATGACGTGAATGGATATCGCTTTCACACAACACGCCACGAGAAGAGTCGGCCGAACCGAAGAACCACAAATTCAGGAGTTTTTACGCCGGGCATTGATGGGGTCGAGTACTATGGAAAAATTGAAGAAATATACGAACTCATTTTCATGGATCCAAACCTCTGAATCCAGTCATATTCAAATGCCATTGGTTTGATCCCAAAGTAGTGAGACGAACTCCAAATCTTGGGCTAGTCAAAATTCGACAATCAACCGTCTTGCCAGGAGATGACGTATATATTGTGGCTCAACAGGCAACACAAGTTTACTATCTCTCGTACCCATGTAAAACCGACCCACGCCTTCGGGGGTGGGATGTTGTGTACAAGGTATCGCCACACGGTAAAATACCGGTTTCAAACAATGAAGATTACAACATTGACCCAAATACATATGTCGGGGAGTTTTTCCAAGAAGATGGGCTAGAAGGGAATTTTGAGATAGACTTAACCGAAGCGATCCAAATGGAAGTAGACAATGAAGAGAACGCTGGAGATGAGGTATGTGGTGTGAAGGACTTAGAGTTACTAGAGCGATTACAGTTAGGCGATGACAGTGATGAGAACATTCCTCCGTTGGAGAATGAGTATGAAAATTTTGACAACCGTGATAGTGATGATGAGACTTATGATCCAGTGAATCCCAACCACGATGATTATTTCTAATACATGTATGTTCCGCATTTATTATTTGCAATACCATGTTATTTCCAATTTATGATTTGTTCAATTGCATTTATTTCTAAGTACATTTTGTTTATCTGTACTGATTGATTTTCTCTTTGTAATTGCAGATGGTGGGCGGTGTCACCAAGTCGTTAGCGGGGATTTTGAGACGGCTTCCCGGTGCAGGTGGAGGGTCCTCTGCCGGTGAGGGGTCCAGCAGGGGGACGGGTGGAGGTAGGGGTCGGGGGAAGGGTGGAGGCAAGGGTCGGGGGAGACAGGGTGGAGGCAGGGGCGAGGGAGGCAGGCTCCAGCACCGTCTCCTGAGGCAGACTCGGAGTCTGAGTCTGAGTCTGAGGACGAGGTTTTACCTACACCGGAGGCGGCCTCTCCCGACCACGTCGTGGCACAGGATGGCCCGGACCAGGAGTGGCAGCAGGGGGAGGATTCTGCGGAGGAGGAGGAGGAGGAGGAGGAGGAGGCTGCGGGCGGAGGAGGAGGAGGAGGAGGAGTCGCAGCCATTTGGTTAAGAGGTCCCTCGCAGCTTCCCCAGCGACCCATACCGTTTGAGAGGCGGCCGATGATTCGGCCCATCGCTCCTAGGTAATATGGTTTATATTTGATCGTAACATTTTCATTTCATATTGTTATAACTTGATTGCAAACTTAAAATTTCTCTTAATCACTTATGCAGGAGTTGGATTATGGTCGCTCCTGGGGTTCACGACCGCCATGTCAACGGGATCCTGGGTGGTTTGTGCAGGTTGCACTTCCCAGGCTTCGTTGACAGAGGCGGAAGACAAGAGCCAGCCTACACGTTTGACCACTACATGGCCTTCCCCGACTCGATGGATCGGGACAACAGGATATTCCAGAACAAGGCGGCTCGTGTCACGGGCGAGCTGTGGGTAAGTTTTCCTCGCACTGCACTGCTTAATTCGTTGCACATTCATTGGATATTTTCTTAAAATATTGAATGTCTACATCGCGTCTGTATGCAGGATTTCTACAGATGCGAACCGGGCTACGAGCAAGCGGCAAATGAGACGGCTCACAGAGCATGTTTCAAGCTTGTCAAGGACATGCACTACGAGGCACGCGTCCAGTCCGTCATCGTGTACTACGCTCAATTTCTCCAACAGAAGTGCTCTAAAGCTGAAGCTCGAAACATTAGGCTCACCCGGGAACAATACTTGCAGGTACATATAGAAATTCAATACAAAACATTTAATTTGTTATTCTCATGTTCTAACCTTGATGATGTGTAGGCTCCTGTATGGTGGTGTGCACAACATCGGCAGTGCTGGGAGATCATTGTCGACAAGTGGTTGTCGGAGGAGTGGGTCCAACAGCACGAAGCTTGCCGGGAGCGGCGTTTGCTGATGCCGGGTATACCACACCATCAGGGCAACCTTAGCCTGCCTCTGTACGCGAATAGATGGGTAAGAGATTCCATATCTTCATTAATATACTCAGTTGTCCATAATTTCTAATTACGTCGATCATTTTTTTTGCAGTCGGGGGCCCATGGTGGTGAGTCTTGCTCGACGTTCAAGGCGTATGCTTTGTCCCACAAGGGCAAGGCGACGTCCGACGTCAACTACAACCCGGACGACCCGCCCTCGGCGTACAGCAATGCAAGCATCCACAGCCGCCTCAGTGACTACACATCGATGGCAAGAGAGATCCGCGGGCCAGAGTTCGATGTTGTCAACGAGAACCTCGATGGAGAAGTTGTCATGACGATGGGAGGAGGAAAGAAGCATGGACGCTTCTATATGGGTGACGGTTGCATCGACACGGCCAGTACTCCTACGCTTAACCAGATTAAAGCTAGGAGTACGGACTCCAGCCCCGCCATACGACCAAGGCCGACCGTAGCCCAGCACCAGATACAGGAGATCCAGGTTGTTTCTGTTCTATTGATCGTTCATTGATATTTAAATACGTTTGATTTTCATTCTAACATTTGGATATTATATTTGTAGACCCAGATGCAGCAGATGTTAGAAGAGAGGTTGGCGGCCCAGCGGCAGGAGTTAGAGGCCGATTTCCAGATGCGGTGGACGGCCGAGCAGCAGAAGATGCAGCAGATGTACATGTGGATGCAGAGCATGGCCGCAAAGCAAGGTGTGCCGGGGCCAAACATCCAATTCTCTCCAACGCCGGCATATCCTGGATCACATACACCTGTGAGTCACTTCGGACAACCTTCAAGTTCAATTTCTTACAGAACCTAGAAAATTTAGATAATTAGAGAACTTAGAAGAATTTAGAGAATTAGAAAACCTAGAAGATTTAGAGACTTGTGAGAATTCATATAGCAAAGTACATTTAGAGAATTCAGAAAACATTCACAAATTAGATAACTTAGAGAATTTAGTCCATTTATAAAACTTATATGTTCATCTCATGACTTCTGATGTATAACTTGTCTAACAAATGCATAATCTTGTCCTATGTGCAGAACCAGTCGGCGGGATCCAATGTGCCAAATGAGGACCAAGATTTGTCAAATCCGTCGCAGCCGTGGTCACAGTGGCCTCCTTCTTAGAGTTTATTATGTTCATGTCAACTTAGGTGATGGATGTGATACTTATTTCTAGATTGTGATGGATATTGTGATGGATGTGTGGTTGTGATGGATATTGTGATGGATTTGTTTTTCTGATGGATATTGTGAGATATATTTGTGTTTGTGATGGATATTGTGATATATTCCTGTGCAATGTGATATTTGTGAGTTGGGGTACTTTTAACGAGAGAAAACAGAAAAAAAACTAGCAGTTCTGGTCACTTTGCCGAGTGCTTTTACCATAGCACTCGGCAAAGTGACCATTCTGGTAGTTGCTGGGAAGGCCCTTTGCCGAGTGCATTTACCATAGCAATCGGCAAAGGGCACATGTATTTGCCGAGTGTCAGACCGGGACACTCGGCAAAGGGGACATCTCTTTGCCGAGTGTCAGCGTGGGACACTCGGCAAAGGGTATTTGCCGAGTGTCAACCGTCGGACACTCGGCAAAGGGCACCCTGACGCCGTCTCTGGTCTTACGGCCGTTAGTCACATTTGCCGAGTGGGGCCACGTCTTTGCCGTGTGCCAGGAGACACTCGGCAAAAGGTTTGCCGAGTGCCCGATATTTGGCACTCGGCAAACAGACCTTTGCCGTCACCTCTTTGCCGAGTGCTCGTTTGCCGTGGGCTACACTCGGCAAACCCCTTTGCCGAGTGTATAAGTCCCTTTGCCGAGTGTACTTGACACTCGGCAAAGGGGGGGTTTCCCGTAGTGTACGCCCTATAACTTGGGAAGTTCTCATATGTGATTTCTAATATATATATCTCACAAATTCATAAGTCACTACAGGGAACCGGTCATTTGCCGAGTGTCTAAGACACTCGGCAAAGGCCGAAATACACTCGGCGAAGACTTTGCCGAGTGTAACACTCGGCAAAGAGCACACGGCACTGTTTGGGTGGGCAAAGGGGCTCTTTGCCGAGTGTCTTTCTACGGGCACTCAGCAACGGCTTCGCCGAGTGTCTGGGCCCACACTCGGCGAAATAAAGGCCATGACGGCCCGAGACGGCGCGCGCGCGTTACATGACGTCACGCTGACGTGGCGGCGACGGCGACGGACGGCGGACGGCGGGACTTTGCCGAGTGTCCACTGGTGGCACTCGGCAAATGTGGAGGCTTTGCCGAGTGCCACTGCAGAGCCATGACGGCCCGAGACGGCGCGCGCGCGTTACATGACGTCACGCCGACGTGGCGGCGACGGCGACGGACGGCGGACGGCGGGACTTTGCCGAGTGTCCACAGGTAGCACTCGGCAAATGTGGAGGCTTTGCCGAGTGCCACCTGCAGACACTCGGCAAACAGCCTACCGTCACTGTGACGTGGCAGGGCTCCTTTGCCGAGTGCCTAAACGTGGCACTCGGCAAAGCCTCCCTATTTGCCGAGTGTTGCTACGTGGCACTCGGCAAAGCCCGACCATAAGGTGCCACTATGGTAACCCTTTGCCGAGTGCCGACGCAGTAAACATTCAGCAAAACTCCAACACTCGGCAAAGGGTGACCATAAAGTAACAGAATTCACCCTTTTGCCGAGTGTATGATAGAAAACACTCGGCAAAGGCCCTCTTTGGTGCCAAACTGCCCCCTGTTTTATTTGCTCGGTCAGGTATAACGTGCCCCCACTCTACAAACATTACAGGCAGTTCATATAGATGACAATACACATTACAGGCAGTTGATATAGATATAAATCCACAACCACAAATTCACAATCATAAATCCACAATAACCATAACAAATAGTATCGCAACCATAAATCCACAATCACACATAGTTCGACAACACAACTCACAAGCACAATAAGGTTTATTTGTTCACATCCCTAAGTCCACGAGTTCACAAGCACAAATCTTCACAAAGAGCATCACTGAGGAGGCTGTGGCGGTGGGTCGAACAGTCTGTGGCCAAGCCGTGTCGACAGATCTTCATCCGCAGGAGGCTCGTTCGACGCCGCCGCCGATCCAGCAAAATTCTGCACAAGTTTTAGGACAGAAACAAACTAGAGCTAAGTTTTCTAAGCTATGGTTGTGTAACAAAGTTTTCTAAGGTTGTCATTGGTCGAAATGAAATTATAAAGTTGTCAAGTGACTCACAGGAGAAGATGCTGGAGGTGCCAATGTTGGCGGGGCGAATTGCATCGGTGGCGGACTTTGCCCCATGTTCCTTGCCATGCCACTGAACCAGTTATACCAGTCCATCATCTGCTGCGCCCGGAGCCGCTGGTTCTCCTCCGATCGCTGCCGCTCAGTGTCCAGCCGGGCCTCCAGGTCCTCCCTTCTCCTCTTCTTCTCTTCTTGCTGGGCCTGCAATATTCCATCAAAGTGTTAGAATCCAAAGGTATGGAAAAATAAATGAAAGTGTAATAAAGCAGAAATAACCTGGATTGTCTGCATATGAAACTGTGTAGCGGTCTGTGGTTGGCGTATGTCCGGGTTAGTGCTACCAGCTCGGATCTGGGAGAATGTGGGGGTAGTGGCCGTGTCGAGCGTGCTGTCGCCGAGGGCTTACCTCCCATGCCTCTTGCCTCCTCCCATCCTCATGATGACTTCTCCATCAAGCGGCTGGACGGCCGGATCCCACTCAGGCCCATGCTTTTGCTTCCCCATCTCCGAGTACGTACTGAGGCGGTTGTAGACCATGGGATTGATGTACGCCTCTGGCCCGGCTTCGGGGTTGTACCGGACGTCGGATGTCGCCTTGCCCATGTGGGACAAGGCAATAGCCTAGAACTCAGTCAGCTGCTCGCCTTCATGTGACGCCGACTACAAAACACAAAAAAAACAATATGATTAGAAATTTTGCAGAATTGAGCGTTAGAATAAAAAATGATTCATTGTACCCATCTTTCACGATATTCGTCGATGGTAAGGCTGCCCTGATGGTGTGATGGACCTGGCATCAGCAAACGGCGCTCCCGGGCAGCCAAGTGTGTCTCCATCCACTCGGAGGAGCACCACTCGTTCACCATCCTCTCCCAAGCCTCGGGATGCGAAGCACACCACCACGGAATCGCCTACACGGGATCAAGTATAAGAAGATTAGATTATACGTACTTAATCACAGAAGGAATCGTAATTAAAGTTTTTTATTTACCGAGATGTATTGTTCGTGGGTCAGGTAGATGGTTCTTGCTTCTTCTTTTGAGTGCTTAATTCCTTTATCCTTCCAGAAGTCAATGACGGCCTGGACGCGCGCCTCGTAGTGCATGTCCTTCACAAGTTTATGAGCCGCCAGCTTTGCCTGCTCACCCGCTTCCACCTCGCGTCCAGGCTCGCATCTGTAGAAATCCTGCATATATATGCCATGTAGTGGTGACAAATGTAGAAATACTGCATATATATGTGTTGAAAAATGTAGTGCGGGAAACACTTACCCACAGCTCGGCAAGCACCCGCTCCGCCTTGTTGGGGAAGCGCCTGTGCTCCAGATCCTCGAGGTCGTCCGTGCCATCGTAGTAGTGGGCGAACGTCTCCGCCGGCCCCTCGACTCCGTGGTGCCTCACTATGCCAGGGTAGTTTGCCCTGCACAGAAGACCCAGGATGCCGTTGACCTTGCGGTTGTGAGAAGCACCCCGCTCTACCAGTTGCCAACCCCTGCAAAGTGATTAAGATAGATTGTTAGTTTCTATAGTGAATTTCAACATATTAAATAAAAAATGAAATGATAACATATAAATTTTCTTACCTCGAACCGACCGGTCGGATCATCGGACGATGTGCTAAAGGTATCGGCCGCTTTGGGAGTTGTGAGGGACCGCACTGCCATAATTTGTTAGCGGAAGCGGAACCCTCCCCCGCCTCCCCCCTCCTCCTCGGACGACTCCACCTCGCCCTCCGCCACCTCCGCGGCAGGAACCTCGTCCTCAGACGAAGACGAGGACGAAGGTACAGGGGTCGGTGCCCTGGCCTTCCATCGACCCCTGCGTCCACCTTTCCCTCGCCCCTTGCGTCCACCGCTCCCAGACCCCTCAGGTGCCTCGGAGTCACGTGACCGCCTCTGGTAAAGCGAGTTCACGTTCCTATGTCCGCCCACCATCTTGTCTCAGTCACCTGCATTGAAAAAGACAAAATCAACATAATTAGAAAGAGACGCAAAATATAATGAGAACTAGACGCAAAATATAATGAGAAATAGACGCAAATTGAGCAAAATATATAAAGTAATTAACATGCATGGTATTATAAAATAATAAAATAGCTAGGATCATACATGTTTTAGAAATAATCATCGTGATCGAGATTTTCTTCTTCGATCTCATCATCACTATCACGCATTTCGAGATCCTCATGCCCGTGCTCCTCAGGTTCTTCCATCTCATCATCATCACTCTCAACGCCTAAACACATTTTTTCAAGTAACTGCACGTCCTTCAAGTTAAGAACCACATCTCCATCGTCCACTTGTTCATTCATTTGTTCTACATCCATTTCGTCCGCTTCGGTTAAGTCTATCACAAAACTCCCTTCTAGCCCATCTTCTTGGAAGAACTCTCCTGACATACGTGTTTGGATCGAAGTTGTAATCTTCATTGTTTGGGACAGGTAGTTTTCCGTGTGGCGATACCTTGTACACAACATCCCAACCCTGAAGACGCTTGTCGGTTGTGCACGGATACGAGAGGTAATAAACCTGTGTGGCCTGTTGAGCCACAATATATACATCTTCTCCGGCATAGATGGATGATTGTTGAATTTCGACTAGCCCAACGTTAGGGGTCCGTCTCACGGCTGAGGGATCAAACCAATGGCATTTGAATATGACAGGATTAAGAGGTTTGCATCCACCAAAATCGAGTTCGTATATTTCTTCAATTATTGCATAATACTTGACCCCATCAAGGCCTGGCGTACAAACTCCAGTATTTGTGGTCCTTCGATTGGGCATCTTCTGCTCATGGCTCTTTGTGCGAAAACAATAACCATTCACATGATAACAGCTAAATGACTTGACCCTATAGGCACAACCATTGGCAACTTATCTCAACTCGGCACTCATAGACACATCGTTTTGGGCCTGCAAGTTCGAGCATGATTGTTCGTTATATTATTGCACGAGCAAGTTCTAATGTGAAACTAATAGGAGGTAAATTAGAATTAACCTTCCGATTGAACCAAGAAATAAAATTGGCCTGTCTAAGAAGGGTATCCACTTCCTCCGGGGTTGGTTGCCTTGATTGACGCCAGGTGAACAAATTCCCTGTACCACCGAGAAAAACGAGGGTTGGATGCAGAATATTGATTATGTAATGGAAAAAGATTGTTGAGAACTTACGGGATGTACGGCTCAACTTCGGAAAGGTTGGTCAACACATACAGCATGATTGTGCGCCACTCTTCGTATTTCAAGGTCTTGGGTGTGCCTTCACTTGCACTTCCGAGTTGCCCTCGAAATATGCTGAGGGTCGTGCCAACTTCACCAGAATTGTAACGAGTTGGTGGATTATGCACGTTAGGAAGGTTGTCACCATAGTATTTTGAAGTGAAGTTTGAGACCTCCTCCAGAATGTATGCCTCTGCAATGGACGCTTCAATCTTGCATTTATTTTTATTGTTCGAAGAACCTTTTGACATCTTTCAATTGAATAGCACCAACGGTTCTGCACAGGCCCCCCCGTTCGTGCCTCATACGGGAGGTGCAAAATCATATGCTCCATTGGATTGAAGAAGCCGGGTGGAAAGATCTTCTCCAACTTACAGAACAACATGGGCGTCAGCCTTTCCATATCTTCCATCACGGTAGGAGATATCTCCTTAGCACAAAGGACGTGGAAGAAATTGCTCAAGTCTGCCAGCACTAGCAAGATATGGTCAGGTACATAGCCGCGAATCATCACTGGAAGGAGCCGCTCAAGCCATATGTGGTAGTCATGACTCTTGAGCCCGTTGATTCGCAAAGTAGCTAAGTTCACCCCCCTTCAGATTCGCTGCATACCCATCAGGGAACTTTAACGTTTGGAACCATTTAAGAACTTCCCTCCTTTGACCCCTCGTCAGGACGTAATCTGCCCTAGGCTTCTTCCACCGTCCGCCGTCTATGGGAGGCGGTATGTTCATCTTCGGTCTATCGCATAACCGGCTTTGATCCACTCTAGCCTTCACATTGTCCTTTGTCTTCTCAGCATGGTCCATGATAGTACCAAAAAGAGCCTCGCCAAGATTCTTTTCCGTGTGCATCATATCAATGTTATGCGGTAGAAGAATGTCCTGCATATAGGGGAGCCTCCACAATGGCGAAATATGAGTCCAGGCATGTAGCTCACCATATCTCGCAAAAGCATCTTTCTTTTTGTTGAGCTTGAGAGCTTCTAACTCAGCACGAATCTCGAGACCTATCATTAGATGTGGTGGAGGGTCTTCAACAATGACACCCTTCGTAAAATTCTTCATGTCTCATCTGAATGGATGATCAAGAGGGAGAAATTGACGATGTTTGTCGAACGAAGAATATTTGCCACCCTTCATCAACCAAAAGAACCTCAACATTGCCTTGCATACCGGGCATGGGAATTTCCCATGAACACAGTGTCCGCAGAATAACCCATACGCCGGCGTGTCATGCAGGGAGTACATGTACCAAACATGCAATTTGAAGTTTCTCTTCGTAGCTCGGTCGTATGTCAATACACCTTCATTCCAAGCACGTTCCAATTCATCGACCAGAGGCTCCATGTACACACCCATTTTTTTCCCCGGGTATCCAGGAATAATTACGACAAGAAGATGTTCTGTCGTTGAAAGAGAACGCCGGGGGGGTGATTGAGAGGGATAACAAACATTGGCCAAAAAGTGTATGCAGCAGAAGACATCCCATACGGATTGAACCCATCGGTTGCAAGGGCAATACGTACATTACGAGCCTCTAGAGCTTTCTGACTATGAATCTCATCAAAGCTTCTCCATGATTCACCATCGGATGGATGTACCAGCTTCTCAGGATTGTATCGACGACCATTTTTGTGCCATGTCATCTGTTTCGTGGATTCCTCGGTCATGTAAAGCCGTTGGATCCTCGGTATGAAAGGAAGGTACCGTAGGATCTTCTCGGGAATCGTGGTCTGCCTCTTAGTGCCATCACCAGAGTCTACCTCCACGAACCTGGACGACTTGCACTGTGGACAGTACTTCGTGTTCTCATATTCTTTCCTAAATAAGATGCATCCATTCGTACAAGCATGTATCTGCTCATACGGCATCTTAAGTGCGCGAAGTAGTTTCTGTGCCTCATACATGCTCTTCGGCAGAATGTGACCATCCGGAAGCAAGCTGCCAAATACTTTCAACATGACATCAAAGGCTTCTCGACTGTGGCTAAACTGCGACTTTATGGCCATCAGACGTGCAATGGCATCCAGTTGTGAGACCCCGGTATGCTCGTGAAGGGGTTTTTGTGCCACTGACAACATTTTGAAATAAGCCTTTGCACTGGCCTCCGGCTCGTCCTCCATAGATCCTTCATCGATTTGTGCCTCATCGTAGTCATTCAACATGTCTCCAACACCGGCATCATCATCAAATTCCTCGATGCGTTGTCTCACGACTTCGTCTCTCACACGCTGGGCCTCACCATGGCAGGTCCACCGAGTATAGTCCGGCGTAAATCCATGCTTGATGAGATGTTTGCTCATGTCCGTCTTTGTTTGTCGTTTACGGTTTGCACATTTGACGCATGGACAGAAAGCACTTGTAGTCTTGGCAAATGCAAATGCTTGGTTCACGAAACCTTCAGTCTTGGTCAACTATTCAGCAGTCTTCTGAGCAAAGCCCGTGTACATCTACTCACGGTCGTCCATACTCTAACAGATCACCAAGGGATATCAAACTAACTTTTACATCTACCCGAATGTCTATCATTCTCTAATAGGTATAGATAGGTCCTAATCCCACCCGAGGACGTGTAGATGGGGTTAGTTTTCAAGGTCTACTCTTATCTGAGACAGAATTTCGGCAGCACCTCCCCGCTGTTCTCCAAATACACGTCCTGGAAAGGAGATTGTGTATCCGGAGAACAACGGGGAGGTGATGCCGAAATTCTGTCTCAGATAAGAGTAGACCATGAAAACTAAACCCATCTACACATCCTCGGGCTGTCCAAAAAATGTGGACAATTCGAAACAGATACGGTCACACATATGCAAAAATCTGCATATGTCCAACCGTATCTCTTTCGAACGGGAGACGCCTATGGTTACGTGAACAACGAACAAGAAAGGAAAAGAGGGGACTTATGTCTCACCGTGTGTCGTCGGGGTGTAGGCCGGCCTCGATGGAAGGGGAGACTCCTCTGCAAAAAAAAAAGAGAAAAAAGTGTTAATAATTGAAAATTTCGACAGCACCTCCCCTACAAAGGGAGGTTTCCAACCCTGCAATAGAAGAACGGCACGATGGCCAACAACATTCAACATCCAACATTTATTTCACATCAAACATTCATCAACCACGATTCTAAGAAATTGAAGATTCAACGTCATTAACCAAGAAATATTCTAAGAATTTCTAACTCCGGAAATTCTAACTCCACAAGGGCGAAATTTTTCTAACTCTAACATTTGTAACTCTAACCATTCTAACTCTAACAATTGTAACTAAAAATCTTTCTAACTCTAACAATTCTAACTTTAGCAATTCTAACTCTAAATTTAACTCTAACAATTCTAACTACAATTATAAAACGGCAATCTTACCTTTGCAGGGACGGGAGCAGGGGCGGCAGAGGCGACGGGCGCCGGGGCGGAGAAGGAACGGCCGGCGACGGCGANGGGGGCGGCGTGCGGCGGGGGCAGCTTGCGGCCGGGACTGAGCGTTACGACGCTCGGTCCCGGCCTTATTTTGTATTTCGGTCGCCACTTTGCCGAGTGTCGGATCAGGACACTCGGCAAAGTGGCTCTTTGCCGAGTGCCCCGCTCCTGACACTCGGCAAAGGGCCACTAAATTTTCAAACAACAAGTTTTTAATGAAATTTTGTGCATCAAAATTTGAAAAAAACCATGTTAACTCCACTGTACAATTAGTATCGCATCATTTTTCAACTTTTCTTCCATTATTTTATGTGATTATTCAACAAAATTCATGTATATCATTTCAATTTCAATATATGTAATAAAAAATTATAAAATCTAAAATGGATCCGAAAATTTACCAAAAGTTAACAAGAAACATTTTATATAGTATGTCGCCAATAAAAAAAGTTTGGAAGTCAAACTTGAATTGCCATGTCACTCTGTGTCCAAATCATGAAGGATCCATTTCAACTCAACGAAACTTCTTCGGAGATGTTCCGGTTTACAAGCATCGTATGTGAAAACTTTTGCAGAAGGTTCTAATTTTTTTACCACAGCCTCCACATACTCGACAAATCTCAGGATTTTCAGAGTTCATTAGAATTTTTTATAATTAAAAAACAATCCTACGACACGTACATCGTCGTGTTTCGCAAATATCATTGGCCAAATTTACTTCTTTCTCATTGGTATTGTCTCAATAAGGAGTTAGTAACATGAATATCATTTTTGCAATCACTCTGGTCCCTTATTTGAAACACCTGTAGTTCAAATTTGGACTTAAACAAAAAATTCAATTTAATGAGACAAAATCAGTGAATATAGTAAGTGAGCCGACAAAAATCCAAAATTGTAACATAGAGAACATTGTATCATATTTGAATCAACAAACAAAGTTTGGAACCATTTATATAAAATATGGATGCACCATTTGCCGAGGGCCAAAATTTGCACTCGGCAAAGGGTATCTTTGCCGAGTGCCTGGTGGAGGGCACTCGGCAAAGGATTCGACCGTTAGCTGCCGTCCGGGCAGCGTGACGGCGTCGGCCTGCCCAGTGGGCCCATGGACGCCTTTGCCGAGTGCCGGATCCGGGCACTCGGCAACGGGGTAGACCGTTAGCTGCCGTCCGGGCAGCCTGACGGCGGCGGCCTGCCCGGTGGGCCCAGGGACCCCTTTGCCGAGTGCCCCACGTAGGGCACTCGACAAAGTCTTCTTTCCCGTGTGTTTTAAGGTTGACACTCGGCAAAGGCGTGTTTTGCCGAGTGTCAAAAGTTCGCCGAGTGTTTTTATTCCCAACCCGGCATATCCCGTCTTTGCCGAGTGCCCGAAATTTTGCACTCGGCGAAGTCTTAGACACTCGGCAAATGCGGGGTTTCCCGTAGTGAGTTCCTTGTACCTTCCATCCCTAAAGGAACTAATCAAGTTGCATCGGGGGGTTGCTAGAGCTGTGGAAGAGCATCCATCCCAGACACCGGGAAGTTGAAAAATATATAAGTGAACAGATGCAAGTATTCGGCATGAATTTTGTGGGTTTATTAGGTGCGGGAGATATATATTGGAATTGTGTGGGTTTTAGTAGGTCAAAATATTGTAGTTCACTGAAATTTACTCATCAAGTTCAGAGCGCAATATTCCGTTCATTAATTTCAAATGCTGATTATGATCTCCCGCACCTAATAAACCCACAAAATTCATGCCGAATACTTGCATGAATTTTGTGGGTTTATTAGGTGCGGGAGATCATAATCAGCATTTGAAATTAATGAACGGAATATTGCGCTCTGAACTTGATGAGTAAATTTCAGTGAACTACAATATTTTGACCTACTAAAACCCACACAATTCCAATATATATTATTTGAAAATTCGGTGGGGCCAAAAGGAACATGAACGTTCGGGAAAACCATATAACAATTTCCATTTCATATGTTTTTTCAAAAAACAAAATGAAAAAAGAGTAAGCCAGAAATATGTGGACATGAACTAGGAAATGTTATGATGTTGAAACTGAACCTATATATCTGAACAGAAACACGTCTATGAACAGACAAACGCTTAATGCAAGTTAATATGTCACTTTCAATAAGCATTTTTTATACATATATATATGCTAGTATTGTCATAAACTGCTGCAAGTATATATGACATGAGTTGCGGTGTATTTCTTGTAGATACATACAAAACTTTATGACACACGAGTTTCCTTTTTACATTATTCTATTCAATTGTTTATTACTAAATAAAACTAGATAGAATCTGCCTTTTTATTTTCAACAGAAATTAAAAGATTATCTAGGAGCATGTAAAAACATCTCTATAAATAAATATAAAATGTGTAGCACAAAATTTATATTGTTTAATTGTGCAGAATGCAAATTTTTAAAGGAAGTGGACCATAAAGGACATTGCATTATTGATAATTTTGGAGGCAAGCAAAAGAAAAAAGTAAATCATAGAAAAACCAAAGCTGGGCTGTTTCCTCTACATCTAACATCTTGGGCCTTGTCGTTACCTATCTTTAAATTAGGTGTCTACGTATGCAGGAAACTAATTGATGAGTTGCAAGCGTACGTTGCTCACTTGCTCATGATCCATTTCTAGTCATCTCCTTGAACATGATGGTAAGGCTACCAAATTACTGAAATACAAATTACTCCCATACAATAAGTACAGACTCTAGTAACTAATAAACTGAAGACCAGTAATAAACATGCACAGAGGCAAAGAAGAAAGCAGTGGGTGCGTGCCATTCAAATCACACGCTCCATATACTACCTCCAGACGCCTGCAAGAACTGACAATGCAAACACAACAATAATAGAGAGGTGTCTTACAGGGAAACAAAAGGAGATTTCTATGCAGCTCATGGGAGCCTAGGGATGGAAATGACAACAGCCCCCTAATGATTAATCCTACCTGAGAACTGTCTCATCTACCACATATTGAGATTATGTTGTTCGCGAGTTCCAGGTGCCTTCCATGCCCAGAACTTTCCTATTACTGGCATGGCAATACTATCGTTGGCCGCAGGCCTCAAGCTTCCTTATGTACATGAGAGTTGTTCATGCCTAAAACAGATGGTCATAGCCGAAGGGGTATCATATATTCATATAGGTTGTGACACACAAGGCGGTTTTACAGTTGAATTAGTTTTACAGTTGAATTAGTTTTTACTCAAAGTATTTGAAATGCTAAATATTGGAAATAAGTTCTTGATAGGGTCAAAATGAATAGAACTCTATCGATAGCATGAACGATGTACATATGGGACGATAAAGGAGGGATCACACGACAGGGAAGCAGTTGATACAAAGGCTGAAAACCACATGTGAGGTAGCTCATGGGTGGCCTATGGGCCTAGAAAAAATATTGTTTGCCATTCTAATATGAAATACGCCTGCATGGGTACATTTGAACGCAAGTGGCCAGTATCCGTCCTTGGCGGCAGCTTGCTTCACACCGCACAATTGGCCAGCAAGGAATGTAGAAACAGCTTTGTGGATTAACAATTTAGAATATACGCCTCTGATTAGCATATAAGTCTAGTAGCCAAGATATGCTCATTATAGAGTGCATGCATGTAGCGTGCTATCATGGCAAAAAATACACTCGTGGCTGAAGGTGGTAATGGTTAGTTAACCGAACCAAACCCACCCTGCCCCAATAATTAATCACGTCCTTCGTTGACTGAACTGGACCAAACCATTGTACGCAATCCCCAAACTAAACCAAACTGTTTTTCAGCACGAGCATGCAAGAGCAGACACCAGTGACCGTGCTACGGCCACCGTGCAAGCACTGGCTCCCCTTCAGTCGTAGGCACATCGAATCTTTTTATATTGGGTACATGATCGGTGGCAAGCCTACAGAGTCGCAAACCTATCTCGGTTATAAACCTAACCAAACCTAACTGTTCATCTTAGCCAACCATTTTCCACTGAACCAGATCTAACCATGTCAAAACCCAAACCAAAGAAACTGGTTCACTAAACCATTACCACCTTTACTCGTGGCTCATATATGACTGTATATTCACACTTTTGACAAGTTCGTGTATCCATTTTCATGTTTTACAGTTTGTTGGATCAAAATAATACAACAAAACAAGTTGATGTATTATGGATGTTATTTACTCTGAATATATATCAGCCCACACCACCACCTACCCGTATTGTACTTTATCCCACACAACATGGCCACCACCGGTACCCACTTCCCCTGGTCTTTTCAACGTATTTAGTTAGGTCTCAAATACTGGATTTTTCTTCTACCTGGAATTGCATCTATGCTTCCTAGTCATCATGGACCGGTCAGAACAATCTATAGGAGTGTAAGATATGTAATGCAGTGTAGTGAAGAGGATATTTATTACATTGCCTTGAGTTGGGAGGTGGGAGGAGCAAGCGCACCTGCATCAAAATTACGACTACGAGAAATTTAAAATAATACGGCACTTGGTGGAGCGGACAGAAACAATCCATAGGAGTACATATAAGATATATGCTGCCATACCAACAATGACTTTTGTGGCCCATCTCAGTTCGGTTGAAACTCACGCAGAATTGTTCGATATACTTGTACACATCCAGAAAAATACTTGGTGTCGACTCTCGGGCTAGCTAATGGAATCTGCCGAATTATTTTTGCTAGCTATACATACACTCGTACAAGAGATGCTAGCTAGAAAGTTACAGACTTCTGAATATTTTAATTGTCTGCCCGAGGCCATGTGTAGTTCCAAATGCCTCCCATACCTACAGGCCAAAGAATTTGAGGAGTTACGTTCATGACCAAGAGAATTGTGGCCTGATGAAGCACTCTAGAAGATAGACATGAACAAGCATCCAATGCGACAGATGATATATCTGTATGCATGAGAACTAGTATCTGGGACTAAAGCGTTGTCTATCTACTAGTATCTATTGGACCCGGGACTAAAGCACCTATTAGCTAGTCCCGGTGCCAAATGTGGCCAGGACTAAAGGTACCGAATCAAAGGTGGTTTTTCTACCAGTGACTCACCACTGGTGTTCCAGCTGTGCATCCAGGTGAACAAGTTGCAGGAAATATATAGATGTGTTGAGGGGTGAGAAAGCGAAATTAAGGTACTTGGTAGAGTGGACATAACAACTGGTGTTGAGATATGTACAATTGAAGTGTAGGTATTAACTGGGTTTGGGTTGGAGGAGCTAGCGCACTGTGCACCCGAACTCTATAATGGAAATTGAGCTTCTCTTAAAGCAAGAAAACTTTTCAGCATCTCAGAGTGTTTTAATTTCTGTTTCATTGAAGATAATGTCTAACAGGACTAGTTTTTATGTATGTGGTCCAGTACTACCATTGGGTCTACATCATTTGCTGGTTAGTTCAGAAATTTAATATATCTTGACAAGGTGTAGATCAGAGGAAAAGAAATGGATCACCCCAGTGTAAAGGTACTAATAAACATCTTCATAACTGATAATAATGAGCCAAGATGGCATGATGTAAATATACTTACGTGCAGTGATCACACCTAAAGAACTACTGGTGCAATATTAACAATCAAGTTCAACAAACATTAATGCGAAGTCTGGAGAAAGAGAGGAGCAAAAAGACATAATATAGTGTCGTCATGCATTTCATCAGGAAATCAAAAACCGTTTCAGTGTCTAAATCCTGTTCAGGGAAGAATAATCCACGATGCGTTTCTTAATCTACATGACCATTTGCCGTATGCATAAATAGTATATAATCAGATAGGCAAGTAGTGCCACATGGACTATTATTATTACATCTACAGTTATTTATAGATAAACTCGTTTGATTAATAGGGATATTATTAGTAACTACATACGGTTGCGAACTTCTTACCTGTGATTTATAAGTACGGCAGTTACCAGATAAGCAATCAAAATACCAATGTATACCATATGGATCGGAATTCATGAATTGGAGTGTGCCAGGAGCAGGAAAAAATCGGCTCCCATTGAGATGAGAGCTAGAGGAGACGACTAATTAAACAAGCATAGATCAACAGTTTTTGTGTGTATTTAGCAAAACAGCCCAAAACTTCAGGATAACTCTCATGGTAGACAGCCCAGACAGGATCACAGGAAGGAGAAGAAGTGGCTCAGAACAGCTGCTGTCTGATTAGTGCCCAAACCCGGAGATCAAAAACCGCAAGCTAGTATATCCCACCATGGCTCCCCACAGTTATCCCATCCACCTTTTGGCCTCTCTTTTAGATGTGTGTTCATAAGTTCCTGGTACCTCCCATATCTAAAACAATTAAAGGAGCTAACTAATCGAGCTGTAACTTTTCAGCTAACAGCGCGGAGGATCGATCGATATTGAGAAGGGTTTGGATAGAACTACCATGCAGGAAACATGCATGTTGTTGACGTTGCTGGGGCTTGAACTACGACACAGGCGCTGATATAGCAGATAAGACATAAGACCATGACAGACACCTGGGAGGCTGGGAGCAGAAATATATATGTGAAGAGAACGGAAGCTGTGGATTATATTTAACTGGGTGGGTATAGGAAATGCACGTCCACACCCAAACAGCCCTATATATAGAGGAGGATACAAATGATCGATTCACACTAACCTCGTGACTGATTAAGAACTGAATTCAGTAGCACTTGGTAATCATTTTGCACTAAATAACTTTGGAACAGTGTAATGATCTTCATTGATGGTTATGCTGACCATCGATGATTACTTCTGGAGCATGTGTGGGAGTAATTAGGCCAATACCAACTCAAAGACCACCATATAGCTTCTATACCTACCATGTCATACAGATACTAAGGCCCTGTTTAGTTCGCTCGATTCGATCGAATTCGCGCTCTGTTTTACGCATTGAACAACGTGTCCTCTCTCTGCTTTTTCGATTCCCAATGCATTTTTCTACAGTGCATTCGATCGAATTCGCGTGAACTAAACACGGCCTAAGCATAGAAACTATGTCCCCAGAGCATGTGAGGGAGCATGACGGTATGTCGGCCAAGGTGATGTACGCAAGTTCCTGATTCTTAGCGATGGGAAAAGTTGACCACATACAAGTTCACGATATAAAACATGAGATTTATTTCTGAATAGTCTCACAGATAATTTCATAACCTTTCTATAGAGTCTGAGACCTCGTGCAGAGTATGTTAGACAATTTCAATAATTCCTGTTACCTACCATACCTAAAGGAACTACTCAACATGTAAGGTAACATTATACAGGATCAGCCAATGTTGAGAAATTTTTGGAACTACCACAAAACTTGCATGTAGCAAAGCATCCATAATACACCCCTATGGGAGTAGTAGAAAATATATGTGGATAGATGAGAGCATTGTACTAGAAGTGGGTGGGCTTAATTGATGTTGGAAGATCAATTGGTTTTAAACTTAATGAATGAAAGTTGCTCTGAAATTAATGATATTTCATCGAACTACTACTGTGTTGATATATTAGCGCAAATTGTAGAGGGGAATGAGTAGGAATGTTCAAGGAAAAGTACCTTACCATTTTCATTTCACATGTTTTCTCATAAACAAAATCAAAAAGTGGAACCGGAAAGTCTGAAATATCAGGATACCATTCGCCTCGGCTTTGTGGTGCTGGTTAAAAACTGGCACAAATGCAGTAGTGATACATACAAGAATTATGATATACAAGTTTATTTTTTATACAACTCTATTAATAATAATAGTTATTATTGTTATTTAAAATTCATTAGAAAATTTTAGAAGTAGGTTTTTAAGAAGTCACTACCAAAAAACTCGTCATCGGTCACCCCTCATTGGTACCGGATATTTTGGACCCGGTACCAATGCTGGGTCCAACGGCTAGAAATTTTGCGGGCACATAGGTACCGGTTGGTGGCACCAACCGGTACCAATGGACTCACATAGATACCGTTGGTGCCACCAACCGGTACCTATGAGCTGGGGAGCTTTTGGTACCGGTTGGTGGCACCAATTGGTACCTATGAGTGCCCCTTTGGTACGGGTTGGTGCCACCAACCGGTATCAAAGGGCTCTGCGTATATAGCCCCTTCTTCCTCCCCCTACCCGAGCCATGGCTCATTTCTTCATCCTCCATTGAGCTCGGGTTGGGGGAGATCATGCCCGATTGTTTCATAACTTTTGGAGATTTTGCAATCCAAGTCCGCTAGAAGGTTAGCAACTTCATCCTCTCTCTTTTGACCGTTAGTATGGTCTATTTCATGCTCTATGTTTGGAGTAATTGAGCGTTTTGTGTAATGGATAGGAATAGGAGATTTTAGAATTATAGACCAATTTTATTATGATTTTGTGGTAGAGGTGAACCATATAGATAGTTGTTGCATGTGTAGAGATGATGCTCAAAGTTTTTTGGCATTGTTTAGATTTTTTTGATTATTTGTAGAAACTTTAAATAATTATCATATTTAGGCTAATTATGATTTTTACGTAGTTTAAATGATATTAATTGTAAAGGCTTACCAGGAACTTTAGAATTACATCTTTTTAGAGGCTTCAAATGATGTTTATATTTAGGGTTATTACGAATTTTAGATTTTTAGAGGCTATATATGATATTCATATTTATGCTTATTATGAATTTTAGAGATTATAGATGACATTCATATTTAGGCTTATTAATTATGAACATTAGAATTACATCTTTTTAGAGGCTTCAAACGATGTTCATATTTAGGGTTATTACGAATTTTAGATTTTTAGAGTCTATAATTGATATTCATATTTATGTTTATTATAAATTTTATAGATTATAGACAATATTCATATTTAGGCTTATTAATTATAAACTTTAAAATTAGATCTTTTTAAAGGCTTCAAATGATCATATTTAGGGTTATTATGAATTTTAGATTTTTAGAGACTATAAATGATATTCATATTGGGGCTGAATTTTTCGTTGTATTTTGTGAATAGATGAATCGACAATGGATGTACAATGCGGATAGACGCTCATCTAACTTCATTAATGGCGTTCATCGATTCCTCGATGTGGCAAAGACTAACTCGACCTCGGATTTTATATGTTGTCCATGCAAGATCTGTGAGAACAACAAGGATTATCACATCTCAAAGAAGGTGGTTCACACACACTTGCTAAGGAATGGTTTCATGCCTGGCTATATCTGCTGGACCAAACACGGCGAAGAGGGGGTCCTATTAGAAGACGGTGATGAAGATGGTGATGACAATATCCTGGACTTTGCACAAAAGGTGTCTTTGCAGATGATATTGCAATGGGCGAGGGTGAAGCAGTTGCAGAAGATGAGGATGATGATGCCTTAGGTGGCATGATTCGTGATGAAGAGAAAGACTGCGAAAGTGCGAAAGAGCGGGAGAAGATCAAGTGTTTGTTGGAGGACCACAAAACATTGTTGTACCCAGATTGCAATGAGGACCAGAAAAAGTTGGGTACCACACTGGAACTGTTGCAATGGAAGGCAACTAATGGCTTGTCTGACAAGGGTTTTAGAAAGTTATTGAAAATGATAAAGAAGATGCTTCCAGAGGGCAATACCTTGCCTAAAACAACATACGAGGCAACAAAAATTGTTTGCCCTCTAGGACTGGAAGTAGAAAAGATACACGCATGCCCCAATGATTGTATCCTTTATCGAGGCAAGGTGTACGAATCTTTGGAAGCCTATCCGGTTTGCAACTGTTCGCGGTATAAAATCAGGTGAGATGACCCTGGTGAAGTTGAGGGAGAGCCCCCCAAGAAGAGAGTCCCTGCCAAGGTGATGTGGTATTTACCTATAATATCACATCTGAAGCATTTGTTCAGAAACAAAGAGCATGCTAAATTGATGCGGTGATACAAAGAGGATCGTAGAGAAGACAATATGTTGAGACACCCAGCTGATGGGTCCCAATGGAGAAAAATCGATAGAGCATTCCCGAACTTTGCAGAAGATGCAAGGAACATAAGATTTGGTTTGAGTATGGTTGACATGAATCCTTTCGGTGATATGAGCAGTAGCCACAGTACTTGGCCCGTGACTCTATGTATGTACAACCTTCCTCCATGGATGTGCATGAAGCGGCCTTCCTCCATGGATGTGCATGAAGCAGAAGTTCCTTATGATGCCAGTGCTAATCCAAGGGCCAAAGCAGCCTGGCAACGACATTGATGTGTATCTAAGGCCACTGATTGAGGATCTATTGTTGTTATGTGGCAAAGATGGAGTAAAGGCGTGGGATGAGCACAAGCAAGAGGAATTTAACCTACGAACATTACTGTTTGTGACCATCAATGATTGGCCTACACTTGGTAACCTGTTGGGACAGTCAAACAAGGGATACAAAGCATGCACATATTGTCTAGAACATACATACTGCATCTATCAGAAACATTGTAGAAAGTGTGTGTATATGGGCCGTTGTCGATTTCTTTCTGAGAAACATCCACTAAGAAAGAAAGGAAAGCATTTTGACGCAGAAACTCGTATAAAACCAAGGCATCGGGTGGAAAATATATATTTGCTATGGTAAAAGATGTTAAGGTGGTCTTTGGGAAGGGACCTGACAGTCAGCTAGCTGCAAATGAAAATAGAAAGGCACCCATGTGGAAGAAAAAGTCAATATTCTGGGACCTGCCATATTGGGAGGTCTTAGATGTCTGCCACACAATTGATGTGATGCACTTGACCAAAAATCTTTGCATAAACATGCTAGGGTTTCTTGGTACATACAAAAAGTCGAAAGATATGCTAGAAGCATGACAGGACCTGAAAAATATGAAACAACGAGATCCCCTGCATCCTAAGAAGAGAGAGAAAGGGTGTTGGAACTTACGTCCTGCTAGCCATACTCTAAGCAAGGAGGAGAAGACCAGCATGTTTGATTGCTTGAACAGTATTAAGGTCCCGTCCGGCTACTCATCGAATGTAGAGTCTAATAAATATGAAAGAGAAGAAATTCATACATCTCAAGTCTCATGACTATCATGTGCTACTGACACAATTGCTTCTGGTGGCGTTGAGGGGAATTCTACCTGTTAATGTCGGAACAACTATTGTGAAGCTATGTGCCATCTTCAATGCAATCAACTAGAAGGCCATCGATCCCAGTAATCTAGCAAGGTTGCAGGATGATGTGGCCCAAAGCCTTGTCAGCCTTGAGATGATATTTTCTCCGTCTTTCTTTAATATTATGATGCATCTCCTGGTCCATGCTGTCAAAGAGATTGGTATTCTTGGTCTTGTATTCCTACACAATATGTATCCTTTTGAGAGGCTCATGGCTATTCTAAAGAACTATGTTCATAACCGTTCTCTTCCAGAAGGATGCATCGCCAAGGGATACAGAACAGAGGAGGCCATTGAGTTCTAACTATATCCCTGAACTGAAACCGATTGGCCTACCTGAGTCACGCCATGAGGGGAGACTACTTGAAAAGGGCACATTAGGAAAGAAACAAACAAGGTGTGGAGACTACGATTTATTTATGAAAGCCCATTACTCTGTATTGCAGTCATCAACCATGGTGGCTCCTTACATCGAGGAGCACAAGACCATAATATGCTCCCAAAATCCAAGGAAGTCTGACACCTGGATTACACGCCATCACATAGAAACTTTCACTGGTTGGTTGCGGCAAAAACTCATGGGTAACGAGACAATACATACGCAACTAGCGTATTTGGCAAGGGGACCATCAACCTCATTCTTGACATTCCAAGGCTATGACATAAATTGGTATACATTTTACACGAGAGCCCAAGACAACAAAAGCACCAATCAAAACAGTGGTGTCTGTATAGATGCCTATGACAACAAAGGGAACAGAGACTCATATTGTGGTCAGGTGGAGGAGATCTAGGAACTCGAGCATGGACCTTTGAAAATACCTCTTTTTCGGTGCAAATGGATAAAGCCTACCGGCGGAGGAGTAAACATAGACCGGTACGGCATGACAACTGTGGACCTAAGCAAAATTGGGTATATAGACGAACCATTCGTGCTCGCCAAGGATGTGCATCAAGTGTTTTATGTGAAGGACATGTCTGGCAAACCCAAGACGGGCGCTCTACAAACAAATAACTCCGAACTCGAGCCAAAACGCCACATAGTTCTCACGGGGAAAAGAAAAATCGTGGGTGTCGAGGATGTTACAGATGAAGATGATTATAATAGGTGTGACGAGGTCTCTCCTTTCAGTGTGGAGATTGACACAAGCACTTACGTTCGCAACGATCATAATGAAGGGACTCTTATAGAGAAAACATTTATTGCTGTTCAAGCATAATGTAGTACTTATGTTAAGCATTATGTTATGTAATGGTACTTATGTTCAAGAGTGATGATATGTAATGAAGTACTATGTTCAAGAATGATGGTATATAATGTAATAGTTATGTTCAAGTATTATTTTATTAATATTTTCCATCCTAGTCAAAGTGTTAATAGTTAAGGAGTTAATATATAATACAAATATAAATAATGTAAATAGAAAATACCAAAGATATTAATTAGTAAATAAGTTTGCAGCAAATACTAAATTGTAAAAAAGGTAAATAGAAAATACCAAATAGTGAAGTAGTTATAAGGAAATAATTATACCTAAGGTAAATAGAAAATAGAAAATAAAAAAACCAAATAGGAAACACAAATGGCGGGAATGGTATTGGGAAGCCCCTTTCGTACCGGGTGATGTCACCACCCGGTACCTAAGGGCTGGGATTTGGCGCTGGAATTGGTGCCAATCCCCCCTTTGGTACCGGATAGGTACCGGGTGGTGACACCACCCGGTACCAAACCCTAAAAGCTTTGGTACTGGGTCATGTCACAACCCGGTACCAAAGGCCCTTTGGTACCGGGTGAAGGGTTGGGGCCTATATAAGCTGCGGTCGCACCGTTCTTCCTTCTCGCCCTCGATCTCACTTCTCCAAGCCGCCGCTCCCCTTCGCCCGGCCGCCTCGTCCTCCACCCCGACGTCGTCGCCGTCCGCCGCCTCGAGCTCGTCCGTCCGCAACGTCCTCCCCGCAAGCTCGTCCTCCACCCCGACACCGTCGCCGTCCACCGTGCCCCTGCAGTCCACCGCACCCGCGTCCCCGACCCCGACGCCGTCCCGATGTCCTCCACCCTGTCACCGCCATCCGTTGTCGCGCCGTCCGCCATGCCCCCGATGCCGCCATCCGCACGTACCGTCTGGCCCCTTGGTCGGCTGCGTCCCCGAGGCTGTCTGTTGATGGTCGTTATTGGTACACTTTTAGGGCTGATTTGGTATTGGTTTTGGACTAATTCTTATACTAACCCGCCACTTGGCACCTGAAATAACCCCGTTTTTGAATGTGTCTTGTATTTTGGAGTGTATTGTGATTTTGTAGGAAATACGAGAGTTAGACGTGGACCAAAGCACCTACATGGATAAGGATTGAGGAGGAGGGACTACACGTGAAAGATGGAGACGAGACGAGCCAGAAGGAGCCCAGGTCGGCCGGCCTGGAGGCTCTAAGCTAGCCGGCCCAGCCTGTTCTGGGGCCCGCTCGCACTCCCCTTTCTTTAGCACGAAGTGAACGCAAACCCTTAGGGTTCCCTCCGTCGTCATTCACCATAGACCTATATAAACACCTCCAAGGATGACCTCATGATCATCATTAGAAGGAGGAGAAGAGATTAGATCTAAAAACCGTCATTGCAGAGAAACACAAGGAGGAGACACCGCCAAATGTCCTAGCCGTCGTCTGGACGTCGTCTCAAGTTGGAGGACAGCGAGGAGCTCAATCTTCGCCGGAGGCTTCCACACCATGAATCGCAACGTCATGCCTAGCATCATGGGGTAAAGTCCTCATTTGTCCATGGGGTTGTAAGAAGATCTTGATTTGTAATTGCCAAATTCTTTTATGAGATCAATCTATCATGTTCTTAATTTATGGTGCTTTCATCCTAATAGCCGGCCGGCATCACCATGGGTATGCATCGCTCGTTGCCTCGCATGCCTAGATTGCATCAACGTTTCGTGTTCCTATAGCTCGATAGGTGATTATCCTCGTGTAGTGACAGTATGCGGGAGGAAAAATGTTGAGTTTGGTTCACATCTTTACCATTGATAGATTAGATTGGTTTTATCTTGCTTGGTGATTACATCTCACAGTGATCCTAGAACCTATGGGTAAACGCTTTCATACCTTGTGTACTCCTCTCTACCGCTCATAACATTGATTAGGTTAGATTGTTCTTATTACATTCATCATCATTCAATCAAAGAACAATTTTGCTAACATCATTAGTGCTTAGTTAAGCGTAAAAATCCCTTGTTCCATGGATTGATAAACCTTGGGGAAATACTCTAAGGGAAAAGCTACAACCGATTCGTGCACTTGCGGTTCGTAATTGGTGTGCCTAAGAGCCGTCAACAAGCTTTTCTTGCGCCATTGTTGGGCGGCAAGCTAGATTGCTACGTTTAACTTTGTATTAATTTTGTTGGTTACTAACACCTAAACTTTTCTCTAGAAAAATCTTTGTTTTTGTTTTTGTTTTTGTTTTTGTTTTTGTTGTCTAGATGGCTCTTGTCGTCCAACCCATGGAGGAAGGAGAAAAGTCACTAAGGGATTATGCAAGCCCGCAATCGGAGGACTTCGACATGCAAAAATCAGATTCGACACTTGAAGCCACCGAGTACGAGATCAAGCCTCAAATCATCAAGATGGCGGCGGCAAATCCATTTAGAGGGGTGGAGACCGACAACCCATATAGACACATCAAGTGGTTCACGATGCTATGCAACATGGTACAACAAGATGGAGTTCCTTTAGCTTGGTTTAGATGAAATCTTTTCCCATACTCACTTGCAAATGAAGCAAAAAGATGGTTTGCGCTTGCATCCTTCGAGGTAAAAGAAAATTGGAATAAGTTAATAAAGAAATTTTGTGGACGGTTCTTTCTGATATCCAAAATCCAACACATTCGGAGGCAAGTGATCAATTTTATGCAAGGAGAAGATGAAGGAATATATCAAGCATGGGATAGATTTAATGGATTGATTGAATAAGGACCGAAGCTAGATTCTCCGGTGATGTACTCTTGCATACTTTCTATTTTTTCCTAACCCCCAAATGCATGGAATTTGTACAAATGTGCGCAGGAGGGGATCTCATGGAGAAAACACTCACGGAAGCTGCCCAAATTCTAAAAAAATAAGCAAGGGGGCAGCCATGCGAAGAGATTGGGAAAATCGCCTTTCGGGAGATGTAGAGCAAGAACCTCGCGTGGGGGTGCTTGCTGGAATTTTCAGAAAAGAGACCCCGGAAGCAAAGGAAGAGCAACCAAAACATGAAAAAGCTACAACAGCAATCGACGAGGAAGAAGCACCGGTCCGTGACCTAAGAAAGAGCAAGCCAGAGGTGGAAATTGGGAGAAATTTAGCGAACGTAAAGTCGCTAAAAGAATTTGAGCAAATGGATTGGATCCCAATTGACTTTGGTGAACTGTTCGACAAAGGAAGACCACATCCAAATCAAAAGAAGTCCATGAAAGCCATAGAGTTGGACTTTCCACTAGATAAACATACGGGCTACATATTGGACAAGGGATCGGCCGGAGACATTATTCGGAAGCTTTTTGATGAAGACGAAGAAATAGACCCCGACCATGTCGCCAAAGTGAAGAAAATCATGGGAGTAAAACCGGAAGCATCTCCATTCGCGCACCTAGCCGAGGTGTATTCCATAGAAGCCAATCATGTTGAAGGTACACCACTACCTACACCTGACATAAGTTGCACGATCAATGGAGAGTTATTTTGCAGAGCTTTATGCGACATCGGAGCCCGGGTAAGTGTCATGTCTTCAAAGATTTATGATGAGCTTTATAGAAAACTTTGAATCTTGCTCCTACATCTACTAAATTAATCATGAGAGATGGTAGAACAAAAAAATCTTTGGGCATTCTTAGAGATTTAGATGTTGCTATCTCGGGTAAAATTATTCCAACTGACTTTTTCGTGCTTGATGCTTGCCATGATGAATATAGAGATATAATTCTTGGTAGGCTTTTTCTTAAGTTGGTTAATGCGGTTCTTGATGTCGGAAAGGGTAAAGCCACGATTGAATTAGATGAAACCAAATACGCCTATGACTTTTTCCCCGCTTCGCGTGTTGTCTTACCTCTACCTCTTGATAACGAAGAGGTAGAGAGCCTTCGCTTTGTTCATTCTTTCAGGGACCCTCTCCAACGAGCAATGGAGAATGGAAGCATTAATGGTGATCATGATAAAGAACTAAAGGAAGCAACCGAAGGATTGGAAGCACAACACGGGATCTTGAAGAGGAGAAATACGAAGATATAGGAGATTTGCATCAAGAGGAACCAGAAACACCCGATGTTGAATTGAAACAATTCCCCAAGGGCTGAGATATGAATTTTTGGGGGACAACAAGACATTCCCGGTGATCGTTAGCGATGAACTAAACCCGAAGGAGACGGACAAGTTGCTAAAATTATTGAAGAAGCACAAGAAGGTGATTGGATACACTATTAATAACTTGAAAGGCATAAGCCCCGCCTTTTGTACTCATCGCATACAACTTGAAGACCAACATAAACCCGTTGTGGAGCATCAAAGGAGTTTGAGCCATGCTATGCATGATGTGGTTAAGAAGGAAGTCATCAAATTGTTGAATGCCGAAATTATATATCCCGTACCACATAGTGAATGGGTGAGCCCCGTACATTGTGTACTGAAGAAAGGAGGACTCACGGTGGTGAAAAAGGAGAAGGATCAATTGATACCATAAAGGACCGTTACGGGTTGGAGGATGTGCATAGATTATCAAAAATTGAATAAGGCTACAAGGAAGGATCACTTTCCATTACCATTCATTGATGAGAAGCTCGAGAGGTTAGCAAAACATTCACATTTTGTCTACCTTGATGGATTCTCGGAATTCTTCCAAATACCTATTCATCCGGATGATCAACACAAGACCACGTTCACTTGTCCATATGGTACTTTTGTGTATAGAAGGATGCCTTTCGGATTATGCAATGCACCAACTTCTTTTCAAAGATGCATGATGGCTATATTCTCAGATTTTATTGAAGAAATTATGGAGGTATTCATGGATGATTTCTTGGTGCATGGTACTAGCTTCGAAAATTGCTTATCAAATCTTGATAAAGTTCTCAAGAGATGCGGAGAAGTCGATCTTGTGCTTAATTGGGAGAAGTGTTACTTTATGGTGAGGCAAGGAATAGTCCTAGGGCATGTCATCTCCGAAAGAGGGATTGAAGTGGATAAAGCAAAGATTGAAACCGTAGAGAAGTTGCCACCACCTACGGATATCAAGTCTCTAAGAAGTTTCCTTGGTCATGCCGGATTTTATAGAAGATTTATAGGATTTCTTGAAGATCACTAAACCGTTGACACAATTTCTTCAAAAGGATGTGGAGTTTGACTTTGATAAAAATTGTTTGCATGCCTTTAGAACATTGAAGCAATCACTCGTAAGCGCCCCTATTATACAACCTCCGGATTGGAGTCAACCCTTTGGAATTATGTGTGATGCGAGTGACTACGCCATTTGAGCTGTTCTTGGACAAAGAAAGGAAGGGAAGGTATATGCTATTTACTATGCAAGCAAGACCCTTGATGAAGCTCAAGTTAATTATGCAACAACGGAGAAAGAATTGCTTGTCGTGGTATTCACTTTTGAAAAATTCAGATCTTAGATAATAAACTCGAAGGTGATTGTGTATACTGACCATGCGGCGATCAAATATCTTTTGACCAAGAAAGATGCAAAGCCACGTTTGATTCGATGGATTTTATTATTACAAGAATTTCACACGAAGATTCAAGACAAGAAAGGGTCGAAGAATGTGGTAGCCGACCACCTATCAAGGATGCATCAAAGAGATGATGGGATGGAGCCTATTGAAGATAAAATGAGAGATGGCCATCTCTATAGAATGCTTGATTGGGATGGATGGATAGAAGACATCATAATGACGATAAGAGGAAAGCCTTTGGACCATTTGGATAAAAATGCAAAGCGAAAGGTTATCTCCAAGAAGAGGAAATATTATTGGGATGCACCATACTTATATAGACATGGAGAAGACGAAGTTCTAAGAAGGTGTATTCCAAGAGAAGAAAGAGAAGAAATCTTAAGGAAGTGTCACTCGTCGGAATATGGAGGACACTATGGACATTATAGAACTCATGCTAAGGTATGGTCATGTGGATTTTATTGGCCGGAGATGCATGAAGACGCAAAGAGATTTGTTGCAACTTGCTCGGAATGTCAAAGGACTGGAAACATCTCACAAAGGAATGCCATGCCATTTGTTGACGCTTTTTCTGGCCAACACACTGAAAATCGTGCTAGCTCGCACGGATCCACAACGGTCGATCACCTGCAGCACACCCAGTCAAAACCGGTAAAATCGGTTTGGGACCGGTTTCTTAGGGTTTGCTGCGTCGACCTAAGAACGCCGGCCCGGGAGGGACCCCGTCAGGGCAGGCGCACCTAGGGTTGTTCTGAGGTCGGCAGGCCACTCAGAACGCCGTCAAACGCCGTAGAGACGAAGCACGAATAGCAGGAGGGGTTGAAAAAGTTTGGGTTTGGAAAGGATAAAAAGTAAAGATACTTGTATTTGATCGATTGGATAAAACCTCAATCGGCCGTGGCCCTTTATATTTATAGGGTGGGGAGGTCTTGCCCCGCAAGGAAAGCCCTATTACAACTCGGACCCACAAAAGAATCCAATTCTACTAGGACTCGGGGAAAACCGGTTCCATCGGTTTCCAAATCGGTTCCACCGGTTCCTGTTGCCAGAATGGCTACAGTAGGAAACCGGTGCCACCGGTTCCATAATCCGGTGTCATCGGTTTCTGGTGACCAACCAGCCTTGTGCCAATTTTGGTCGTCAACATATGCCCCCCTGTTTTTTTGGTAAAGCTTGCGTACCAGAAAACATTTTAGGACAAGAAAGTACTCCTGAGGGCGATGTTTAAACAAAATCCATCAGCCTTTTATTCTAAGGGCGATATCACGAAATACCGGCCATCTCTTGCAAAATCTTTAATCGGCTTTACTGTGAAAAAGAATAAAACCATCCTGTGTAGACCATATAAACCCACAATGTGAAACGTCTACACCTGTCAAGCACTTAAAGTCACCATGCACACCTTTAATAGAACCATCAGCTATAACATAAGCCGATGTATCACCATGTACAATCTCTAGCTTATCGTCTATCCATTGTATCAAGAATTGATGCAAGCTAGAAGGTACACACTGGTTCGCATGTATCCAATCACGTCTCAAAATCAAACTAAATTTACCTTGGGTCTCCACGACGAAGAATGCGACGACCAATGTCTTGCTTCCAATGGTGAGATCCATAGAAATAATTCCTTAGTACTTATAGGATCATCTCCTCTCACTCCAGCTAAAGCCATATCGGTTTGGATCAACTCATCATCTGAGCATCCCAATTTCTTGAATAAAGTATAAGGCATCAAATTAACAATTGCTCCACTGTCAACTAACATTCGAGAAATTGGTCTTCCTTTGATATAACCCTTCATATATAAAGCTTTCAGATGATCATCATTATCTTTGGGCTTCTGAAAAATAGCTTCTTGTGATCTAAAATAAAAATAAGCCATCCCCTCCTCCGAAGGCAATTGTACCACATCAAGATTACTATTCATACTTTCAGAGGATAGCTCATAATCCAAAAACTGTTCATCGTCCTTATTCTAGGAATCTAATGATAATTTTTTATTGCAATGAATTGAACCAGGAGAAATAATATTAGGAATTAGAGGAACCTGCACTGTGTTAACCAGATCCTCCTCTGCTGATGTGGAAACCGGTGCTACCGATTTTGAATCCGGTTCCACCAATTGTGCTGCTGAGCAAACACTTGTCTTAATCTTCCACTCCTTCTGAGGAATAACTGGTCTATCTTTATTCAAATTTTTATTCTTCTACTTCTCCAATTCCTTTTCCTTATTCTCCTGAAATCGAAGTCGCTGTAGTTTCCTCTTTTGTTTGTGAGTCAAACCTGGAGGACACAATCTTGGCAAGAAATATTTAGAAGTATCATTATCAATTTCATTGTTCTTACCATGAACAGCAGCAACATTTTCTTGGACCGACGTTTCAACCTTATCATCAATTATAATTGGTCTTTTACCGTCGTCCTTTGAAATCACATCAAGGCCCTCAATCTGTGTGACATCATTATCAGTAGCCTTTTCTAGGCCATCTTCTATGTTCTGCAACTCTCCTTCCTTCTTCTTGATACGATAAACCTGTTTTGAAGGAGCTGCCGGTTTTTCCTGGGAAAACCGGTGCAACCGGTATGACAATCTGGTGCCACCGGATTTGTTCTGCTGGTCCTGACCTGATTGACAAGATGTCAAACGGTCACGTGTAGAATATAACGTCTCATCATAAATTGGCCTATTAAATGCATCACATCCTGTATAGAAAGTTGAATACAACATAGGATAGTATTGCCACCACATATTGTTAAAATCACATGCCGGATATGAAAAATTAGAAGAGGTTGGAGGAATCCATGACATGTCTTGATGTGAGTTATGAAAAGGATGCAATTTGACAAAATCACCCTGCTGCCTTGTAGCTCCCTTCTGAGATAAAGCATGTCTCTCATGACGCATAGGTGACCATGTTCCTTGTTTTACCAGCCGATCACTAGTAACGGCCTTTTGATTTTCATACTTGGATAATAACTCATCAAAGATTAATTTCTTCTTTCACATCTCCCCTGATCTTTTTCCAAGTCCACTTTTGAAATTCCAATCTCGGGGCGCCTTGGTTTAACCGCTTTGGAATAGTGCTGCCCAAAACTGGTGGTACCAGTTTCTAAAACCGGTGGTACCGGTTTTGTCTGCACAGCAGACTCAAACGGCTTTTGCAAGGATACTTGCCCCCAAGTTCAGAAGTTCTTGCAGTAACCTTGAAGATCTCTCTACCATCAGGAGTATTTTCAGACACTACTTCTCTGATCACCTGTTTCCCTTTCAAATTTTTGGGCTTCTCCTCACCGATGATGACATTTTTCCCCTTGGTTGATTTAGCTTGATGTGGCCGAACCAAAACCATGGGTTGTTGTACATCAACGGTGTTAACAGAAAGAGAAACATTATCCGCTGGCATCTCATGATAATCCAATCGTCCTTAATTTATGGCTGATTATACTTGCCGACGGAAAATATTGCAATCAATAGTAGCATGCAAAAAAGAATTATGAAATTTACAATATACACGCCCTTTCAATTCTTCAGGTGGAGGTATAATGTGAGACATCTTGATGTTTCCATGTTTTAACAATTCATCAAATATCCGATCACATTTAGAAACATCAAAACTAAATTGCATTTGTTCTTGCCGATCCTTAGGAATCAGCTTAAGAGATGGACATGTATATGCTTTATCTTCTGAAGGCCAAACTAATTCAGCAACATAATCACCTTTTCTCCCATCGTCCAAACTATTATTTTTCACATGTAAACTAGACTGATGAGTTCTAAAAGCTTCTTTGTTGATTTGCAATTCTATGCAACATGCCCTTACTAAAACATGATTGATTGAAAGACAACCAAAGCTTTCAAGTTTTTCTTTAATGATAGATCTCAAACCATCAACAGCAATACGAGCAAGATCTTTATCAGAAATTGACAAATTATAACAACGATTTTTTATTTCTTTGAATCTCCTAATATATTCAGAAACAGATTCATTCTCTTGCTGTCTAACCGATGTTAAATCTGTCAACTTTAATTCTTGATGCATTGTAGCAACATATGGTACTGACTGAGTAACATGAGGCATATAATTTAATGGTACACAATGCATTGTTTCAGACTGTCCAGGTGATGCCATCCAAAAACCGGTGGTACCAGTTTCAAGAACCGGTGATACCGGTTTTGCTGTATCCGGCAATTGAACTGATTTTGGCACTGTTTGCTCTGGAGAAAGGTTTATCGGCATATTATACTGTAAATTTTCAGAAAATTCCTCTAGTACAGCCGATGAACTAGTCTAAAGTTTCTCATGTTGCTCAATATGAGGAATATCATAAGGAATAATATTACTAACACAATTCTCCTTTTCTAATCGATCCATCCTTTTTGATAGTGCAGATAAAAAAATCTAATCTTTTTTGCACAGAATCAAAAGTAACCACAGGTTGATCAATCGGAGTAAACGGTGAATTGCTTATAGTGGGTATTACCTCAACCTTCCGATTATCAATCTTAAATGCGGGCATCACAAAATCTTGTGTTCTTGATATTGTGCCCTGGCGATCTTTCTTAAGCCCCATCAAAAATTGATTCTTGAAAAATTCTTGGGCTGCTTCAAACTTCTGACGCTTCTCTTCGTTGAGATTCTCCATGGAAGGCACAATGATCTTGTTCTTATCTAGATCTGAAATACAGCCCATCTAGCTAGGGTTAGGTAGACCAGTTATATAAACCAAGATCTCTTTCCCCAGCGGAGTCGCCAAAAATGTGTTGACGCTTTTTCTGGCCAACGCACCGAAAATCATGCTAGCTCGCGCGGATCCGCAACGGATCGATCACCTGCAGCACACCCAGTCAAAACAGGTAAAACCGGTTTGGGAAACCGGTCTAGGGTTTGCTGCGTCGACCTACAAATGTCGGCCCGGGAGGGACCCCATCAGGGCAGGCGCGCCTTGGGTTGTTCTGAGGTCGGCATGCCACTCAGAACGCCGTCAAATGCCGTAGAGACGAAGCACGAACAGCAGGAGGGGTTGAAAAAGTTTGGGTTTGGAAAGGATAAAAAGTCAAGATACTTGTATTTGATCGATTGGATAAAACCTCAATCGGCCGTGGCCCTTTATATTTATAGGGTGGGGAGGTCTTGCCCCGCAAGGAAAGCCCTATTACAACTCGGACCCACAAAAGAATCCAATTCTACTAGAACTCGGGGAAAACCGGTTCCACCGGTTTCCAAATTTGGTTCCACCGGTTCCTGTTGCCAGAATGGCTACAGTAGGAAATCGGTGCCACCGGTTCCATAATCCGGTGTCACCGGTTTCTGGTGCCCAACCAGCCTTGTGCCAATTTTGGTCGTCAACACCATTGAACTACAGTTTGCAAATTGATCTATTTGATGTATGGGGAATCGACTTCATGGGACCATTTTTGAACTCACATGGGTATGAGCACATATTTGTGGTGATTGACTATGTATCAAAGTAGGTTGAAGCGATTCCATGTCGCAAGGCATCGACCAAAGAATCCATGCATATGATTAGGTCGGTGATATTCCCTCGGTATGGTGTCCCGAGAATTTTGATAAGCGATGGAGGAACACATTTCATGGGCAACGATTTCTGCAAATGCTTGGCAGAGTTGGGGATCGAACATAGGGTATCTACGGCATATCATCCTCAAATAAATGGGTAAGCGAAAACTTCGAACAAGCAATTAAAGGATATTCTAAAGAAGACCGTGACCAAAGGAGGGAATGATTGGTCGAAGAAATTATGTGATGTGCTATGGGCTTATCGGACCGCACATAAGACGCCAATAGGTATGACTCCCTATCAATTCATTTATGGAAAAACATGACATTTGCCGGTGGAGCTAGAACACAAGGCATATTGGGCGATGAAAGAGATGAATTTCGATGAGGATGCCGCTAGAGTTAAACGAAGAATCCAAATAAGCGAGTTGGACGAGTTGAGATTGAAAGCATACAATAGTGCAAGCATCTACAAAGAAAGAGTAAAGAGATGGTATGACAAGAGGTTATAAAGAAAAGAATTCAAAGAGGGGGACAAAGTTCTACTATACAATTCAAGATTCAAACTCTTCGAGAAAAGAAAGTTGCAGAGCAAATGGAATGGACCATACATCATTCACTCAATCTCACCTATGGAAGCGGTAACGATCATGGACGTCAAAGGAGACCAATATGTGGTGAATGGGCAGTGACTCAAGGTATTCTTGGAGCACGACGTTGTGCCTCTTCACTACATCGACATCTACACCATGATGGAGGAACCGGAGCGTCAAACCTAACGATGTTAAATGAGGTATGTCTGTAAATATTCTTTTTTGTTTTTATTTTCTCTCTATTTTTCTTTGAGTTCTTCTGAGTCTCGGTAGACAAAAAGGCTAACAATTAAACAAGAAGCACCCCGTAAAAATCTGGAGACCGGGGGGGCCGAAAAACCCCCAGGTCGGCCGGCCCATAGGCCCCCGTGCCGGCCGGCCTACCCCTTTTCGGGGTCGGTTTCGTGTCAATTTTTGGTATGTTGGAGATTAGGAAAGTTTGAATCGGTGTCTAGGAGATTGCGCAGTTTAAACTTGGAAAGATTGGACTTCACGTCCAAGACTTTCGGGACATAAATAGAGGCACCATTGAGATCGAAACCTTCATCTTTTTCCAACCTAAACCCACAACTTTGAGAAACAAGAAAGCTAGGGCATCTTCCAGGAGCATGGGTGTCGAAATTGAGGCGTTGGAGGCAAAGGAAGGGGGTGTGCCGGCCGGCACACTCTCCCCAGGCCGGCCGGGCCAGGGCCTCCCCTGTGGCAGCTGGTGACCTCCTTCGCCTGGAAGCTAAGAGCTGCGACCTCAAGCTCCCCTGCGTGAAGAAATTCCCTACTCAAGCTCGTATGCGCGTTGGAGGGAAGGTGCCTAGCAAGAAAATCGCCAAACGACCCGTCATCATCTTCCTCCCGAGGCGCTCTAAATGTCTTCTTGGCGTGAAGAGGAAGAGCCACATCGAGAAAACTCCCGAGCCCGAGGACTTCAGAGGAGATAGTGATTGGGAAGACGATCGGAGTGTCGCTTCGTGGGGCGCCGTCAGACACGACGACGACGACGGGTACATATGGAAAGATGAACCAAAAGAGGTTGACAAGCCGGACGAGAATCACCGTGATGAGCATAAGGAAGAAGAACACAAGGGCGGCGATGATCCAAACTCCCCCGAGCGTCACAATGGGTGTTGCCATCCTTGCCGTGAAAATATTCATTCACTTTTCAAAGCCCTAGATGAGTGCCTCCAAGTATCGGAGTTGCTTAACCAAAAGGTGGAAGATCTTAAGCGGCAATCGGAAGGCGACTACAAGTTCCTCAACCGCAATGTGAGAATTCTTTTTAGCATGCATGGGAACTTGAAGAAGCATGTAGCAACTGCCCTATGTGCAATTGCCCGAGGTGACGTTGAAGGTCTCTACGAGCGTCTCACCCGTGTGATCTATTTCCTTACGATGAGGACGTCGTAAAATTTAAGCATGGGGGGAGGCGTGACGTGTCGTAATTTTAAAATTTCTTTAACCATTTTTCGCCGAGAGCTAGTTGGTGTGATTTTGAGAGTTTTTGTGAGTCTTTTTGTGAGAGTCTTAAATTAGCGTGTGTGAGAGTCCTAAATTAGCGTTGAGTCAAGAAAATTAATAAAAAGAGTCTTTACTTTTGAATAATTGTTGGATCGTGCAAATTTACTTATGCATTTATTTTTACCTTATTCTTTAAGTACTTGTTCATGAGCATTGTCTTAGAACTAAATCTTAGTTGCGGAGCTTATTATTTGGTTTGTCCTTATAAATACCCATACCCGATCTTGAACTAGTGCTTGGTTTTAATTATACTTGCTAGTAAGGCTAGAATTGGAGGAAATTTATTTTATCACTCTTTTTAAAAACCCCGTCAAATGCAAGGTTGACCAAGTTCTTGTCAAGTTGAGAGTTATATCCTTTACCTACCAATGCCACCTTATAATCATTCCACCATAAGCATTGGAGGTGCAATGAGTTGAGTTAGGATTTCTTTCTCTCGGAAGTTTTAATTTTGAGCAATGATCATGTCTTTGATTATCTTATCTCTTATTTGCTAGCCTCGTCAATATTCGGTAATGAGAGTTCTTCATTGGAACAACTCATATGATCTACCAGATTCCAAAACGCGAACCCAAATACATCTTATTTTATTATCTTTTCCTTGAACACAACCCATTATTGGAAGATTTGTTCTCTTTTTGGGCGAAGTTTGAATAAAATATAATTTGTAAAGAGAGCAAGGAAAGAGTACAGAAAAAATGAACCAGAACCGAGCTAGGAGAACCCCAGGTCGGCCGGCCTGGACTCTCTGTGCCGGCCGGCCTAGCCCCCTCTAGCTGCAGTTCAGGCTTCGAAACATTGTGGAGCCTCCTCGGTGTTTTATTTGCCTATCTTCACGAGGAATTGTTCAAGGGAGGTTCCGAGAGGAGAAGGAAAATTCAAGAAAAAGAAAGAAAGAAAGAAGAAAAAGAAAAAATATATAAAGAAAAGGAAAAAGGAAGAAGGGAGAAAAAATGTAATAAAAGAGGGAGAATTCTATAGTTGGAAGAATAAAAGAAGTGCAAAGGAAGATCACCTTATTGTTGAGAACAAATCTTTTTTTCCAACCATGTGCAATCCGACAACGAGGACGTCACTTGTCCCTTGAAGTTAATTTTTATATGACCTTGTACATATCCACCATTCTAAATCTTCTTATCCTTGAAACTCCTCGCATTATGGTAACATTCTCATGATCATTGGCTCGGAAGGTAAGCAACCGTTAGAGAGTTTTCTTAATTTGACAATATGTGTATTTACTTTGCTAAGCCCTACCTACAACTCCACTTATACTTGAGAGACTTGAGAGTTGAGAGCTTGCAAAACTAATAGGATAGCCACTTATATTGAGAGACTTGAAAGGACTTATGCAAGAACTTTGGTCTAACTCTTGTTGCAGGGCGATTGTTTTCATAACCAAGAAAAAAAAACCTCCAAGGAAGGCAAGAAATAAGTGTTGTTGATTCTCAAGATTGCTAGCTAAGGGTAAGTGGTTGTGGAGTAATGTTTTGGATAAATCTTTGAATGCCCATACTTCGATTATCTTTGCTGCTCTGCTGACATTCACTTGAAGAACTTGGGTTAGAATTGTTTGCTAAGCATGTTTTGCAGAGCAAGACTTTTGTGCAACCCCATTGGAAGATTTCGATAGCTCAATTTCCTCGAGGACGAGTAAAAGCTAAGCATGGGGGGATTGTTGACGATCATTATTGGTACACTTTTAGGGCAGATTTGGCATTGGTTTTGGACTAATTCTTATACTAACCCACCACTTGGCACCTGAAATAACCTCGTTTTCGAATGTGTCTTGTATTTTGGAGTGTATTGTAATTTTACAGGAAATATGACATATTTGGAAGAGTTAGACGTGGACCAAAGCACCTACATGGATAAGGGTTGAGGAGGAGGGCCAGCACGCGAAAGATGGAGACGAGACGAGCCAGAAGGAGCCCAAGCCGATAGGCCTAGAGGCTCTGAGCCGGCCGGCCCAGCCTGTTCTGGGGCCCGCTCGCTCTCCCCTTCCTTCAGCACGATGTAAACGCAAACCATAAGGGTTCCCTCCGCCGTCATTCACCAGAGACCCATATAAACATCCCTAAGGACGACCTCATGATCATCATTTGGAGGAGGAGAAGAGATTAGATCTAAAAACCGTCATTGGAGAGAAACACAAGGAGGAGACGCCGCCGGAGGTCCTAGCCGTCGTCCGGACGCCGTCTCAAGTTGGAGGACAATGAGGAGCTCAATCTTCGCCGGAGGCTTTCACACCATGAATCGCGACGTCATGCCTAGCTTCATGGGCTAAAGTCCTCGTTTGTCCATGGGGTTGTAAGGAGATCTTGATTTGTAATAGCCGAATCCTTTTATGAGATCAATCTACCATGTTCTTAGTTGATGGTGCTTTTCATCCTAATAGCCGGCCGGCATCACCATGTGTATGCATCGCTCGTTGCCTCGCATGCCTAGATCGCATCAACGTTTCATGTTCCTATAGCTCGATAGGTGATTACCCTCGTGTAGTGACAGTATGCGGAAGGGAAAATGTTGAGCTTGGTTCACATCTTTACCATTGATAGATTAGATTGGTTTTCTCTTGCTTGGCGATTATATCTCATAGTGATCCTAGACCCTATGGGCAAATGCTTCCATACCTTGTGTACTCCTCTCTACCGCTCATAACATTGATTAGATTATATTGTTCTTATTACATTCATTATCATTCAATCAAAGAACACTTTTGCTAACATCATTAGTGCTTAGTTAAGCGTAGAAATCCCTTGTTCCACGGATTGATAAACCTTGGGGGAATACTCTAAGGGAAAAGCTACGACCGATCCGTGCGCTTGCGGTTCGTAATTGGCGTGCCTAAGTGCCGTCAACATTGTCCCCGTCCGCCGTGCCCCCGCAGTCCGCCGCGCCCACGTCCCCGACCCTGACGCCGTCCCGACGTCCTCCACCCCGATGACGCCGTCCACGTCCGCCGCACCCGCGTCCTTGTCCCCGACGTCATCCCCTCGCGCGGCTGTCCCCGACGCCATCCCTGTCCCCGGTGTCCCTCTGCGCGCGCCCCTAGCCGCCATCTGCCACGCCCCGAACGCCGTCCCCGGCGTCCCTCTGCGCGAGCGCCGCCCGAGGACCCGGTCGTCCCCGCGCGACCCAAGCATCGCGTGCAGTGTATGTGCGTGTGCGTTTGTTGTGTGTTGTATGTTGTGTGCTGTGTGTGCGTGTGGGGTGTGTGTGTTGTGTATTTTTTATGTATATTATTATTCTTATAAGAAATGCTATATAGAAAATGATATAGGAAATTTATTGTAAATGATTTAGGAAATGATAGTATATAAAGTTATAGGAAATTGTTTAGAAAATGGTATAAGCTTGTAGGAATTGAAATGTGTTATCTCCTCATCATTTATTTCCTAGGATTTTTGCTTAGGATTTGATTTTAGGAAATGGATTGTATCATCTTATAGGAGATGATATAAGTACTTATAGGTTTTTCCAGAATTGTATTAGGAAATGATATATGGAAAATGGTTTAGGAAATGATATAAGTACTTATAGAAATTCATAGGAATTTATAGAAATTCATAAAAATTCATACAAATTTATAGAAAATCATAGAAATTCATACAAATTTATAGAAATTCATAGGAATTTATAGAAATTCATGTATACTTGTTAAGTATTATTTCATGTTAGTAATTGTCTTATCATTAGTGTAATTTCAGACAATTTTAGGTGCCAACATGATGACGGTAGATGAAATGAATGAACTCATTATGATGAATGCTATTGCACAAGGCAGTGCACGTGCCACTAATATCCTCAACGCCGAGGAGAAGGCGGGTGGTGACGATGGCAGCCAATACTTGAATATGTCAGGTGATGGCATTGAAGAACCTGCTGAAAATGTTCAGACGGAGGAGGTATATATATATTGTCAATATCGATGATATATATATAAGCATGCGATCTTGATACATTTCTTTCTCATACTTGTAGCCCTCAGCCTCACAACCTTCTGGGTCATCATCATCGAAGAGGACGAAACGTGGCCCGACCAAAAAGTTAGAGGGCAGACTTATAATCACAGATGTGGCAGAAGATGGTCGGCCAGTTGCGCCAGAAAAAGCTGCTACTAAGATGGTAAATCAGTGTGGTGTTCTAGTTAGAGACCACGTGCCAATCAGCTTGCAGAGGTGGAAATTCAGCAATGAAGCAACTTACGTGCCGCAATCAGAGAAAAAATGCAATGGGCTACTTTGAAAGAGCACTTCACAGTGCCTGAAGGTTCAGAGGAGAGAGTGAAAAATTGGGCTCTAAAGACGATGGCTACTTCATGTCAAACTTGGAAGAAGAACTTGTACAGAAAATATGGCAAGAAGAACCTGACACCCAACTTCAACGATTACCCACAGCTCAAGGATCGGGATTCATTCGTGCAGTACAGGCGGTTGGAGTTAGGTGAAACGAACTCTCGTCAAACAAGGATCAATGCCGCGAAGAAACGGTGCTTCCACTCTCTTGGATCAACTGGCTACAAGAAGAAAATTTCAATCTGGAACAAGATGGTAGAAGATTTGCTTGCCAGAGGAATCACACCGGCGACAATCAATTGGCAGAGCGATCGAGGCATTGGTATTACACTCATGGGGGCACTCTAGATTTCAATGATGGGTCACTTATAGACAATGATGAGATAAAAGAGGTGGCCACTGGTATCCTTGTAGCACTTAAAGAGAAAGCCGATGGGAGATTCGTTCCCGACAGAGAAAATGACGAGCTAACAAGGGCTCTGGGGAATCCCGAACATCCCGGATGAGCTAGAGGTGTCGGCCCATGGAAGGTTGCATTTTCAGCGGACAGTGACACCTACAAAAGTCGTACGCGCACCAAGGCCACACAGGAGAGAAGAGTTGAGAAATTGAAAAGAGAGGTTCAGCAAACAAAGGTCGGCATCGCAGATGAAGTGTCTAGACAAATACAGACATTGCTGAGCCAAGGGAAGCCGGTTCCGGGAGGAATACTTCTACCCACCGGAGTTCGTGGTTCAGTCGGTGTTAGCCCGCCCTCCCAACATCGAAGCAGTGTTACTTCCACAGAGCTCCCACCTGCCGATGCGGGGGACGACAGTGTAAGCTATCTAGTGGACGAAATCACTCTGCGTACGCCATGTGAGCTACATATACCATGCACGAACTTATCCACTAAGGTGGCTTACGGTATGGCTTATCCGGTAGAGCAAGGGCAGACCATTCATGGGGCACAGATTCCAAGTGGCTACTGCAAGGTGGGGGTGGAGCAAATTTGTGAAGGATATGATGACTTGGAGCTCGACATCGAAGGTGGCGACGGA
>CM014272.1:22093731-22112119 GCA_004135705.1 Alloteropsis semialata
CTATGGTACCCTTTTACCATAATATCATTAATGCATAAGCTAGATATATAATCTAGAAGTGAAACAAATAGTGCCTAAATTAGCCCCAAACTCTAAGAAAACTTGCATAAAGAAACACATAGAGCCAATCAAAAGCTTAATTGATGATTTTTTTTTTGTTCAATGCATGTGTATTTATTGACAGCACAATTTTCAATCACAATTACTATTAGTAATTAGGTGTAACATGGTCATTTTTTATCAATATAAAATGTGTTTGAAATTTTCTAAACGAATAGTTATTTTGTGATGGAGGGAGTATACATCGACCAGTCTGCTGTGGTATCAGCGAGGGCTATAACGGTTCCGCGGAGCTGACATTATGACCGTTGTTGTAGAATTAGCAGATTTGGAATGTTGCCACTGAACCCTACAACTTGCTATTCAAAACATTGTTTAGTACTATCCAGAATTTGGGGATCATTAGAGGCTTTATTGGTTAATGTCATAACGTATTGACTACATCTGCACTCTCCTTTTTGAATTGGAGTTAATAAACAAGGACACTGACCTTTGAATCATTTGCATGACTACTAAGCTATTATGCATTCTAAAGTGCAACAAAGGTTGTAGCACTAAAAGATTTTTGGTCTAATGCAACGGAATTCATTGCAATCGCACAAAGTCTGTTGCAATAGGTAAGTGGTATTGCAACCATTTCTAGAAACCGCTGTGATAGGCAGATGTTAGCCTCCATCTTTGAAATGGTTGTGGTAAGTTGAAAATAATACCGCCATGAATTATTTGTGTTTTGATAATTATTAATTTTGTGAGAAGTTGTAGGCTTTACTACCACAAAATTTGAAATGGTTGCCATTAGTTTATAGTTTTGCCACGAATTTCTTGCATTATCGTAATAGTTTATTTTGTTGCAATAGGTTGATCCATATTGCAATGGAAAACTAATTTGTTGGGATTACATAACTGTATTGCCACGAAATTGTTGCATTGCCTTGTCCTCTCATTGCAAAAGGTTGCTCTATATTGCAATGGAAAACAATAGTGTTGAGTTTGTTGTCAATTTTGCTAAGATTGTGTTGCGTTGTATTAATCTTGTATTTCCGTTGCAAAAGGTTGGTCTATATTGCACCGGAAACAGAAAACGTTGCAATTTCTTGATGATTTTGCTCTAAATGTGTTGTGTTATAATAATCTTGTTTTTCATTGCAAAAGGCTCTCCATATGGCAACAAAAATATTTTGCAGCAATTAATAATTTCACTAGCAGCTAATTATTTGCATATTTTTTCAAAGAACAATGAGAAGATGGGTTCGAACCTAGAACCTATCGCTAAGAAACTCTCGATGCTACCACTAGGGAAGTGAAGCTTGTTTTGATTGAGAGCATCGCTGATGCCAAATAAACCTTGTTATACCCCTCTAATGGGTAAAACCCATGATCTTGGCATGTGTATGTTGTGAACTTTGTTGCTCTTGAATTAATGGTATTGTGTGCCCAAATTACCTTCGTCATCTCCCCCGCCCATTTTCCCTTTTTCCGCAATCGGCCAAGCACTTTTTAATGGCTGAAAAAATCAAGCCATTTGCTCTTTTCTGCTGCACAATTGGACTACGAATGAGAAACCATTTTTTTTTTTTGCTTTGGTTCCGATGGTCATGCAATAATCCCTGAATTCAAATGTCAAGAAAATCAAGGTGTCAATGAGGAGAGTGTCAAATTTGTGAAGCCAATCTTGACGGTGTCAAAGTTGCGAAGCCCAATGAATATAGTGTCAAAAAATCCAAATTTCTCAACCAAGAGGGATGACATACTTGGTTAGGGTTCTGACTTTGAAGGGGTGAGGGAATGCGAGTGGGCCTTGTTGGGCTGAGCTGTGCAGTGGAGGATCGATGGGCTTGCTGCTCTCGGTGGTTCGGCTTGGTGCGGAGCTAAAACCAACGCTATGACCGAGTACCAAAGTTTTCAATAGCCAAAACCGACACTGAGCGAGACACCAAAAAAACCAAAAGTTCGGTGCGGTTCAGTGTGCTTGTCGGGTTTTGGTGAAAATGTGTCCAGCCCTACGAATCTCATGTGTAGTCTGCTTTCATCTCTCTTCACATTAACTTCAGTGACATGTCAAGCCTTGTAGCTATCTGTTTTGGCATCACCCGAGACACCACAAGTGAACCCTAACAACTACTGTGTGCAGTGAGCACTGGAAGACCGTGATAAACAATGCTCGCCTGCATCGGTACATAACGTTTTCTGAAGTAACGTGGTTCAAATGGCTGGATTCTTTTACCTGTGGAAAATGTGTGGAGAGGTGTGAGCCCAGGAGGTGCTGAATAAAATAGGGAGTATATGACCTGCATAATTAAAAAAAACTCTCTATGCCTCACGCCCTCACCTTGTCCTTGATATATTTACTTCTACCACCACCAGTTCTCTTCTGGTGAACTTGCAGGGCCGAAGCTCTCCTACATATACTAGTGATTGGCACGCGCCCATGCGCACGATGGAGTACGTGATTGTTAGACATATAGAGTTGTATATGGTCTTGTATTGTATTTGTGTCCTTACTTGTACTCCAAGCCTATACGGCCTATATAATGAAAGGTCACCCCCCTTGTTTAGGGTGTGTGGTGTTTCCTCAACTCTCTCTACATGGTATAGAGCCTAAATCCTAGGCCTGCCTCCTCCCTGCCCTAGGGCGTGCGCTGCCCCTCCCTGGCTGCGCCCCTCTCCCCCCACTTCCTTCCGCTGCCCAGTGCGCCGCCCCCTCCCTGGCTGCGCCTCTTCTCCACCACACCAGCACCGCCCTAACCCCCCCTCTCCCCTGGGCGCCGCTCCATCAACAGATCCCATCCGTTGATGTCCACGATCACCCACGTGGACTCCTCCTCCACCGGTGACAGCGATTCCGACTCCTCTGTTGGATTCTCTCTTCTTTTCAGCGACGACGTTGCTGCACAGATTGATTTCCCCATGGCGCTTCCCTATGCCGCAATCTCTGTGCACTCCTATGTCCCCATGAAGCTCGACTTTCGTGCCGACACCTTCTTCAAGTGGAAGGCGTGCTTCGAGGCTTTGTGCGGCACCTTCGGGCTGCTGTCCCACATCGACGGGATGGCGCCCCCAACCCCTTCACCCCCTGCGTGCTCCAGGAGGACTGCTGTGTTCGCTCCTGGATCTATGGCACTGTCTTCGACGCCGTCCACGACTTCATCATGATGGATGAACCGATGGCGTGCAAGCATTGGACCGCCATCACTGCCCGCTTCGAGGCGAACAAGGCGCCGCGCGCCATCTTCCTTAGTCAGGCCTTCATGAACCTGTCTTAGGGGGATCTGTCCGTCGAAGCCTACGGCCAGGAGATGAAGAAGGCAGCTGATCGCCTTCGTGCCGTCGGCAAACCGGTCGATGATCCCACCATGGTGCTCAACCTCCTTCGCGGCGCCAATCCTCGCTTCAGCAACACCTGCGACGTCATTGCCGGTGATGCCACCATGGATTTCGTTGGTGCCCTTGATCTGCTCGCACTCAAGGAGATGCGGCTTGCTGAGGAGGCCAAGATGGTCCACTCCACCGCCCTCAACGCCTCCTCAACGCCTTCCTGTTGTGCGTCCTCCTGCCACTCCTCTACGACGACTCCTCCTCAGCAGTTCTTGGTGCAGCAGCAGCAGCAGCAGGGCGGCGGCGGTGGCGCCGACCAGCAGAAGCGGAAGAAAACCTACAATCGCAAGGGTGGCAGCGGCGGCAACCAGCAGGGTGGTGGCGGCAACCAGCAGCAGCCACTTCGCTCGCCCAACCCTACTGGCCCATGGATTTGCATCAATCCGTGGGGCCAGCGGCAGGGTCAGGCGGGCGGCTCTGGCGGCTCTGGCGCGCCTGGCAGTGGCGGCCAGGCTTGGCGCGGCAGTCCGGGTCTTCTTGGAAACAACCCGCATGCCCACACTGCAGTTGGCGCCCAGCAGTCCGGCGGCCCGCAGTACTTCGACACGGCGGGACTTATGGCGGCGCTGCAGCAGATGTCGCTGCAGGGCGACACCTGGGTGATGGACACTGGCGCCTCTACGCATATGCACTCCTCTGAAGGTATACTTCACTCCTTCTTCCAGTTGCTGATTCTTCGATCATAGTAGGCAATGGTGCACGTATCCCTGTCACGACCCGAGGCTCTTCGATTCTTGATACCAATTCCAGAAAATTCATTCTAAACAACATCCTTGTTGCTCCATCCATAGTTCACAATTTACTTTCTGTTCGCTAGTTTACCCGCGATAATGGTGGTTCTATCGAATTTGACGCCTTTGGTTTCTCTGTCAAGGAACCCAGGACGGGACGCGTGATTCTTCGCTGCAATAGCTCGGGCGATCTCTACACTGTCTCCCTTGCTGCCCAGTCCACCGCCAGCGCCCTCCTTGCAGCCTCCTCCTCCGTGTGGCATCGTCGCCTTGGTCATCCCGGTCCAGCTACCTTAGCTAGTCTCAAGAAGAACAATTTGATTTCCTGTAATAAAGTAGACCGTACTCTTTGTCATGCCTGTCAGCTCGGCAAACATGCTCATCTACCTTTTAGTTCATCTACTTCTCAAACTGTTACTCCTTTTGAGATAGTTCACTGTGATGTCTGGACCTCCCCGGTTACAAGTATTTCTGGCTGCTTTTATTAGATGATTTCACTCATTTTTGCTGGACGTTTCCCCTTAAGCACAAATCTGAGGTTCGTCAGCATGTGGCTGATTTTATTCCCTACGTACGCACACAGTTTGGCTTTAACATTAAATGCTTTCAAGCTGATAATGGGACAGAATTTGTTAACCATGCCATGCATGATCTTCTTGCTGCTCACGGCATTGTCTTCCAACTTTTATGTCCTTACACTTCTCCACAAAATGGTAAAGCTGAACGTGTTCTTCGTACTTTAAACAACTCTGTGCGCACAATGCTTCTCCATGCGTCCATGCCATCCAAGTACTGGGCTGAGGCCCTTGCAGCCGCCACATACTTGCTTAACAGCCGCCCCTCTTCCTCCATCCGCAACGAAATTCCGTACACTCGTTTGTACCAAACCCCCCTCCTATGAGCACTTGCGTGTTTTTGGATGTCTCTGTTACCCTAATCTACAGGCCATGTCTCCACATAAGCTTGCGCCGCGTTCCACCGCCTGTGTTTTCTTGGGGTATCCTTCTGCTCATAAGGGGTATCGTTGTTTGGATCTCTCCACGCGCCGGATTATCATCTCTCGTCATGTTGTGTTTGATGAGCTCAGTTTTCCGTTTGCACGTGATTCTCCCACTCCCGCCAGCTCTTTCGATTTTCTACTCGGTCGCGACTTGGATATTGCACCTTGTTTTACTGATCATGCAGCTGGTGGCTCTCCTTCGCTTGGTGGGCGTGGTTCTGTACCCCAACCAAGCCTCGACGTCTCCTCGTCTGGTGGGTGTGGTTTCGTACCCCCATCCAGCGCTTCGGATGCTTCTACTCCGGGCGGGTGTGGCCTTGTGCCCCTGTCCGGATCCCTCGGCGATGCTGGAGCTGCTACAGGCGGGCCTGCACCTGGCGGCCTGCCCTCACCAGCTGCTCCAAGCAGCTCTGGCTCACCGCCGGCTGCACCAGGTGATCTGCTGCGCCAAGCGCCGTCTGCTCCAGGCAGCTCTGGCGCACCGCCAGCAGCTCCTGCACCGGCCGGTCAGGCTCCTGCTGCACGGCCACGTGCGGCTCCGGCGGTTCTTCCGGCTCCACGAGTCCCACCGGGCTTTCCTGCATATCCAGCTGGTCATCCTGATCGGTGGAAGGGTCTTGTCTATGGCCGTCGCCCGGCTTTTCTGCCTGCTGCGCCCTCGACGCCTGGTGGTGTGACTTCACAGACTAGCGAACCATCTGCTAGCAGTGATCAATCCTCGCTTGGCAGTCCGTCTCCATCTCCTGTCCTTCGTCGCCAGACTCGTCTGCAGACCGGTACTATTGCGCCTGTCAGTTATCGGAATTTGACCACTGATCATGTTGTTGCTTCTCCTATTCCGGCTAATTATCGCAGTGCACTTGCTGATCCAAATTGGCGGGCAGCTATGACAGATGAGTTTCAGGCTTTGACAGACAATGGCACTTGGCGTCTTGTTCCTAGACCTTCTGGTGCTAACATTGTGACAGGAAAGTGGATTTATACGGTGAAATATAATGCTGATGGCTCTCTGTCTCATCACAAAGCTCGTTGGGTTGCCCGAGGATTCACTCAGCAGCCTGGTCTTGATTTTGATGAGACTTTCAGTCCGGTTGTTAAACCGGAAACCATTCGGACGGTTCTGAGTGTTGCAGCTTCTCGACAGTGGCCTCTTCATCAACTTGATGTGAAGAATGCCTTTCTTCATGGGCATCTTGATGAGACAGTTTATTGTCAGCAGCCCCCTGGTTTTGTTGATCCTGCGTATCCTGATTATGTCTGTCTTTTGGAGAAGTCACTATATGGGTTGAAGCAGGCGCCTCGTGCCTGGCATCAGCGGTTTGCTACCTACTTACGACAGTTGGGTTTTGTTCCTTCAGAATCTGACCACTCTTTGTTTATTTACAAGGATGGTGATGATGTTGCCTACCTGCTGTTATATGTGGATGACATTGTTCTCACCGCTTCGTCGACTGCCCTGCTTCAGCATATTATTGGCCGTCTTCATGCTGAGTTTGCTATGACAGATCTTGGTGCGCTTCATCACTTTCTGGGGATTTCTGTTACTCGTTCTTCAGAGGGGTTGTTTCTGTCTCAGCGGAAGTATGCTTTGGACCTTCTTCAGCGTGCTGGTATGAGTGATTGCCACTCTGTTTCTACGCCCGTGGATACTAAGTCCAAGTTATCTGCTACAGATGGTGCACCTGTTGAGAATGCGTCTGAGTACAGGAGTCTTGCTGGTGCTCTGCAGTATCTCACTCTGACTTGTCCTGATCTTGCATACGCTGTTCAGCAAGTCTGTCTATTTATGCATGATCCTCGGGAGCCTCATCTTGCACTTGTCAAGCGCATCCTGCGCTATGTGAAGGGCACGCTGTCCTTTGTTTTTCACATTGGCACAGGTCCTCTTGATACTCTCACAGCCTACTCTGATGCTGACTGGGCTGGCTGTCCTGATTCTCGGCGTTCTACTTCGGGTTATTGTGTCTATCTTGGTGATACTTTGGTGTCTTGGAAATCCAAACGGCAGCACACAGTTTCCCGTTTGAGTGCTGAAGCGGAGTACAGGGCAGTTGCACACGTTGTGGCTGAGTGTTGCTGGCTGCGGCAGCTTCTTCAGGAACTCCATCTTCCTCTCAAGAAGGCTACGATTGTCTTTTGTGACAATGTTAGTGCTGTTTATATGACTGCTAACCCGGTTCACCATCGACGCACGAAGCATATTGAGATTGATTTTCATTTTGTCCGTGAGAAGGTTGCTTTGGGGGAAGTTCGTGTTCTCCATGTACCTTCGTCACAGCAGTTTGCTGACATTATGACTAAGGGTCTATCTGTACAGTTGTTTACTGATTTTAGGTCCAGTCTTGGTGTCCGTGATGCTCCCCCTGTGACTGCGGGCAGGTGTTAGACATATAGAGTTGTATATGGTCTTGTATTGTATTTGTGTCCTTACTTGTACTCCAAGCCTATACGGCCTATATAATGAAAGGTCACCCCCCTTGTTTAGGGTATGTGGTGTTTCCCCAACTCTCTCTACAGTAATGTTTTACATGATTTAAAAATTTTGTTGTGGATGAAGTGTGAGAAATGAAGCGGGTATAAGCAATTGTTTACATACAATGTGTATAAGCGCGAGGGCTTAAACAAAAAATGTCTGCACCATTCTATCTAGGAGCGTGGATTGATTTCTAAAAAATGCGAGGGCTAATTGGAAAATGTGCTTTCCAACTCAACTCAATCTCGGGTTGGTTCCTTAAAGACCCAAGTGGCTAATTGCAAAAAAAATCCCGCTACTCAACTCAATCCGGGTTGATCTTTTAGAAATGTGAGGGTCTAAATGCAAAAAGTCTGCCACACTCAATCTAAGAACACGATTTGATTCATTAAAAATATGAGGGCATAATTAAAAAATATGCACGCCACTCAATGTAGAACAATGTTGTTCACTTGGAAATGTGGGAGCCTAAATATAAAAAATCGGCACCTATATCTAGGACTGTGGGTTCGGTTTCTTAGAAATGGGATGGTCTGGACGTAAAAAATTGGCGGTTTATCGCTAGCCGTCGGTACGCGATTGGACGGTGTTGGGTAGATTTTTTAGATGCGTGAGGGTCAAAATGAAAATGTTTGTTACACGCAATCTGGAAATACGATTAGGTTTCTTGAAAATGCGAGGGAATAATTGTAAAATGATCACGCCACTCAATGTAGAATAAGGTTGATTGGAAACACGAGAGCCTAAATACAGAACACCAACACCTATATCTAGGACTATTAGTTTGATTTCTGAGAAATATGAGGGTTTAAATATAAAAAACCAGTGGCTTATAGCAATGGATGAAAAAATTTAAGGAAATGCGAGAGTCTAAATATAAAACACCGGCACCTATATCTAGGACCGCGGGTTTGATTTCTTAAAATACAAGGGTCTAACATAAATAATTGGTGGGATTTGATTTCTTAGAAATGTGAAGGTCTAAATGTAGAAAAATTGGAAATATGAGGGTCTAAACGTAAATAATTGGTGGGATTTGATTTTTTTTAGAAATGCGAGGGTCTAAATGTAGAAAAAGATGACTTATGGCTAACCGGCTATATGTAGAAAAATCAGAAATACGAGAGCCTAAATGTAAATAATTGGTGGGATTTAATTTCTTAGAAATGCGAGGGTCTAAACGTAGAAAAAATATGACTTATGGCTAACCGTCGGATCGCCATCCGACGGCCGAAAAAATTTTGGCCGACGTGGCCACCACGAGCGGCCGAGGTACCTGCCGATAAAATTTCAGCGTGGCCACCACGAGCGGCCGAGGTACCCGCCCGCTTTAATAAGAAGGAATTACACCCATAGGATCCTACATATATTACTCTCATCAGGTCACTACCGTGCGATTAATCTAGTCGTGCGCATGGAGGGCCGCATCTGAAACTCCCCAATAGTACTGCTGAACATCCTGGATCGGTAAGGCCACGATTTGGTAGACAGCTGAAGCCTCAAGCCCCACAGCTCTTTTATGCAAGTTTGAAACACGAAATGGTTAATCTGCGCCGATAATTTGTACGCTCCCAGGTAGTAGGACTTGGGAATTGGGATCTTAAGGACAGCTATGAGTTGAGTTTATGTGACTGATTCACCACATCCACTGCTTTCACTTTTTGCCTCTATACATGCATGTTTAGAGCTCTTTTACGGTACTCCATAGGTCTTTTCATACTAGTCCTTCTTAGACACCAGTATAGAGTAGTATAGAGTACCGTAAAAGAACTCTAAGGAACTTGCTACAAATAACTTGAAATTGATATTGGGGAAGCAGGCCACCAGGCACAAACTCTTACCGTCTTATGCTGCCCGATACTGAGAGTTTGAATCTAGCCATCCAGAACCTAGACGCAAACTTTTAGGCTACCAGGGTGTCTCTTCTAGACTTTTAGGCTATACTCACATTGGTGGTTTCATTCTCATTTAGTTGCATATTAATTATTCTCTTTTGATGATGTAGAAAAGAAGTAAAGATGAGAGAGAATGAAGCAGTTTGGCAAGATGAAAATGTTAGAATTAATCTTGAAAGTCTAAGAAACTCTAAGGGCGACTTTGGAAGCCCGAAACCCCGGGTGGATCCTCGCGATTTCCCGGGGCCCGGAGGCCGCGCGGAATTCGGCCACGGGCCAAATCGCCCCGCCCTTTGGAAGCCCACGAGACAGCGAAATCTGACCCGATCCACGCGTTTTCCCCAAGGTGAGTCTTCCCCACCTCGACACATCGGGCAGCTCTTCCCCGGGNCGTTCTTGCAGTTCTTGTGAAGATAGCTCACAGCTGGTTTGATCTCCTTGTGGGCTCAGATAGATGATTGACATGTGCCTTCGCTTGCCTTTAGATGTCCCTTCCTCTTGTAGTCTTGTTGGATCCTAGTTTTATAAAACGCAAAGGAAGCTCAAACGTTTGATCGCAAAAGCTGCCCAATCATTTGATTCAGTGTAGTACATGCTAAAATATTTGCTAGAATTATATCTTCACATGATATCTCTTCTTTAACCGAAATAAGATCTCTGCATATATGCTAGGATCTTACTGGAAAAGGAGATCAAGATCGCTCAGTACCTCAGCTAGGTGGTTAGGAATTGAGTTTTCTTTTCGATGGTGACATTTGGTGTTCTGTCCTTTCGATTGCCTTAAACCTGGAAGAGTTTCTTTTGTGGCGAAATGGAAGAGTATACACTTTAGTTCAAGTTGCTTTCTAGGAGAGAACAAAGCAACAGGTATGATCTGTTGATCGTGATCTAAATTTCCCATATCACTACAATGTTGAATGGCACGCGGAGGTATTATTTTTTGACAGAAAATTACAAATTAATGATTCTTAGGTCACCTTTTGCTTGCTTCAATCTTTTACGAGGTTTTAATTTGTTACGAGATATCAGTTGAAACTCTAAAAAATAACAATTTAAAGGCTTGAACCAACTGAATGAGAAATTAGTAATTCCAAGCAATTCCTTTTCTCTATATGAATCTTGGTATGAGTCTAAAATCATCACTTGTGACTTGCTCTGTTCTTGCCTTGAGAAATAATGGTTCTTCTTTGCTACTAATTGAAGAGCCTTGCTTAATTGCTTTTAGTGTCAACTGACAAGTTCAACTGCACCAGAAAATTACTTATCCTAATTTTTTAATCACAATTGGGATAACTTTATTGAGACTCATGATTCACGATCACTTTTACTGTATGCAATTATGCATTTTAATTTTGTCCGCATTATGGTGTAAAATAAGCTTACTTAAAAGTAATTATGTGTGAGATGTCTTTTTGAACTAGTATTATTCCTGCCATCAGAGGTCTTTTTGAACTAGTATTATGTGAGATGTCTTTTTGATCTTTTGTTTTGCACAGATCACCAGGTTGCTCCCTGATGCAACTGGTCCCACCTGTGGCCAGCGTCTTGAGAAGGTCCTTGGCACTGAGCACTGCCATATCCTTCGTGTGCCATTCAGAACTGAGAATGGAGTTGTTCGCAAGTGGATCTCGCGTTTTGAAGTCTGGCCATACCTGGAGACTTACTGTCATGGGCGTCAAAGGGCGGCCATGCTGAGTGGCTAGAAGGCAAGGCCATCAGCCCTCAAATTATGGAGCAATCAGTGTTATGGGAGTGGGACCAGCTAGGCCTGGGCCCACGGTGTACTGTAGCGCGTGAACAGTACGCGCGTGAACAGTACCCAGGTCAAGGGATAGGATCAATTAGAGATAAGATTAGATTAGTTTCTTAAGGGTCAAGTTGATTAGTTTCTTAAGGGTCAAGTCTTCTCATCTATATAAGGATGGGATTGTATCTCCTTTCGGAATCAAGCAATGAATTATCAAACCAATCTCTCTCTCTCCCAATGACTCTCAAGCGCCTAGGGCTGCTACCCTAGAACTAAGCCTGCGGCCGAGGGGCATAACCTCGCCGGAGAAGACAGCTATCGCCATGGACCCAAGGTCCATGACATCTGGTATCAGCTCCAGGTCATCCTCACCCTCCCGCCCTCCCTCTCCACCATCAGCCGCCGTGCCACCATCTCCAGCCGCCGCAACGCCCTCCCACCCGCCCTCTCCAACTCCAGATGCATTCACTCGGCTCCAAGAGAGTACTCGCTGTTTCGCAGAGCAGGTGGATCAGTTCGCTGTGATGTTCCACCGCTGGCTTGCACACAAGGAGAAGACAGAGACGGAACTTCTAGCAGCGGTGCGGCTTCAGGCGGCAGCACGAGGGTTCCTGGCACGCCGCCGGGTGCAGTCCCTTTGTGGGGAGAAGCACCTTGCTGTGATCTCCAGGGCCGTCCCATGGCAGTCATTGCAGGAGCAGGCCGCGGTGCGCCTGCAAGCCGCAGGGCGCGGCTTCCTTGTTCGGCAGGTGATGCGGAAGATGCGCATGCTGTTCAATTCCTCGCTGCAGTGCGCGATCAGCCACTCGAACCCACCTATATTTCCTGCTACGTTCGAAGTATGGTGCCTACCAGCACCACCCATCGGCGTGCAGAGGCAGGCACCAAAGGCAGTTCAGTCCGTGCCACGAACCGCGGTGGATGTTTCTTCTGTTCGGGTGCCCAGCGGACTGGCCGGCTGCTACATCCTTCCTCCACCCGACATGAAGCCGGCGCTCTTCCCATGGGATCCCGGACGATGTCGGCACCGGCTCCTTCTTCCTCCGACATCCACTACTACAGCTCGAGGACGAGCTGATCCTCAAGGGAGGGGGAGATGTCATGGGCGTCAAAGGGCGGCCATGCTGAGTGGCTAGAAGGCAAGGCCATCAGCCCTCAAATTATGGAGCAATCAGTGTTATGGGAGTGGGACCAGCTAGGCCTGGGCCCACGGTGTACTGTAGCGCGTGAACAGTATGCGCGTGAACAGTACCCAGGTCAAGGGATAGGATCGATTAGAGATAAGATTAGATTAGTTTCTTAAGGGTCAAGTTGATTAGTTTCTTAAGGGTCAAGTCTTCTCATCTATATAAGGATGGGATTGTATCTCCTTTCGGAATCAAGCAATGAATTATCAAACCAATCTCTCTCTCTCCCAATGACTCTCAAGCGCCTAGGGCTGCTACCCTAGAACTAAGCCTGCGGCCGAGGGGCATAACCTCGCCGGAGAAGACAGCTATCGCCATGGACCCAAGGTCCATGACATCTGGTATCAGCTCCAGGTCATCCTCACCCTCCCGCCCTCCCTCTCCACCATCAGCCGCCGTGCCACCATCTCCAGCCGCCGCAACGCCCTCCCACCCGCCCTCTCCAACTCCAGATGCATTCACTCGGCTCCAAGAGAGTACTCGCTGTTTCGCAGAGCAGGTGGATCAGTTCGCTGTGATGTTCCACCGCTGGCTTGCACACAAGGAGAAGACAGAGACGGAACTTCTAGCAGCGGTGCGGCTTCAGGCGGCAGCACGAGGGTTCCTGGCACGCCGCCGGGTGCAGTCCCTTTGTGGGGAGAAGCACCTTGCTGTGATCTCCAGGGCCGTCCCATGGCAGTCATTGCAGGAGCAGGCCGCGGTGCGCCTGCAAGCCGCAGGGCGCGGCTTCCTTGTTCGGCAGGTGATGCGGAAGATGCGCATGCTGTTCAATTCCTCGCTGCAGTGCGCGATCAGCCACTCGAACCCACCTATATTTCCTGCTACGTTCGAAGTATGGTGCCTACCAGCACCACCCATCGGCGTGCAGAGGCAGGCACCAAAGGCAGTTCAGTCCGTGCCACGAACCGCGGTGGATGTTTCTTCTGTTCGGGTGCCCAGCGGACTGGCCGGCTGCTACATCCTTCCTCCACCCGACATGAAGCCGGCGCTCTTCCCATGGGATCCCGGACGATGTCGGCACCGGCTCCTTCTTCCTCCGACATCCACTACTACAGCTCGAGGACGAGCTGATCCTCAAGGGAGGGGGAGATGTCATGGGCGTCAAAGGGCGGCCATGCTGAGTGGCTAGAAGGCAAGGCCATCAGCCCTCAAATTATGGAGCAATCAGTGTTATGGGAGTGGGACCAGCTAGGCCTGGGCCCACGGTGTACTGTAGCGCGTGAACAGTATGCGCGTGAACAGTACCCAGGTCAAGGGATAGGATCGATTAGAGATAAGATTAGATTAGTTTCTTAAGGGTCAAGTTGATTAGTTTCTTAAGGGTCAAGTCTTCTCATCTATATAAGGATGGGATTGTATCTCCTTTCGGAATCAAGCAATGAATTATCAAACCAATCTCTCTCTCTCCCAATGACTCTCAAGCGCCTAGGGCTGCTACCCTAGAACTAAGCCTGCGGCCGAGGGGCATAACCTCGCCGGAGAAGACAGCTATCGCCATGGACCCAAGGTCCATGACACTTACACTGATGTAAATACCTTGCTTTGCCATATCCTTCTTTTAATTTCTTTGCTTTTAAGATGAACATCTTGCTGAATCTTTCTTCACTTGCTGCCAGGATCTGGCACACGAGATTGCCGGCGAGCTTCAGGCCAATCCTGACCTGATCATCGGAAACTACAGTGACGGAAACCTTGTTGCTTGTTTGCTTGCCCATAAGATGGGTGTTACTCACGTATGACTCTTAATTTCAATTGGCAGTAATTTTTATTGCTGCTTCCTGTTCATTACTCAAGTTGCCTTTTTCCTTGATATGCAGTGTACCATTGCCCATGCACTCGAGAACACACTGCTGCATTGCCATGGTGCTTAAAGATTCATGCTTCAGTTGCAAATTCGATTGGTACTGACCACGCCTCTTTCTGCAGCCTGCTTATACGTGGCTTTCGGTTTGACTGTGGTTGAGGCCATGACCCGCGGTCTGCCCACATTCGCTACCGCCTACGGTGGCCCAGCTGAGATCATCGTGCACGCCGTGTCGGGCTACCACATTGACCCATACCAGGGCAGCCTTTGGTGCCGCTTCTGAAATAAGAGTTGCATGCATCTTTGTAGTTCAGCTCGTCAGCATTTGTTTGCCTCACATTGTGCTCACGTTGCTATTGAAGATATGAGTGTTCTGAATTCTAATACCAGAAACATTCTGATGCATGCCTCAATTGCATCTGTACGCCAATTTTTAGCGAAATCTGTTAGAACAGAAAAATTAATGTCGTTACTGCTATTATTTTTGGTTGGTAGTCTTTTTTTTTTTTGGAGATTTTGGTTGGTTGTCATGTTATGCAGCAGTTAAAAGAAATGTATACTGCAGTAGTTAAAAGATATGCTTCAGAAAATAAAACAGACAGCAACCGAAGCAACCGAAGGGGCTGCCCTGCTTCTCCAAACAACCGACGGGGGAGAGGGGGCACCAGTGCCCTGTGAAGGAGGGGATAAAAAAAACCAAAAAATCCTCCCGGGGATAATCCATCCGGGGTTGATTCACCCGGTGCTGCCAAAGTCGCCCTAAGATAGGTATGGGATGGTACACCCACTGCTTTCATTTTTTGCTGATCAACAATATCCATCTGTAACATATTCGTTCTCATCCCGACTTGTGATTAATGTAATGTGGTTTATGTTTCATTTTTCATTTTCAAAAATCATATTATGTACATATAAAATGATTTGCTTTAGCAGAGGGTGTGGCATAATTCAACAATTTATAAATCCATGTTGAAAATTCAAAACTATCAGAATATGCTCCCCATATTTTTTAAACTTCCACTAGAAACTTATAAAAAGATTCAACGTACTACTGGAAAATCCCTCATCAGTACCGGATGGTAACCCTCATAGGCACCGGTTCTGCAACCGGTACAAAGCAACCGAGACTAAAGGCCTCGGTCTTCGGTACCGGGTGCAAAACTGGTACCTATGAGTCTCATTGGTACCGGTTGGTAACACCAACCGGAACCAAAGGGCCCTCTCACGTATGCTACAGGGGAGGCCATTTGGTACCGGTTGATGTTACCTCCCGATACCAAAGGGTATTTTTTTTAAATGTTTGATGTTTTTTTTATTAGATGCAATTCGTCTACGTGTGTATGTACGCGTCATATGTAAGTACATGTGTAAGTCTTACACAATCTTTCACACATTTGAAATTATCATAGCTATATATATATTACAGAAGTTATATGCACAAGTTGTTTACAATTGACGAGCAGAACTGAAAAAAGGGGCGGAAAGGGAGCGATATTGAGCAAGATCACGTCCGTCATGGTGGTACTCTCCATTTGGATTTATAACTTGGTCCATAATGAATCCAAATAGTTGGTCCGCAATAGCTTTTGCTTTTTCTCTCATTGGGAGCTCTTCATGGTAAAACATCCTCTGCATTAATCACAAATGAGAACATTTTAATCTAATTATCCATGAGATAACACTAGATCATACACATTAAAGAACAAGTCATATGTAAGCATGAATTGTTTGATTTCGTACCATGAGTTCTTCGTTAGTCGATTTTTTTTGGAGAAATAAAGGTGTGCATCCACTGGCAGACGTGTCCATGCCATGTCAATCAGGTCTAAAACTGGTTGGTATTCCTCTTGTGGTTTCCGCATTGAGTCCAAGACAAAAATACGACGAGTGTGTATGAGAAACACAAGGAGTATCCAGTGGAAGCTGTAGATATATACAAATACATGCACAAGTATTGAGAACAAATTCTTAAAGTTATACATATATATAGAGAAGTACTCACTTGAAATTGTAAGGCAGAAGAATGTAATTCTTGCTTCTTTGTCTCTCCAGGTACAAGTATATGTTGTCCACCATCTGTAGTGGCTTACGAGATACAAGTATGACATTTACCATCAATAGATCCATGAAGCTAACGTCATCGTACGATTTCTCGCGGCATGTATGGATCTCCACCCTACGTGACAAAAATAGATAGGTACTGTTGCAAATTATACTTAAGGCAGAAAGTATTGCTAGAATAGATTAGTGAAACAAACTTACACAACCCAGCAGCTCATCAAAGAAAGATCTATGGCATCTTGATGGTACAGCATATACACATCCTTGAAATTAAAAATTAAGATATCCGACCACGAAAGTAATCACGGTCTTGTATCAAAACATTAAGCATCTCTCTACCCTGTTTGGACACCTTCATGTACCACGTATGGAATCGGTATGCTTGAGTGGTAAGTAGCTTCACAGAAAATGGGGGCACCATTGGTTCTCCGCACCGAAATTCCCAATGTGTCACTGTTGCCTTAGGAATTTGCCCTCTAAAAGTTGTGACGGTGAGAGGCCCGTATCCACGACCATCCGAGCAAGTGCTCCGTCGTCAACATCTTGTTGCACTTGTGTCTGGGCAGCCGCGTCCGTCCTCCTAGCTGAGCTCTGACCGACTTGTTTCTTCTTAGGAGTGGCCTCCTTCTTGCCCGAGGCTCCACTACTGGCTTGTTTCTGCTGACCAGCGGCCGTCTTGTTACCAAAGCCTTCATTAACTTGTTTCTGATAAGACTTTGCAAGCTGGCGATCGTAGTCAGATACTAAGAATCTTATGATTTGCCACGCTCATTGATCTGAAAAAGTTCTTCGCTTTCGGATCTATTTTTACCGGCTTCTCTGGCTCATCTGGTTTGAAATGTTTTTTGACTTGGGCTTTGATCACCAAAGCAGTTTTCTCATCAATTTGGTCATAAAGTAACTTCTTCTTTATGGCGGCTCTCCTTTCTTCTTTGGTAGGCTATTTTTTGACCGTTTCATGTAGATTTTTTTGGTGAGTAGTCCGCCGTGGGGGCGCAGCTTGGCGCTTTGGGGCATGCCATGCTGGTGGAGGACGAGACATGTGTGAGCCGGCATCATCCCTACTTGGAGGTGGCAGCTCTTGCTAATCCTCGTCCCTTCATGAAGGTGACGGTGGCTACGGGGGATCCCTGAGTGGAGTAGATGATGGCCCTTGACTGGCAAATTTGATGTAACACTTCTTCCATAGAATGATACTGTCGTGGACAGCGTACGCTAACGTCCTTTCTCCGTCGCCACCTTCGATGTCGAGCTCCAAGTCATCATATCCTTCACAAATTTGCTCCACCCCCACCTTGCAGTAGCCACTTGGAATTTGTGCCCCATGAATGGTCTGCCCTTGCTCTACCGAATAAGCCATACCGTAAGCCACCTTAGTGGATAAGTTCGTGCATGGTATATGTAGCTCACATGGCGTACGCAGAGTGATTTCGTCCACTGGATAGCTTACACTGTCGTCCCCCGCATCGGCAGGTGGGAGCTCTGTGGAAGTAACACTGCTTCGATGTTGGGAGGGCGGGCTAACACTGCTAAGTACTTATATAAATTCCTATGAATTTCTATAAGTACTTATATCATTTCCTAAACCATTTTCCATATATCATTTCCTAACTCAATTCTGGAAAAACCTATAAGTACTTATATCATCTCCTATAAGATGATACAATCCATTTCCTAAAATCAAATCCTAAGCAAAAATCCTAGGAAATAAATGATGAGGAGATAACACATTTCAATTCCTACAAGCTTATACCATTTTCTAAACAATTTCCTATAACTTTATATACTATCATTTCCTAAATCATTTACAATAAATTTCCTATATCATTTTCTATATAGCATTTCTTATAAGAATAATAATATACATAAAAAAATACACAACACACACACACCCCACACGCACACACAGCACACAACATACAACACACAGCACCCACACGCACACGCACGTACACTGCAAGCGATGCTCGGGTCGCGCGGGGACGGCCGGGGCTTCGGGCGGCGCTCGCACAGAGGGACGCCGGGGATAGGGACGGCATCGAGGGCGCGACAGAC
>CM014272.1:22114899-22126671 GCA_004135705.1 Alloteropsis semialata
AAGACGTCTCGAACAACCAACCAAGTCAAGATAGCATTCATATCGATCAAGAACTCAGTGATGAAGATGTTGTTGATATCGGTGCAAATTGTGCCCATATGGCCGAGAAAATGGAGGAGATGGTGCGTGATGCCATGGGAGATGATGATGACACTGATGGAGAGTCTGGAAATTGGAACAGCTGGTGAAAGACATGAAGATTCCTCTGTATCCTGGTTGTAAGGGAAAATACACAAAGCTATTCACATCACTCAAGCTTTTGCAGTTGAAAGCAGCCCATCACTGGACCGATCGGGGGTTCAAGGCGTTGTTGGATCTGCTACGAGAAATGTTTCCAGAGGGAAATGAGATTCCAAAGTCTACCTATGAGGCAAAGAAAATCATTTGTCCCATGGGATTGGAGGTGGAAAAGATGCATGCTTGTAAGTATGATTGCGTCTTGTTCCGTGGTGACAATGCTGACTTGGCCGAATGCCCAGAGTGCGGAACATCTCGATACAAACGTAGAAGCGATGGGGGTGATGATAAAAGAACGCACGGAGCTCCTCAGAAGGTGGCTTGGTACTTTCATTTAATACCCCGCCTGAAGCATTTATTTGCTACTAGCAAGGAGGCTCAATTAATGCGTTGGCACAAGGAAGGGCGCAGTGAAAATGAATATTTTCTACGACACCCAGCAGATTCTATTCAATGGCGAAACTTTGATAGAAAATATGGAAAGTTTGCTAAGGACGTGAGGAATATTCGCTTTGCACTTAGCACTGATGGAATGAACCCATTTGGTAATATGAGCAGCTCGCATAGTGTTTGGCCAGTTTTACTATCTATGTATAACCTTCCACCTTGGCTCTGCAACAAGAGAAAATACATCATGATGTCACTTCTAATATCAGGGCCACATCAGCCTGGCAATGACATTGATGTCTATCTTAGACCACTTGTGGATGATCTGAAACTTTTGTGGTCACCTGGCGTTGAGAACGTCTTGGATGGGTACAAGCGAGAATGCTTCACTCTTCGTGGCATGTTGTTCTGTACCATCAACGATATACCGGCACACCGTTGCCTGTCTGGGCAGTGTAAAGGGGACAAAGATTGCTTCCACTGCTTGGATGACACCGAGGTTGTGTGGTTGAACAACTCGAGGAAACAGGTGTACCCAAGGCATCGACGCATCCTTCCCCAGTCTCATGCATATCGAATGATGAAGCAACAATTTGATGGCACGAAGGAGACATCATCAGCCCCAAGGCATTTTATCGGGGAGTATGTGTACAATCAGGTGAAGGACATCAATGTCACCCTTGGAAAGAAAAGCACCATCCTTGGAAAGCGAAAGCGCACTGTGAGTGATGATGAAAAGAAGAGGTGAAAAAAGAAGTCCATTCTGTGGGAGCTACCTTATTGGATAGACTTAGCTGTTCGTCACAGTATTGACTCCATGCACTTGAAAAAGAACGTATGCGAGAGTGTGCTTGGTACGCTCATGAACAACAAGAACAAAACTAAAGATCATGAAAAGGCAAGAGCTGACTTGGAAGATCTAGACATAAGGCCCGAGCTTCGGCCTGACAACAACAATTCACAACTACCGATGTCTTGCGTAAATCTCACTAATGACGAGAAGAAAGAACTATGTGATTTCTTCCACGGTGTCAAAGTTCCATCTGGTTACTCATCCAATATTAGAAGACTTGTTGCAGTGAAGGAGCAGAAAATGCTCCAAATGAAGGCTCATGATTGTGATGTCATGATCACCACAATGCTAGCAGTTGGCATCAGGAATATATTGCCCGAGAAAGTCCGAATGGCTATCATGAGTCTTTGCTTCTTTTTGAATGCAATCTCCCAAAAGGTTATTGACGAGAGGTCACTAGATGAGCTAGAAAAGAACTTGTTTGAGATAATGTGTCTTCTCGAGGCATATTTCCCGCCATCTTTTTTTGATATCTCTGTCCATCTTATTGTTCACTTGGTTAAGGAAACAAGGTACCTTGGTCCTGTGTTCTTGCATCATATGTATCCTTATGAGAGGTTCATGAGCGTTCTAAACAAGTATACAAAGAACCGAGCTTTGCCTGAGGGATCCATGGCTCAGGGCTATTCTACAGAGGAGGTAGTTGATTGGTGCATTGGTTTCATTGACCCTAAAAATCCAATTGGCATACCAAGGTCTCGCCATGAGGGAAGGTTGTCAGGGAGAGGGATTCTTGGGGAAAGGACATTCAATGCTGATCGGATTGCATATGACCAAGCCCATTTTCTTGTCTTGCAACACACGGAAGTAGTCTCACCATACATTGATGAGCATAAGGAGTTGCTTCTTCAAAAAAATCCTGGAAGGAGTGAAGCATGGCTGGCGAGGGTACATATGAATGGTTTCAATATTTGGTTTCGAGACCGAGTGCGTAATTCAAGCTCTTGCACAAGTGAATCGCTTGAAAAACTGGCAAGAGGTCCTCTATTCACAATCACTTCCTATCAAGGATACGACATAAATGGCTATACATTTTATACCATTGCTCAAGATCAGAAAAGCACACATCAGAACTCCGGTGTTCGTATAGATGCATATGACAACAACATGGAGAAGGTCGCGTACTATGGACAGATTGAGGAAATTTGGGAACTTACATATCCTGGCTTCAAGGTACCTATTTTTCGGTGCCGCTGGGTACATGGCACAAAGGGTGTTACCAAAGACAAGTATGGGTTCACCGTGGTTGACCTCAATCAAGTTGGGTATAGGGAAGAGCCATTTGTACTTGCAGAGCAAGTTTCACAAGTCTTTTACGTGCTCAACACGAGAAATGAGAAACAACATGTGGTCCTCCCTGGGAAAAGACGGATCGTAGGAATTGAAAATGCAATGGACGAGGATGAGTATGATCAATTTGACGAAATACCTCCTTTTGGCTCTTGCATCATTCCTAAGATTCTCCCAAGTGAAAAACCCCATACTTGCGTACTGACCATAAAGAACGGGTCAATGTGGCCAAAGGCGGCCGAAAAAGCGAATAAACACCACATGATGTGAAAAGCCCGCTGCTGCTGAGAGAGAGAGGAGCTCCCAGAAACCGCCAAAGGTGAAATCTAAGATGGTTGTTGCTGATATCGATTCAGAGAAACAACAAAAGTTGATTTCCACAGCTACCAAAAGATCAAAGAAGGCTACTGCAGGTAGTGAACCAGTTAAGGAACCTAAGAAAAGTATTCCATCAGCATGGACCCAAGACCACCCCAAATTCAAGTATGGAGAGCCAATGCTAACTACAGCTGAACTAGAGAGTCTTGGTCCTTCATGTGCAACTCTACACAAGTACTATATGGAAGCATGTGCAGATAAGAAGAAGAAGAAGAAGAAGAAGAAGAAGAAGAAGAAGAAGAAGACTTCCATAGTTGTACTTTACAAGCGTTTGCATTTCTTGCGGTCTTCAGAAAAAGAGTGTCTGCTAGTATCCTTCGCTGATCTTTATGATCTCTTCAATTTCGACGCGTTGGACACATCTATTTTACGTTGCTTCTCGCTGTAAGTTGAGACCAATAATCTTATATTTGGATTTGACAAAATGTGCTTTAATTATGGTCAATTAGCTTAAGATTATTGTGTGTTGGATGAGTGACCTCTGATTTGTATCTGTCTTTAGCTTTCTTGAAACTGGTAGAGATAATTAGCTGGTTTCCTATTTTTTGTCCAGAGATCTGTCCACCTCTAATGAGCTAAGCATCTGAATTTGGCCAAGAAACAGCCATCTGTTCATTCTTGAACCAGTTTTAATGATTATTGGTTACTGATTTGCTAATGTGAACCATTTCTTTGTATCCCAATGCCAAAATATATGCTGCTGAATGGATATCTTGGGATGAGAATTGCACCATTTTGGTATAAACTATTCTCAGCAATGCTTGCAAACTTCTTGCAATAGTCCTTGACATCTGATGCTTTCTATGCTAGTTCTTTTCTTGAGAGTCAAAACCCTGTAAATTTGAATGTTCAATGCAAGTTTTATTGTGTCTTGAGCTAGTATAATAATTTAGTTATTTTTTGATCTTATCTTTAGATGCATGATCCAAAAGATTAGGCAGCAGTCCGTGCCAGTGGGCATTTTGGACCCTGAGATGCTGTGCAAAACTCATACAGACTGACATACAGGAAGTTGTTGATTACTTGGCAAAGGCAATTTCTCACTATTCGAGGAGGGAGTACATTATGTTCTTCCATAACCCTGGTAATCACTGGATTTGGTGATGATTGTTCCAAAACGGAACAAAGTTCTGTATCTTGACTCTTTGAGAGCACAGCCACGCAATTATAATCTGTTGAAAGGAGTCATTGACGAGTAAGTATATACTAGCTAAACCTTCTGAATTATTTCAGTTCATCATGGAAGTAATTAACTTGGGCTCAATACAAAACTTTTGGGATCAGATGTGCCAAGAACTGGGGTCTAATTTTCTCAAATTGGACATGATACCTAACCAGTTTACTGTTTCATTACAGTACATGCGCATGTGCACAATTTACACATCACTGAGCTCAGTTTGGTCACAGCAAACAACCTTGACATTTGTGACCTTTTGTAGGGCTTATGCCAATTCGAGCTTAAAGCAGAAATCCAAGCTTTCACATGCCACTAAGGCTGCGGTATGTATTGTTGTATTTTTTCTTTGCAAAGTTTGTACTAATGATTGTGTAACAGACTAACTGTCATTCTAATTTTACAGTGCCACAAAAAAAACCTGGCAACACATGTGGCTTCTATGCTGCACATCACATGATGATCGCCATGACGAAAACAAACTTGCCAAAACAGGAGGTATGGTGATTTGTTTTTTGATTCTTTGGTTTCCTTTACCAAGCTTTCATTCAACTGTCCAGAGTTGAGTAAACAAACTAGTAGGACAGAAATTAATTTTAGATCTGTACCACTGAAATGTAAAGCACAACCAAGCATATTCTATGACGACACTACCTTTATTCACAGCCATGCCGGCCACATGGTTCTTTCCCACAGTTCCCTCCCTTGTACATCCTTGCTCTCTCTTGCATTGCAGTAGTTTTGGTTGGCATGAATACGACACCACCTCCTCCTTTTACTTGATCTGTCCACTTGAAGAATAGCAAAAACCGAACGTGTGGCGTTGCAGGAGACACTTCCATTACCATGTGGCTATGGCAAGGCTGTAGGCAAATGGGGAAAAGGAGCAGGACCAAATGACTGAAAAAGCTTTATACAAATCTGTTTAATCTCACGAACATGTTCCCTTGTAAAATTAAATGAAGTATGCCTCGCACAATAATTAAGATTATAGATCATAAAACTTGATAGCATCTAGAACTGTCCAGTCACCCATCTCATACTGAAAAGAAAGCAAACTTTCATTGGGTTGGCGACAGGATGTATTGGGCCAATCTCGTATCATCCTTGGCATAATGGAAATGAGACGCTGGCCTTTTTGCTCACTTTCTAATAAAAGTATCTGTGCATCATCAAGAGATGCTAGAATCCAGTGTATTTAATCAGCAAAATGATGATTACAGGCCTCAGAATCTAACCCGAATGGTCTGCTACCTACTACTGACTAGCTAAAACATACATGTACAGATAAAGCACTCCACTTAACCAACTAATTCAGAAGAAAACCCGCTGTGGAATTGTGTGCTATACTGCTATATACAGAGAGCGAGGTTGCCATTTATTTGATCAAGTATCTGGTTTTCTATTCTTTCACAAGGGGACTAAAATGCAGTTACAGGGGGTAGAATCACCATGTGGATGGCCCAGAAATGCAGTTACAGGGGGTAGAATCACCATGTGGATGGCCCAGACTACCAGCTTTCACTGAGTCGCTCACTATGTCGAATTTTATTCTCTGGCTGTTACTGCATATTCCAACACTGGATCTGATTTCAGTTTTGGTGTTTCTCCTTGATACTTCCTGGTTAATAAATGTTGTTTATTATCTACTAATGGTATTTCTCTTTTTTGCTGATACACAGGACTTCGAAGTGCCCATCGAACCCCTTGATGATAGCACGTTGTGTTGCATTCAAGAAGAGTTCGCCGATTTCTTAGTGTCCCAGGTCATCGACAAGAAAGGAGAGTTCCACTGCCCCAACCCAGATTTCTTCTGAACTTGTTCCTGTGATGGTTATTAAATAGCTTTTCTGAACTTGGTGTATGGCTGCTGTTGTTAGCTATGAACTTGGTGTACTGTTGTTAGCTATGAACTTGTTCCTGTGATGGCTATCAAATAGTTTGTATGCTGTTACAACATGGCAAATTTGTATGGCTGCTGCTGTTAGCTATGAACTCTTGTTCCTGTGATGGCTATGGTTTGTGGTGTCTACTGTGATGCTTGATCTAGTGATACGTTTTCAAAGAAATGTCACTACTGGCCTTATTGGTGACACGTTTTCATTATGAATTTGTAGTATTTATCTCAGTTTAGTGACACGTTTTATACCTAACGCGTCACTACAATCTCAAATTTGTGACACGCCTGTATTGACTAATGTGTCACTATTGTCTCACTTCAGTGACACGTTTCTGTAACTAACGTGTCACTATTATATCACTTCAGTGACACGTTACTATAATTAACGTGTCACATTATCTCAAATTTGTGACACGCCTCTATAACTAACGTGTCACTACTATCACACTTCAGTGACACGTTTCTATAATTAAGGTGTCACTATTTTATCACTTTAGTGACACGTTACTCTAAGTAACCCGTCACTACTGTCTCACTTTAGTGACACGGGTAGAATAACGTGTCACTAGTTTTCTCTATTCAGTGACACATTTTTCAAATTGCGTGTCACTGATAAGTGCCTCTAGTGACGCGGATTTAAAGGGCCGTCGCTACTTAGACACATATTAGTGACGGACGTTATTTGTAATTAGTGACGGACCCATATTAGTGACGCAAAATTAGTGACACGAGCGTTGTCTGTCACTAAAGTACATTTACGCGTGTCACTAATATCGATTTCTGGCATAGTGAGAGTGAGTAGCCTTTTGAGGCACCTTGTCTAGTACTTGAATTCTAAACCTCGAATCTCGACTGTTACTTTGATATTTAATAAGAGGGATTTTACAATGGTTGAAACAAATGAGGATCATCCATAAGACTGAATCCGATGGTTGAGACCTATACCAAAATAGGAAAGTTATAACCCGGTATCTCCTGGTATCTTACCAAAAATAGAAAAGTACATCCTGGTACCTCCCAATACCTTTTCAACCACCGCAATGTAACTCATTTAATAAATGTTGTTCCTATTCTAAAATATCTTAAATTGCTCAAATAATGGGGTTCCACAACAGAAACCATGATATTTGAAACAAGGCAACGCGATGCAAATTCCTGACACTACTGCAAAACTCGCCATCGGTACCGGGTCATAAGACCCATAGGTACCGGTTCTACAACCGGTACCGCGCAACCGAGACTAAAGTCTCGGCCATAGGTACTGGTTATGGACCCGGTACCAAAGGGGGTCTTTGGTACCGGGTCATAAGTTTTGAATTTAAAAAAAAATATTTTAAATCCTGGGGAGGCTCCCACACACACGCACATCACAAGCCACACGATTTTCACGCGAAAATACGTGCGTGCGGCGTGTGGGGTTCGAACCCACGACCTCCTGCTTTGCGTGTTGCTTCCTTTTAATCTCACCTACACGCCACAACTGACCAAGTCTCAGATGTTTTCCTTTTGAATTAACCTATCGAGGACCCTTTGGTACCGGGTCGTAACACCACCCAGCACGGTCCTCGGGGCCTACAAAATTTAGACCCGGTACCAATGACTACCATTGGTACCGGGTCTTTAAAAATAGGTACCAATGGCGTGGACCGATGGCAGTTTTTCTGGTAGGGTGACTGTCTTGGAGCTTTTATTGAGGAGTCTGGTTCACCTAACAGCCGTCTCCTTCAGTTCTCATGATACTAGTGTTTCTTTTTGTTTCAATGCATCATTGTCCCCATTCTCATTTCCTCATATATATGGAAGTCTTCGTATTCTCTCTCAAATTTGTTCTTCTGCCTTCTCCACCTCCGATCCACTCACAATCGAACACCTAGCTAGGAATGATAGGGATCGGCAAATTAAGTAATCCTTTTCTGCAATTAGTCTCTGGCAGCATTAAGGTTCAGCAAACAATGTGATAATTCCCATCGAAACTAACTAGTTCGACAGGTATCATGTTCTACAAAGGAGTTAATTAGCTATCGCAGGATACCAGTGTGGTATGATTGTAAATTTTGTAATTTTTTTATTTGCAGTTAACATGGGCGGGGGGATGCCCCAAAGCGGGCCTCTGAAATTATGATACGGAATCTGGGTCCCAATAAATTAGACCAGGTATGCCCTGCTTGAGGCATAATTTTTAATACCACAGAATAATGTAAATAAGTTAGCCCTGGGGTCTCACTTTGCTAAACAAGCACATGAATTAGATCAAGTACAAAACTTTCATGGAAATACAATAATTACACATATTACTAGGTATTTGCCTGTATGTTGCCAATGGAGTCGAAATATTTCCAATGAAACAAAAGTAGCATGAAAAACTATATCAATCTAAATAACGACATAACAAGGATATGCCCATACTCCGGATATTTCAAAAGTAGCATGAAAAACTACATCAATCTAAATATTGCCATACTCAGGATATCCAAGTTGCTGGTTCAACGTAAGACTAGCCGCATGTACATCTTAGGTCCATGATTCTTTAACAATTCTTTTAATTAGGCACAATGCATACTTTGACATTAAGTCTGGTTAATAAAAAATGCATTGCAAGGGAACCTTCACAGGTAGTCCAAATAATTTTGTAATATGTATTGTGCCTAAAATATATGTGAAGCTAGTACAAGAACAAGACTGGGATGCTTATCGACGGGTTTTATTTCTAATCAAGGAAGAACAACATAAACTAGTCAGCAATGCGATCCTTGTATGTTCCCAGGGACCATGGAAATGTTTAAGGAAGTTCTATCAAAATAAAATCACCTACAAGAAGAATTAGCATGTTATTGAAACATATGGCACTGCTTTTAACAGCAGCATGTTGAGGTACTACTGTCCTCAGTCAAGAGAGCATCAAAATACAAGGACATTGCAGTTCTCATAGCACACAATTTTTCATTGATGGACACCAATCATCACACTATCTTAGATTCCCCAATATGTTAACGGTTTCTCTACATGTCTTGTCTTAGCTTTTAGTTCCTCAGTTTCCAGTCTCTACTTGCCACACTCTAGCCTTCTCTTGTTGCTTGCATATAGATTAAAATTCCTCTTAGCTACTCCATTCAATTCAATTTATTGATTCATTATTAGTCTCCTCAGTGCATTGCATGGATGCCTTCATACTCAAGTATCATATACATACGCAATACACATATATACACAGTGAGGAATAGTTGTAATCATCTAGGAATGAGACGTATCAGCAAGTTTCCAATCAAGTTGTCAGGATGTGCAAGATGCTGGTTGCATCCTATGATGACGGGGTTTTATCAAGGCTGCTACCCGGAAGGCTCCTATCGCACTGATTCAGGGCATGGCTGGTACACGAGTATGGACGCTGGCATGTTGTGCTCAATGAGATAATGCACATCAGCATCAAAATGCCATTCCATCATGGAACTATGTAAAAAAGATGTGGCATCCGTTGTCCCGTTATCCAACAAGAGCAATAGAATGAGAGGAACTCAATCTAAAAGAAGTGCTAGGAAGATTACGTGCTTAACGAATCCCATGGTAGTTTTTTTATTTGGATCCAGTTTCTCTTGCGTATTGCTGGTTGGCGGATAAATTCCATAATTAACTTTTGCAGATAACCACCTAGTAAATTTCTATAATAGAAGCCCTAATCGTCTTATGAAGGGGGTGTCAAGTTTATGTGCAGCTTTTGTGAAACTGATATTTGTCTAAACAAGCATCAAGTGTTTGTATATGCAAAAAGCTAACTAATAAGTTTCAAATTGTTTAGTTTTCTGGCAGTACACTATATATAATTAATTGTTTTGACCACCCTGAACTATCCACTTTATTCACTTAGTACTCGAATAAAAGTGCTGCTAGATTTACCGTATGAATTATTTTGATTGGATCAAACTAGCTCATAGTGAGATTAATTAATCAACTATTTTGTTTCTTCACACACAAGTTGAAATTTAAATTCAAATTTTAGGACATGTCAGACATCATAACTTTGTTTGGAAAATATATAAAGAATCTGTCATGGTTATTTTTATTCCTTAGCAACATCTAATACTAATTTAATAATAGGGACACAAAATTGCATGAAAACACAATGAAGTATTTGACATTATAGATCATGTTCTTTATTACCCCCACAAATTTTGAACTATAAATTCAACATAGATAAACCAAAAAAAAGATATCTTGTTGAGACGAATTTGTTGAGGAAGTCAAATGGAAAAAAGTATCTTGTTTTGTAGTGAAATCGAATTTTTCCCATATTTAAAACATCAGTGTGCAAAGCATATTTCCAGTACCATGGAATAGGCTTATTGGCTTATCGCGGCACCCTTTCTAGTAATACTTGAATACGCCTGAGCTTTAACTGTTAATCTGATATTTAATAAATGATGTTCCGGTTGTAAAAAAAAAACTTATATTGCTCAAACGTAAGTGACCTGAAACAGAAACCATGTTTTTTTCAAACAAGTCCACGCCCTTCAAATTCTTCGCTCCTTTGGAGCTTTTATTGATGAATCTGGATCATCCACAGCTGCCTCCTTTAGGTCTCATGCATAATAATAGTTATTTTTGTGCCTATGCATCATTCACTACTTTCTGATTTCCCTCTTATATATTAGTGCAGCTGCACTTTTTCGCTCTCATGCTAAAAGCCGCGTCTCTCTTAAAGTTGTCGTATTCCCCCTCAGATTTCTTCTTCTGCCATCTTCATCTCCACCCACAATGGCACACCTAGCTATGAATGAGAGGGATCGGTAAATTAAGAAACTCTTGTTTCCAGAACGAGCCCATGGGGTTAATTAGAGAGAGAATCTGATCCCAATCACTTGGAGATTCTTTTCATACACAATACCTTAAAATTTTTTCGTACATCAAACCCCCCCTTTTGGTCAACAGACTTCCAGTCCAAGTATAATAGAGGTTTCATGCATATTAATAAAACGATACACGTTCATATATAATAATGACATCGCACAGTAATTATGAAAAGGAGAGGGAGATGTTTCAAGCATGTATGGAAAAGAACATTTTGTAAAAGGATCCTTACACATCATTGCACAGATCATGGAAGAGAACTTACAATCAAGAGACTTAGGCCTTGTTTAGTTGGGGGAACTTTTCAAACTTTTTTGAATCCGCAATTTTAAACCCAAGATTAGGAGGACCAAACATGATCTAATTATAAAACTAATTACACGGATGGACGGAAAATCGCGAGACGAATCTATTAAACCTAATTAATCCGTCATTAGAGATTGTTTACTGTAGCATGACGTTGTCTAATCATGGCCTAATTAGGCTCATTAGATTCGTCTCGCGAAGTTACCCAGGGGTTATGGAATGGGTTTTGTCATTAACACACGTTTACTACTCCATGCATATAAGATTCCCTTTGATGAATAGTGAAGTTTGAAGTTTGGGGTGGGAACTAAACATGGCCTTACATGTGTTTTAGCTAGGGAAGACGTACTCGAGTATAGTTGTAAGCTTTTGATTTGACTTGCACTCTTTGTACTCTCGAGTTCT
>CM014272.1:22135827-22164207 GCA_004135705.1 Alloteropsis semialata
TGTATTATAGGGAAATACCACATCACCTTGGCAGGGACTCTCTTCTTGGGGGGCTCTCCCTCAACATCACTAGGGTCGTCTCGCCTGATTTTATACCGCGAACAATTACAAACCGGACAGACATCCAAAGATTCGTACGCCTTGCCCCGATAAAGGATACAATCATTGGGACATGCGTGTATCTTTTGTACTTCTAGTCCTAGAGGGCAAACGATTTTTCTTGCTTCGTATGTTGTTTTGGGCAATGTGTTGCCCTCTGGAAGCATCTTCTTTATCATTTTCAATATCTCTCCAAAACCTTTGTTAGACATGCCATTAGTTGCCTTCCATTGCAACAGTTCCAGTATGGTACCCAACTTTTTCTAGTCCTCTTTGCAATCTGGGTACAGCAATGTTTTGTGGTCTTTCTCTTCATCACGGATCATGCCACCTAAGGCATCATCATCCTCATCTTTTGCAACTGCTTCACCCTCGCCCATTGCTGTATCACCTGCAAAGGCACCGTATTGTGCAAAGTCCGGGATGTTGTCCTCACCTTCTTCATCACCTTCTTTAAAGAATATCCCCTCTTCATCGTGTTTGGTCCAACAGATATAGTTAAGCATGAAACCACTCCTAAGAAAGTGTGTGTGAACCACCTTCTTCGAGATGTGATAATCCTTCTCATTCTCACAGACCTTGCATGGACAACATATAAAACCCGAGGTCGAGTTAGCCTCTGCCGTATCGAGGAATTGATGAACGCCATTAATGAAGTCAGATGAGCGTCTATCCGCGTTGTACATCCATTGCCGATTCATCTATGTAAATATCATTTCAAATATGTAAATATCATTTCATGTATGTAAATATCATTCACAAAATACAATGAAAAATATGTAAATATCATTTGAAATATGAACATCATTTGAAGTCTCTAAAAAGATGTAATTCTAAAGAGATGGTTTTGTTGCTTGGAGCTGGTCAGGGCCCTCAGGGGCAGCTATTTGTAGCCCTTGTAGGCCGGTGAGGCGGAGAGTATCCAATGGAGCCGGTTGCTTCGCCGGGAAGAGAGTGCAGAAGAGTTGATTTGAGTGGTCACTGTAGCAATGGTGGACATGAACGTAACAGGCTCTCGCTCAGAGCTAGCAGGATGGTGCTACAGTAACCAAGGGCACGATGGCCGACAACCACATTTCAAAATCATCAACGTCTTACTTTTGCTCATCTCAAAAAAAAATTAAAGGAGTGAATTGCCTCAGATATGTTGTCTTTCATTTGACCTTGAACTTGGAGCATAAGAAACATTATAGGTGGTAAAAAAAATTGGTTCATGGTAGGCATGGAACCATGAGACACACCCAGCCCAACCATCACAACCGATCCGTTGCTTGGGCATGGATGTGTCTCATGGTTTGATGACAACCATGAGAAGCATAACTATACAATACAAGCTCAAGCTCAAGGTCATCATATGTTACCCAGCTAGAAAACTAGGTAAAATTTGATATCATCATAGGCATGCCTAGAGTTGAATTGTTTTAGTTCAAGATATTGACAACCATGAGAAGTAAAATTGAATTTAAAATCTAACTAAATAAGAATATTATTTATAATCTCAAAAAATCCTAATAACCCTAAATATCAACGTCATTTGAAGCCTCTAAAAAGATGTAATTCTAAATTTCGTAATAAGCCTAAATATGAANAAAGTTCGTAATAAGCCTAAATATGAATTTCATTTATAATCTCTAAAAATCCTAATAACCCTAAATATGAATATCATTTATAATATCTAAAAATCATAATAAGCATAAATATGAAAATCATTTAAAGTTTCTACAAATAATCCAAAAATCTAAACAATGTCTAAAAATTTGTGCATCATCTCTACACATGCAACAACTAACTATATAGTGATTCTCTATTACAAATTCATAATAAAAATAAAGATTAAATCTAAAATCTCTTATTTCAATCCATTCCACAAAACACAAATTACTCAAAACATAGAGCATGAAATAGACCATACTAACCGTCAAAAGAGAGAGGATGAAGTTGCTAACCTTCTAGCGGACTTGGTTTGCAAAATCTCCAAAAGTTATGAAAAAGTTGGGCATGAGCTCCCACAACCCGAGCTCAATGGAGGATGAAGAAATGAGCCATGGCTCGGGCTGGGGGAGGAAGAAGGGGATTTATACGAAGAGCCCCTTTGGTACCGGTTGGTGGCACCAACCCGTACCAAAGGGGGTCACATTGGTACCGGTTGGTGTCACCAACCGGTACCAAAGGCCCCGAGGCTCATTGGTACCGGTTGGTGACACCAACCGGTACCAATGTGGCCAAATAGGTACCGGGTGGTGCCACCACCCGGTACCAATGAGCTCGCAGAATTATTGACCGTTGGACCCGGTACCAATGCTTGCATTGGTACCGGGTCCTTTCCATCCGTGACCGATTACGGTGGATGGATGGAGGGTTCTCCGGTAGTGAGACAAGAATTTTCTTCTTAGGGCAGAGGCTGCAACCTGCAGGGGTGTTTGTTGTGCCTGAGTAAAACCCTCCTTGTCTGATTGACTGGAAGAGGCTGCAGCCTGCAAGCTTTTGAAATCGAGGCCGCTGATGATTCTGGGCCAAAAGATGCACATGAGTTGGCTAGTCGTCAAGTTTGGGGGACCACTTAACCTTAGCTACACTTGCCGCGACCGCAGAAATTATTCGCGTACCAAACGACAAAGAGAGTTGGCTTTTTGGACAAGGTGGCAGTATGTTGAAGTATTTTCGTGACAAAATCATCGAGAATCTTTCATTTCAGGATGCTTTGCAGCTGGATATTGAGGATCATATAACCAACATTTTCTGGGCTGATGCTAAAATGATCCTTGAGTATGCACACTTTGGTGATGTTGTTACATTTGACACTACTTTTGGCACAAACAAAGAATATAGACCCTTTGGTGTGTTTCTTGGGCTCAATCAGTTTAGAGAAACCATTTTTGGTGCTGTAATCTTGTTTGATGAAACTGAGGACTCAATTACATGGCTCTTTGAGACTTTTCTAGTTGCACATAATGGGAAGTAGCCTAGAACTATTTATACAGACCAAGGTGCCGTAATGGGAAAAAGCTATACCCAAAGTATTCACAGAATCATATCACGGGTTGTGCACCTTTCACATAATGCAGAATGCTGTCAAACATTTATCTCCGGTGAAGAGTGAAGAGAAAGAAGAAGAAGAAACATAGGAAACTGATGGTGAAAAAGCAGATGAGAAATCTCATATTCTCTCTGATTTTAGTGCTTGTATGTATGGACATGAGGACAAGGCAACTTTTCAAGAAACAATTGACATTATGAGATCTAAAGTGCACAAGCAAACTTGGTTAGACAGTATCTACAAGGTGAGAGAAAAATGGGCTGAATGTGACATGAGAGATATCTTCAGCTTTGGAGTGAGAAGTACACAACTACGTGAGAGTTTCAAAAATGCATCGAGTCCACTTGAAATCAGGTTTCGATATTGTTCGATTTTTGAAGCATTTTGAGAGGACAGTATGCAAAGAAAAAAGAGCAAAGGAATTGCAATCTGAATTTGAGGCGAGGAAAAAGATACCAAGAAGATAAATGTGCACACCTATGTTGGTACAAGCAAGTGAAATTTACACTCCAATTTTTTTGAAGCTTTCCAATGTCAATATGAAAGATCTATGGCTGAATGCACTAGAATATTGGATAAGAATAGATATGCTGTTGCTATTGGGAGTTTCAAAGGTATTTTTTTTCTCGAATACGCAGGAGAGCTGCGCATCTTTGTATAAGAAAAAGAAATAGCCCAAATTACAGAACAACATCACCCCACCTTGGGCTAGAGTAGGGGATGTTTGAAAAACACAGAAAGACTCTTACAAAGTATATTACACCGGAAAACTTCAAAGGAAGCATTTTTTTGAATGTTTCCAATGTGGAAAATTACCAAGAAGCCAAATGTGGAGCAAAATGACGATCTTCTTATCGCTGCTCAATTGAAGGAAAAGGAGGTGAAGTCAGAAAATGCAAGAAGAAAGAAAACTTGTCTTGGTAAATTAAATAAGGTTACATGCAAGCCAACTAAATCAGCTGGACAACATAAGGCTCAGGGCTAACCAAGAAAATCTGCTGGACCAAAAAAGAAAGAATCGAAGGTATGTTCTCAACTTGCAATCTACATATCTCTAAATGCTGATTCACGCATTGATAAGCTAATTAGCTTAAGTTTTGATTGATAGAAACAAAAGCAAGGTGATGGCTTACATCTCCCAATGGAAGTGGAGAATGTTGGCAGTTTTGCCCAACTTGTGACGGCTCCAATTTCTAGTGATGACATTCTTCAGATTGACAATTTGTTCTAGTATGTGCAAGTTGGTTAGAAAGTATTTTGGAGGCTAGCTATAGTATTTTGTGGCCTACTTGTACAAGTAAAATGGCCAAGTAGATGAATCAGTTCCACCAGAACATCAATTGGGTGATTCAGTGTGCCAACTATTGGTGCTGTAATATGAATGCCACTTTGAAATACTCAAAAATGCAAACCTTGTTCAATGTCTGGTTGAGAATGACATAAAAAATATTTCGTGGATTTGCTAGGCCACATGCTATTCTGTTTTTCATGTTTTGTGCATTAAAAACGCTGTCACAGTGTGGTTTTGGTAGGCCTTGGTTGACTGCTCGCTTCTCATTTTTGTGGCTGTAGCTTGTTTCTTTTGGTTCCCATTTAATGTAGCGGCTACTGCTGCTGGTTGGCTGGCTGCAAGCAGCTATACTAAATATTACAGCTTTGTCTTCAAAGGAAGAGAAGCCGTCGGATCGAGAATGGAGAGTTGATATTAAAGGCAAAGTAACAACGTGACAAGCAACGTTCCTGGATCTGTGTCTCCCCGCCTGTGGGGTGGGCTGCTGGTTCTGGAAACCTTGGCAAAAAGAAACAGAGGCCATCAACCACCAGCCCAAAAATTCTCGAGAATTTTCAGCGAGCAAACACAGCGGAGCCGATAGAGATTTTGAGGAAGAAGCCGTGCTCTATTATGCCATCTAAGAATGAGAATGAGATGCATGAGGAGGAGGTGGACGGCCACAACGAATACTCGGTCGCAGCCATCGCGGCGGACGGGCACGCGCACGCGCTGGAGCAGCTGCTGCGCGGATGGTAGCGGGCTTCTTCCGGGGAGTGTGCCGCCTCCTCTGCTTCGCCGCCGCCAGCGGTTACAAGATCATCGTCGGCTTCGCCAGGAGGACCGTACTTACTACTTCACAGTCATCTGCTTGTGGGCAACCTGCGTGGAAGAGTTGACACGCTGGCTCGCCGCAGCCGCAGCCCTCCTCGGCAACCTCAGGCGGCAGGCGGGACCACGTGATCGCTCGCCGTCGCTGTGGAGACCACGCAGCAGCATCGTGGGGGGCGCCTCGTCTTGTGCGCCACAGCAGCGTACTCCTTCCAGCTGGTGGCCTTGTTCATAGTGATGAACCAGTGTTCATCCTCGTCAGCGCGTTCGATGCTGGCCTCTTAGAGCTGGCTTTACGCTCTTGCCAGAGCTGCGGCGCTTCTGGGCATGCTCGCCATCCACGCCTGATGGGTGTCTAGCTATCCACCCCTTCCAGACTGAGAAATCGGCGAGTTCTACAGCTGTGCCCTTTTTGTGTTCTGGAACTTCCTGTTACTTCAGGGATTTTTTAACCAATCCAGGGATAATAGATGCAGTTCATTTTTTGCTCAACTTTTCACTAGAGTTGTGTTTTTTTGTTCGAATCTACGTTTCTAGCATTGCAGCAAGAATTCTCGATTCTGTTTTTCCATAGTTTGATGGCGTACGTGTCAGCGTGTGTTCTAGATGTTTTATGCCTCGTACACATCACTTAGGTCAATGATGAGATGCGCTTTCTTCGTGCCACTGACCTCTGGCGCAAGAGTCGCCACACGACGCCACAGCTTTTAGGCACGCGTAGGAACCGAGTCTTTGGGCACACCATGGCTTCCATGTCCGTACCACCACAGCCTCCACACTGTGTCCATGTACTACTGGAATTTAATGATTTACGGTGGCAGAGCTTGAAGCATGGCAACTTAGAGCTGCAGCGCCCACGCACGGACATGAAATTTCTTCAATCTGACTTCTTTAAACAATTGTTATGTCACCCGATTGCTTACGCTTTGCAACATACTAAATGAGAATGAAACTCCGTGTTAATGTTTTGATCTCTGAACTCCTAGTCGACCAAGGAAACTTTATTCACTTCAGTATTAATTGGGGAATCTATAAAGTTATGTCATGTTAAACCTCTGATGAACTACTAGGTCCATAATGGAAAAACGAAGGATTGCCATTGAGCAGCCAAAAGGAAAAAAAATTTATTGTTGACTGGGGTGTTTGTTTTCTCCATAGATTATATAATCTAGTTTGAACGGTAATATGGTAAAAGTCGATATGGAGCATAAAATAATCTGAAATAAGCTACCCATGTGCAGCTTATTTGAGATTATTTGTTGGTCCATGGTAATATTTTACCATGTTGCCCTCAACCATAAGTATAATTATATAATCCTAAGTGGAAACAAATGGGAGCGCTACAAGATTATAACCGATTGAATAAGTATGCAACAGACAATTTCACCGTAGATTTTCGGGAAGTGGTAGAGATAGTGTGGAACACTGGATTGCATGCCGGACAATATGGCAAAGCATTTGCATGCTACAAATGATATGGCGTTTCGACAATCAACATAATCAAAATAGGAAAAAAAATAAATACAGCTCCAAACTAGATTCACCATCAATATAAGGCATTCTCTGCTTTTATTATACATACCGTACGTGTTAGCTTTGTCCTAAGTCAAACTAGACCAACTATGACAAAAACATTTAGAAAAATAATGAAATTTACAATATCAAATCTGTTCTGTTGAATCCACCATGGAATATTCTATTAGATGTCACTACCGGAGAATTGAACTAGGAATTCTAATAAACAAACTGAATCGGATATTAAAGAACATATATCATTTCTTTGATGAGCAAAATTTCAAGCGAATGATACTTTTCCTTACACCTTCAAGTAAGTGTTCTTTTTTTGTAAGGTTCTTATATTCTTTTTATTACAACACTTTGAACATGATGTTAATATGCATGTGTGTTTAGAGTTTCCAATGGATTCTTCTTTTGCTCTGCACTGATCGAAGCCTGGTCTTTGTCCCAGACTCTCTATGGAAAGCAAAGACCGACTACGAAGGTCTCATAGACACGTTTCAGAAGGCATGTGGTAAATTCCGTCAAAATTACCGTGGCAAGCGCAAAGATGGCGGTCATTGGTGGAGTGTGCTTGCATGGAGGGTTTGTGCTACCGCTGCAGGAAAGCTAGCAGGACTGGATTGATCTATGAGGCTGCGGGTGTGGAGGAATACAACTGCCTAGCTTGATGGCTTCGAGAGGGTAGAATTTGGTTGGAGTGGCATCTCAACGTTTAACATTTATGGTCAAGAAGTTTTTTACAAGACACATGTGTGAGGGTCATATTTGGATTGATAGCTTTTTGCATGCTCGTACCTTTTCCTTTTCTTTGGGTTGTGTGTATCCCCAAGTTGCATGCTCGTACCTTTTCCTTGTTTTCCTAGCTGTATGTATCCTAGTTATATAGAGACCAACAATGTTTTGTTCCAAGTTCTTATCGTCTCGATGTAAAAAACTTAAATAACAAGGTTTTCTCCTATAAAAAAAATACGTGCAACTGAGCCACATGGTTTTTGTGAGGTCATGTAATTCGAAGTGGTTTTAGAGGTATGAACACTTTATCGATGCTTTCACTATGTGTTCACTCCCTTTGAGGACCACGGGAAGGATTTCTCAGAAATCACCTGCCTGAACATTGGTCATCCCACAAAATGTTTCTTTGCGACTGCTCAGTCTTAAATCTGTGATGTCGCTGAAGCTTTTGTCTAGTGTACGTCTCGAACCAATTCCTGTTATTTTTGCCATGACATTACTACCAAACCTTTTGCTGAACTAGTTGATACAATTTATGGCTTAATTCATGAACCAACGCCATTGGCAAAGATCTCACTATGAAATTGGCGAGAACGTGATACCTGTTGGGGTTCACGGCTTCATGTTAAATAGGCCAAGAACAGCCCTTGGCGTGGCTTGGGTACAAAGCAAGATTTACAACTTGTTTAAAGAAAAGAAACAACCTTATCTCAATCTAAACTACCCAGCCATACAACAAGTATATACGACAACAACTATCCGTATCTTAACACCTCCAGTCAATCTCAGCCTCCAACAAGATTGAGATTGTTCCTAAACTTAACCAATAACTGAGTAGGTAAAGCCTTTGTGAACCCGTCAGCCAGCTGATCACCAGAATGGATGAAACGAATATCAAGAAGCTTCCGTGCTACCTGCTCTCTCACAAAATGAAAATCGATCTCAATGTGTTTAGTCCTTGCATGAAACACAGGATTAGCAGTTAGATATTTAGCACCGAGATTATCACACCAGAGACGTTCGGCAACCTCATGTTTAACTCCCAACTCTGTAAGAAGCTTCTGTACCCACATCACTTCTGCTGCTGCATTTGCTAGCGCCTTATACTCTGCTTCAGTGCTGGACCTAGACACTGTAGCTTGCTTTCTAGCACAGCACGAGATCAGGTTTGAACCAAAGAAGACAGCGAACCGTGGATCGACGATCATCAGGGCAACCAGCCCAATCGGCATCAGAGAATGCGCTGACCAGATCAGACGACGATCTCCCAATCTTGAGACCAAGGCCAATTGTTCCTTTTACATACCTTAGTATCCTTTTCACAGCAGCCCATTGAACTGTCGTTGGAAAATGCAAGAATTGGCACACTTTGTTGACTGCAAAGGACAAATCCGGCCGGGTTAAAGTGAGACACTGCAAGGCTCCCACAATGCTTCTATACTGAGTTGAATCAGCTACGCCCAGCCTTTCTCCATCATGGACCGACAACTTCTCACTAGCCAACAATGGTGTGCTCACAGGTTTACATGTAGCCATGTTAACCCGTTGTAGAATATCAGTCGCATATCTTTCTTGTGTTAACAGCAATTCTCCATTCGACTTCTTCACCTGAATACCAAGGAAATAATGTAGATCACCTAGATCCTTCAACGCAAACTCCTTTTCTAGATGTTGCAGTAGGGTTCTGGTAGCTTCTTGTGATGAACTCGCAACAATGTCATCATCCACGTAGACCAGAATAAACATAGAGTAACCACCATTGTTATAATAGAACAGGGAAGTATCTCCTTTAGAGGGCCAAAACCCAAGTGCCTGCAACTTATTACTGAGCCGAGAATACCAAGCCTTCGGGGCTTGTTTAAGTCCATAAAACGTCTTGTCCAGTTTACACACAAAATGTGGATTAGCCTTGTCCTCATAGCCCGGAGGTTGACGCATAAACACCTCCTCTTCAAGTACTCCATGCAAAAAAGCATTTTGTACATCAAGCTGCCGAAGCGACCACAACACTGCAAGGGACAATATGAGACGAATTGTTGCAGCCTTGACAACTGGGCTAAAGGTATCTTCATAATCAATCCCGTAGCATTGCTTAAACCCCTTGGCAACCAAGCGAGCTTTATATCTGTCAATGGTCCCATCTGCCTTTTTCATCAGCTTATAAACCCACTTGCAATCTATTATATTTTTGCCACAAGGAGGAGGTACCAAATGCCAAGTAATATTCTTATGTAACGCCCCAAACTCAACATCCATTGCTTGCTTCCAATGCAAATTATGCAAAGCATCTTGAAGAGAATTGGATTCAGAAGAGGTAACGAGATTGCCATACCGAATTGTGCCATCTGTGTATGTTTTTGGTTTCCGAATTCCTCGCTGAAGCCATGTGGTTGGTCGTAGTTGATCTTGATCGCCAGGTGCAGCAGGAACATTTGTAGAGGACCCAGACACAGAAGATCCGGGTTCAGACGGCAGCATATCCGATGACGATTCCCCACCTGTCCCCCAGTGCAGCGGAGCAGCGATGTCCGAACCCGACCGAGAGGGGGAGCCAGTCGGAGCCGAACGCATGGATGCAGTCAGAGGAGTTGGGGGTGCGCGGCTGAGGACACGCCAAATGTCGACGCCGGAGCCAACCGGGACGGAATCTGCCCCGCGGCCGGGAGCGAGCCGACCGGCGCCTGATCCGAGGATGATGGCGGCATCGGATCCGAGGTAGATGCGGGCAAAGGAGCAACTCTGGGAGCTGTGCCAGAATTGTTGCAACCTGAAGACACAAAATCATACCAGGAAGCTCCATTTGAGCCCGGATTAGCACCATTTAACGCCAAATCTTCGCCTGAAACTTCTGAAGAAAGAGGGTTAGCACACAAAGCATGTGGAGACGGAACAGTTGAACTAGAAACAGTGACAGACCCCCGATCAAATTCGGAAGGAGCCAAGAGGGAATTAGGCAGAAGAAGGATGTCCGCCTGAGGGCGTGCACCAGCGTTGGGATGGAGCTGGGCAAAGGGGTAGTCAGTTTCATCACCACATCCCTAGAAATATACACGCGCCCTTCGTTCACATCAAGACACTTGTAACCCTTATGCAAGGGACTATATCCGAGGAAGACACACTTCTTGGAGTGAAATTGGAGCTACTTTGTATTGTAGGGATGGAGATTTGGCCAGCAAGCACAACCAAAAGTCCATAAGTGGTCATACTCGGGTTTATGTAAAAATAAGCGCTCAAGTGGTGTTTCTTGCTGAATGACACAGCTAGGGAGTCTAATATTCAAGTATACGGTGGAAAGAAAGGCCTCGTCCCAGAATTTCAGAGGCATGGAAGAGTGAGCGAGCAAAGACAACCCAACTTCAACAATGTGCCTATGTTTGCACTCAGCAGCTCCATTTTGCTGATGTGCATGAGGACAAGAAACATGATGGGAGATGCCAATACGTTGGAAAAAGGAATTGGGCTTCTGATATTCCCCTCCCCAATCGGTCTGCATTGCTATGATCTTCCTGTCGAACAGACGTTCAACAAGTTTTTCGAAGTCATGAAAGTGCTGAAACACCTCAGATTTATGGCATAACAAATAAACCCAAGTGAATTTACTAAAATCATCGATGAAACTGACATTGTAATTAAATCTTCCAACAGACGTAGGTGCTGGACCCCATACAATGGAGAAGACAAGTTCCAATGGTTTATTTGACACACTACTCGACCTGGGATAAGGAAGCTGATGGCTCTTTCCCTGTTGACACGCATCACACATGATTCTTTATCGGACTCTTGAACAAAAGGGAGTTTATTTTTGCTAAGGACTCGATGAACTACTGAAGGAGATGGGTGGCCAAGTCTTGCATGCCATCTGGACGACGACGGCTTGATGGCACCGAAGGCTTGCTTATTTGGGGACGACTTCAAGGGGTAAAGGCCACCCTCACATCTGCCGTGCAGAAGCACTCTCTTCGTTGCCTGGTCCTTAATAAAAAATGATTCGGATGAAACTCCAGAAAGGCATTGTTATCAGTGGTGAGACGATGAACAGAAACTAGGTTTTTGTGTGTAGAAGGAACATAGAGAACATTACTGAGGACAAGATTATGATCGGGAGTATGAACAATGCTTTGGCCAACTTGTTGGATCTCCATTCCTGTGCCTGAAGCAGTGTGCACCTAATCACCACCGGCATACTTGTCCCTCGCTGTGAGCTTCTCAAGTTCCCCCGTGACATGATCAGTAGCACTAGAATCGGTGTACCAATTAGTGTTAATGCCATAGGAGGAGGTAGCGGCCGATGCAGTCTTCTCTGGTGCAAGTGAACGAAGCATCGAAACGCTTGTAGCACTTGATCACCGTGTGTCCCTCCTTGCCGCAGAGTTGGCAGATGGGGCGTTCACCATTGCCGTTGCCCCCTTGCCGTCCATTGCCACGGCCGTGGCCGAAGCCGCCGCGACCGCGACCACCTTGTCCGCCCCGTCCACCACGGGAGTTGCCGCCGCCACGTCCACCACAGGATGCCATGTTGGCAGAGGAGCCGGAGCCATTGCCTTGGAGCAGGTCCATGCGCTGCTCAAAGCTAGTGAGCTGCGTGAACAGTTCGCCGACGGAGATCAGCTCAACATGCGCAGCAACAGCCAAAACTAGCGGGTTGAAGTCGATGTCGAGACCCGCTAGAATGTAGGAGACAAGCTCCTCATCTTCAAGCTTCTTCCCTGCAGATGCCATCTCATCTGCAAGGCTCTTCATCTTGCCAAAAAACTCGGCAACCGTGGACGATCCCTTCTGAGCGGTGGCGAGCGCCATGCGCGTGCTAATCACACGCGCACAGGATTGCCACTCAAACGTGTTGTCGATGGCTACCCACACCTCTTGTGCTGTTGGCAGGGACACCACCTGGATGAGGATTTCACGGACGGAAGACAACAAGTAATTGAGTAATTGTGATTGGCGAAAAGCTCAGCCTCCTTGTCACTCTTCTGGATCATCTTCTCGGGAGCAGGTTCTATGCCGTTGATGTAGCCGGCCATCTGCGCACCGCGAAGCGCTGACAGAACCTGAGCCTTCCACAGTGGATGGTTGTTCCTGGCGAGCTCCTCGGAGATGGGATAGCCAAGCACAGGCACTACAGCAGAGGACGAGGGGGACGCCATGGTTGACTTGGAAAAGAAAGGTGGCTCTGATTACCATGGAAATTGGCGAGAACGTTATACCCATTGGGGTTCACGGCTTCGTGTTAAATAGGCCAAGAACAGCCCTTGGCGTGGCTTGGGTACAAAGCAAGATTTACAACTTGTTTACAAAGAAAAGAAACAACCTTATCTCAATCTAAACTACCCAGCCGTACAACAAGTATATATGCCAACAACTATCCATATCTTAACACTCACATCTCCAGTTCTCCACCATCAGCCTTTGTCCCCTACTAGGAGCGATGTGAAGTGGATATGGGAAATGCCTATATGCCTATGTTCTCCATCCCTTCTCTGACGAGCTATCTCACTAGGAGATGAGGTCTAACCGATCCAATGATACTTAACTGTTGCGTATCTCTCGTCAGGGGTGTACATTGGGCAAGTCCTAAACAGTTTCAAACATTTATAATTTTTGTGACGATGAGAATGGTCATGATGTCAAATTTCACAGCTAAATAGATTTAATTAAAAAAGTGAATTTTTGGTAATAAAATGGAATTTTTCATACATATAAAACATCTGTCAGCAAGCAGATTTCTAGTGCCATGGAAAAGGGTAGTAGCCTTTTGAGGCACCTTGTCCAGTACATGAATTCTAAACCTTGACCATTACTTTGATATTTAATAAGAGGAATTTTATAATTGTTGAAAAAATGAGGATCGTGCATAAGGCTGAAGGTACCATGAAGTACCAAGTGGTACCTATAAAAAGATACCAAATGGTACCAAAATAGATGGGACCTATACCAAAACATGAAATGTCTCAGTATCTTCTGGTACCTTACCAAAATAAAGAAAGTACCTCCTAAAACCTCCGAGTATTTTTCCAACCACCGCAACACAATTCATTTAATAAATGTTATTTCTATTCTAAAAATATCTTAAATTGCTCAAATAAAGTGATCCGCAACAGAAACCATACTATTTGAAACAAGGCAATGCGATGCAAATTCCTGACTATCTTGAAGCTTTTATTTTGGAATCTGGTTCACCTAAAAGCCGTCTCCTTCAGTTCTCATGATACTAGTGTGTTTTTTTTGTTTCAATGCAACATTGTCTCCATTCTCATTTCCTCATGTATATTGAAGTCTTCGTATTCTCCCTCAAATTTCTTCTTCTGCCATCTCCACCTCCACTCACAATCGCACGCCTAGCTAGGAATTATAGGGATTGGCAAATTGAGTAATCCTTGTCTGCAATTAGTCTGTAGCAGCATAAAGGTTCAGCAAACAAGTCTATGCTTGCATGGATAAACGATGAGAATGAAAAAAATTTAATTTCAGTTTCTCGAACAATTAATTTGTTAAGGTTGTAATCAATCTTGATCTTTGTGGCAATCCACCTACTACAATCTCTTGACTGTACAAAATACCTGAAATAAATGTTTGATGCAACAGTCTCGGGGAACTAAAAATGAACTTGATGAGCAAGTTCAACCAGATTATACTACGTCTCTTTGCAACAAACAATGTGATAATTCCCATCGAAACTAACTAGCTCGACAGGTATCGTGTTCCACAAAGGAGTTAATTAGCTATCACAGGATACCAGTGTGGAATGAAAGTAAATTTTGTAGCATTTTTATTTTGATTTGCAGTTAACATGTATGTTAAGAAAAAGATTCATGAACTTGAGAAATATGGGGGGGGCACGGATGCCCCAAAGTGGGCCTCTGAAATTAAGGCACAGAACCAGGTATGCCCTGCTTGACGCATAATTTTTAATACCACAGAATAAATAAGTTGGCCCTGGTGTCTCACTTTGCTAAACAAGCACATGAATTAGATCAAGTACAAAATTTTGATGGAAACACTATAATTACACATATTACTAGGTATTTGCCTGTACGTTGCTATGGGAGTCGAAACATTTCCAATGAAACAAAAGTAGCATGAAAAACTATATCAATCTAAATATTGCCATACTCCGGATATCCAAGTTGCTGGTTCAGCGTAAGACTTGCCACATGTACATCTTAGGTCCATGATTCTTTAACAGTGCTTTTAATTAGGCACAATGCATACTTTGACATTAAGTCAGGTTAATAGAAAATGCATTGCAAGGGAACTTTCACAATTTGTCCAAATAATTTTGTTATATTCTTTTAGAGAACATGCTTGGCACGTATTTTATTAAGAGAAGAAGGAGTTAGACAAACACCAACAACACACACAAAAACAAGAAACCACAACAACAACACAACACCCACAAGGACAGAACAAACAACTACAACAAACAAACAAATAAGAGCAACTACGGCTCTAGAAGCACGCTTATATTGAAGAACGGGGGGAGGGGACCAACCCAAGACACAGCAGAGGGGGAGGGGACCTTCGTGAGTTCTCCTAGTTGGTGAAGACGACCAAATAACCAACGGCAATCAAAACCACCAAAGAGCTCGTGACTACCGAAGCAAACAATCGACCAAACAACAGACCCCCACCATAGCAAAGATGACCACAACGGTGATGGAGAAGGCGATTGAGAAATCGAAGGATCAGAGAGCACAATAGGAACTGTAGGACGATGCCTCCAGGAAGGCTACGACGCAAAAGCGACGCCATCGACCGCTCATCAAAGGACGAAACCAGGTTTTCGCCCGATAGGGTAGGGACACCGTGACAACGCCCCCAACAGGGAAACTACGCAGGAGTGCAGCCATTGCCGGCACTAGAAGCAGCCATGCAGGGTTTTCACCCAAGGTGTCCAAACCCCTCAACCTGCGCATACGGCCACAACAATCCATCGTAGCCCAAACCTGTGAGGCGAGACAGCTTTGCGACCAGCAGGCATATCCAAAGATGGCAGGGAGGGTCATAAATGACCAAGGATGGAAGGGGCAACAACAGCGGGTGAAGAAAGGCAGATTCGGCGCAATGCCCGCCGGAGCCAACGACCAAGTGGCGGAAGGTGCGACAACGACGAGCGAAAGAGGGCAGATCCGGGAGAATACCCGCTAGAGCAATCCTTGGCGACGACCTTAGGGGGGGGGCATCGCCAGTGCACACTGGAGGGTAGAGGACTAAAGGGACGACTGGCCGAGCGCATGACGCCACGCTTAGACATGGGCTCCACATCTTGTGGAGAGCACGCCAGCAGGAAGACGGAGAACACGCCGACGTCGGAAAGGAAGACGCAGTCGGCCGCGATGGCCCTATTGCCGGAGAGAGAGCCCGTGACGGCCTTCCCCATGGTTAGGGCAACGACTGCTGTGGAGCCTAGCCAGAAGATCCGAACGGAGGCCTCGCCGTGGTGGCGCGAGTGGCCGGCCACGGGGGCCTGGCACGGCCGGCCGGCCATGGCCACCCGGGGCCGCCATCCACCNCCAGGGCGCCGCCGGAGCTGCGCCGTCCGCCAGAGAGCCGGCCGCCCATGGATCCAGATCTTGCGAGGGGGGAGAGAGGAAGGAAGAGGAGACAGAAAGGGACGCAGAGGAGGAAGGGGAGGAGTGGGGGGAGTGGAACGGGCGGCGGCATGGAGGAGGAGGTAGCCGCCGGCGGTGGCAGCAGTGGTGGCGCAGGGAAGCTAGGGTTCCAATAATTTTGTTATATGTATTGTGCCTAAAATATATGTGAAGCTAGTACAAGAAAAAGACTATCCAGGGGATGCTTATCGACGGAGTATGTGACTCTTACCAAGAAAGAACAACATAAACTAGTCAGCAATAATGTGACTCTTTGTATGTTCCCAAGGACCATGGAAATGACTAAGGAATGTTGGAAATAATCCCACATTGGTTGTGGGGTAGAGTTGAACCAACTTAATAGTGGGGGGTGGAACCCCCTCACCCCTTGGGCTAGCTTTTGGGGTGGAGCAAGGCTTTCCGCTGTGTGCCGGTTGGGCCGACTTTCCTAGTTTTGGCTGATATTTGGTATCAGAGCCAGGGCCCACAACATCTTTTCCCCATGCATACTCAGGTGGTGTAGGCCCGAAGCCCAGTGGACCGCGAGTGTGAGGCCTATGTGTGCCCTTGTGTGAGGCCGATCAGTGCTAACGGGCATCAATGTGTGATGGGGACATTGTTGGGAATCGCCCCACATTGGTTGTGAGGGGAGAGTTGAACCAACTTAAAAGTGGGGTGAGTCCCTCACCCCTTGGGCTAGGCTTTTGGGGTGGAGCAAGGCTTCCTCCCGGTATGGGTCGGTTGGGACGACTCTCCTAGTTTTGGGCTGACAATTGGTATCAGAGCCTTGTTCGAGAGATGCCGAAGTACATGTCACCGGGCGACAGCTCCGGCAGCGGCGACGACGGCAAGAGCGGCAACTTGTCGACGATGATGCTGGCGACGGCGGGGTGGTTCCCGTTCCCGATGCTGACAAGGACAAACTATGCGGCGTGGGCGATGAGGATGAAGTACCTCCTGCGAACCAACAGTGTATGGGGCGCCGTTGATCGTGGGAAGGCTTCTGGCAATGTCAACGAGAGCAAGAACTAGCTGGCCTTGATGATCACCACCCAGTCGATTGACGACGAGATGCTGCTATGAGTCGCGAAGAAGGAGACCGCTGCTGATGTTTGGGCGGCATTGCGCTCCATGCATGTGGGCGTCGAGCGTGTTTAGGAGGCAAGGATCCAATCCTTGAGGTCAGAATTTGATAATCTTAAGATGAGTGATGTCCGTGGATGATTTCGCGGAGAAGTTCATGACGCTAGTTGGGAGCATTTGTGAACTCGGAGATGCGATGTATGAAAGGTAGGTTGTGAAGAAGCTGCTGCGGGCTGTCTCCACCAAGTTCATCAACATTGCTTCATCGATGGTGCTATTCAACGACATCAACAAGATGACCATGGAGGAGGCTACTATTGGGTCACTGAAGGCACATGAAAAGCTGCTCAAGGTACGAGAGATCCATAGGAGCAGCTTCTCATGGCAAGAGCACAAAAGTCATCGCGAGGGCGAGGATGTGGCCATGGAGGTGGTGGCGAAGGCTGCAAAGACAAGAGCAAGGTAAAATGCAACAACTATCAAGATTATGGACATTATGCTTGGGAATGTCCTAAGAAAGATAAGGAGGAGAAGGCCCTGCTCACACATGGCTACGCCAGCGATGAACCTGCTCTTCTTTGAAGTTGATCAAGGATGGAGAATCAAGATTAGGGGGAAATTGTTAGAACTAATATTGATTCATGTATCTGCATGTTTATTTTTTGTGCTGCATTGAGATAGTATCTAGTAGGCCACATACTAATCGGAGGTGTATAAGTCATATCGAAATAAAATCACCTACTTAACCCGTGTCACTGCTATGTAGGAATATCTAGTGACACATCGTTTTAACCCGTGTCACTGCTATGTAATATCACTGACGCATCTTTAAAGACATGTCACTATTAGTTGGTACTAGTGATGGATTTTAGAAAATCCATGTCGCTAACATCGAATAGAAGTAACGGATTTTTGAAAACCCACGTCACTAATATCAGATACAAGTGACAGATGTTTTTGAAAATGCATCATCTACTTATGTATTAGTGACGGAGTTTGGAAGACCCACATCACTATTATCAGATATCACTGCTTTGGGCATCAGTGACTGGTTTTTGTAGAACATCAGTTTGCATTCTGAAATACAAATTCAACATGCACTTCGATTTTTCTATTATCACAATCAAAAGAAGACTGTACAGAGTATTTCCATCCAATGAATTAAAGTACAACACCACATAACGGCTACCACTAACACTATCTTACATCATTTCACCAGGTTCTATTAACTGTTGCATCTTCACTTTTAAATCTTCAGTAGTTGTGCCATTTTCGAAGACATCAGTAGCAATACAACGAGACATATCAAGCACCTGCATACCACAAACATGCAAGATCAGAAGCAGAGTTATTGTGCTACTGTCAAAGATATGTTTGAGTGCAACACAATGAACTTAGATAAGGCATCAATACAATTCAAAACCTAAAAGAATTTCCTTGATACAGCCATGAACAGAGGAGCTAAGGGCCATTATTAAAAGAATGGAATTGCGAAAAGCACAATTGTCCACTCATTGGAAAGTCAGAAAACATTTGAGGGCATTTGTGAGTTAGGCCATCTTTGAATATTAAGTGGCTTATATTCTTGTACATAGCTCATTGAGGGCCTCCACTTCAATCATGGAACCAGCACGAAGTGTACATGATCAGCAAATTCAGAGTTACATATGCTATTGTCCATACAGGTAGAAATGAGCAGATAGCAAGTTACAACTACCAGCGGCGAGCTTGGATTTGCAGATACCCCCTGGAGAAGAAGCAAAGAAGTGGCCTACCATCCTCTCAGATTAATGTGGAGATATAAATATAAAGTATAGTATACATGAACAATGTCAGAGTTACAGATGTTGAGAGGAAAAATCAACAACACCACTAAAACACTTTCCAATTCTGGCAATCTCAAACTTCAATTCTGGAAAGAAAGAAAAATAATGCTCAAAGCATCACCTAAGGCGTGAGAGGAACAATCTGCAGCACACCTAAACACTTTTCCAATCAAGAAGACTTAAGAGGCAGCACAGGGAAATATGAGCACAACAAGAAATGAATTTCGGAGACACTATGCCATTGACACACATTGGTGATGGTTCCAAATGTACTTTATGTGTAGTGGTTAAAAAGCAACATAATGTGGATACAACGTAAACACAAGTAACTTTAATAATTTGATCCGGACAAGGAAAATTTTGTATGCTGTCAGGAATACATATTCAAGGTGAGAACTAATTGGAACTACAACAATTAGTACAGACGGGCACAAGTTTCAGCACTTTATGAAAAATTCAGTAATGTTTTGCCAAGTATACTTAAGATTAAAAAAGTTAACTTCAACAAGGAAATTATACCTGCATGCTCGGTATAATTTCAGAACCATTGCATATCACTTCCCTTTGTCTCTGTAATATAGCAGTAGAAACAAATAAATACTTGTTAGAGGTAATACACAACCTATAACTTCACCTATTATACATACTATGGTCCTCTTCAGTCTAAGAATAATTGGACAGGTTCCATCACACAATTTCAATTTCTGCATCACTAACTGATCTGTCATCTGTAGCATGTACTAGTAAGAGTAATAAAGGAGGACATCTTAGTTATTCATCCAAAAAATTTGTACCTTCCCAGAAACCAAACTCTGCATAATCCTAGGCATGTCTTTTGCAGGGCAAAGACTGTAACTTGCTTAAGATTAGAAAGACCATTCAACAAAGAATATATATGTCAACGGTCTAAAAGCTCATGACAATTGTTCTGAAACATAAAGGTGCGCTACCCTCTTGAAGCCATGAAACCAAAATAGCTATGGCAAGCATTAAGCAAACAATAAATGAAATGACACTAAACTGTAATACAGATTTCACTACAAAATAGCTACTCTACTGGCAGATTTGTTCATTAGGCTTTGATGGTCTCAGTGGCACCTCCATCAGAAGAAACGAGTAATAGCAAAATTGGGCATGTTATTTTAGCTAGATGGTGGAACTTAATTTGAAAAGCATTATGTTGGATTTATTTGGGCTTGGCCCTTTTATATTCCAATTAAATCTAAAATATTTAAGGCCCACGATTAATGCAAAGGGAGTTAAAAGTGGTTACTACCATATTGGTAGTTAAGAGGATCTCAACCAAATTATTAGGTGGACACGTGGTACACCCAATGTGAAGTTGGCAAAGGGTAACCGGGATGCCACACGCGCGCGCGTGCTCGCTCGCCTCGCCGAGGCCGTGGCGTGGCGTGGCGTGTCGGGACGGGACGGGACGGGACGGGACGGACGGACGGACGTGATGTGTTGCGGTGCTGTTATTGGTTTTGCAAATCAACGGGATTATGGCAGAATCAATTACCTACCTTAAACGCTCACAGGGACGTGCCTTATTTGCTCCGCGGGATTCTTGCCTTTCCTGCAGAGGCGTCCAGGTGCATCCCCCCTCCGTCAGGCAGCGCCTATAAAAGGAGGCCATCCCCTACCCAGAGACACACACCAACCTCTCAGGTATTCCTGTTTAGGAGACCTCTCCCTTCTCCCTCATTGTTTCTGCTGCAACGCTTGCCTCCCCATCGCTAGCACTGCGCGCACGGTTCGAGCGAGAGCAGAGCCTCCGGAATCTCGACTGGCTTGAGATCCTGCTCGGGATAGCCAGGCGATAAGGTTTTTGAGGAGCGTCTTCACGCGACTACTCAAGTTCGTCTGCATCGTCTTCTTCCTGGTGGCCTGTACGACTACATCCACTACTTCCCGGTGCCGTTCGAGGGACTGCACTGCATCAACTCGTCACTGCATCGAATTTGTACGGCTACACCGAACAAGGTCAACCGATTAGCATGACTAATCCAGTTGATAACGGCGCAGCCACTGCCTCCAGCAGCGGCCCCGTCTCAGGGTACATTCTGAACCTTCTGTGGTTCTTTATTTTGTTCTTGTTTAATATGAGATTAAACTTGAACACATGCACATATCATGTTCTCACTGGATCACTAATTGTCATTACGATTTACATGCTTTTATTCGGAATTAAAATATGTCGAATGCTGCCTATATTTCTAACACATTAGCCATCTATTCTGTGCATGACAAAGAAACCATTAATAGCTACTACTACAGCAGATTTGTAGATCAAAGATGGTGTCATTGATACCTGTCACAAAACTGATGATGTACTGTGCATTTATGGAATTACACCCAATCAGATATTTATAGTAACGAAAGGAATAAAAAGTGGATTCCAAAAACTAACAGAACATAACAAAATGTAAGTAACATTAGAAGACCTGTGTCAACATTTGTTTGGAACTAATCCTCCAGCCTCTGTTTTCAATAGTTAGTACTGTATTTTTAGGAAGATTTAGCATGCTGCATCCAGATTAAAGATTATTACATTGGATACTACAATTTTCTAATTACAAGTAAACTATATCTTATACATATACATCTGAAAACACACCATCTACAACAAAAAGTACACTGGATCCCAGTTGCAATTTCAGATTCTAGTTCAGCAATTTGAGTTTGAGATGTCATAGTAACACTACGATAAATTACCAAATATTTTTATTATCTTAGCAAGAGGAGCAATCTTCCAGCAAAATTTGGGAGACAATGTTGTCAGTTAGTCATCTAATAGAGTAGTGTCTCTAGATTGCTGTGCGCTCAACCTGGTTGGTTATTTTTTCCCCCCGATTGTAACAAATTGCACTTAGATCTAGCGCTAGGTGAGGATGGGGAGTAGATTTCTCTGCTGCTGCAGCAGCATGCTGGATCCACACCGTACTATGGAACCCTAGGGAGAGGAGAAAGAGGAGTAGTAGACTCACTTTGTCACATGAGGAGTAGATGCCGCCGCCGCAGTCGCACGGATTTGAGGCGCGAGCAGTCACGCCATCCCCGAGCTCGTCGCTGCCCTCCTCGCCGCTCCTCGCACTACCGGAGAAGGCGCCATCAGTACCGGTTGATAACCCTCATAGGTACCGGTTCTGGAACCGGTACCATGCAACCGAGACTAAAGGGGTCGGTCTTCGGTACCGGGTCCAGAACCGGTACCAAAGGGTATGCTACGGGGGAGGCCCTTTGGTACCGGTTGGTGTTATCAACCGGTACCAAAGGGTGTGTTTTTTATTTTTTTATACGTTTACTATTTGGGTTAGTTATACGCGATTCGTATACGTGTCTACGCGTCTACGTGTCTATGCGTCATATGTCGTATGTCGTACACGATCTTTCACGCAATAAGATTGAAGTCGTCGCAATTGTCAATTGATTTTGACCCGACTTTGATTGCATTTTTCTCGAACATTCACATATAAACATTTGAGATCAGCCAATACAAAAGTTAGAGCATTTAAAAGTTGTTTACAATTTACGGCCAGAACTGGAAGAAGGAGCGGAAAGGGAGCCTAATTGAGCGATAGCGCGTCCGTCATGGTGGTACTCTCCGTTTGGATTTACAACTTGGTCCATAATGAATCCAAATAGTTGGTCCGCAATAGCTTTTGCTTTTTCTCTCATTGGGAGCTCTTCATGGTAAAACATCCTCTGCATTAATCACAAATGTGAATGTTCATTCATATAATAAATAAATTTTGCATATAATCAATTCTAAACAAGTAACTAATAATCATTCATTCATATAATAAATAATTTTTGCATATAATCATAAAATTTCCTAACACATTCATTTCTAAATAATAACTAATAATCATTTCTAAACAATAACTAATAATCATTTCTAAACAATAATTAATAACTAATAATCATTTCTAACAAAGTATAATATTTCCATATACACTAACAAAGTATATTCTTGAAATAACAAAGTATACATGAAATAACAAAGTATAATAAATATATTCATAATAAATATACACTAATAATCATATTTCTATATACACCAATAATCTAATTTCCGTACTAATAATCTAATTTCCATATACACTAATAATCTTATTTTCATATACACTAATAATCTTATTTCCATATACACTAATAATCTAATTTCCATATACACTAATAATCTAATTTCCATATACACTAATATTTTCATACACTAATAAACTAATTTCCATATACACTAATAATCTAATTTCCATATACACTAATAATGTAATTTCAATATACAATAATAATCTCATTATCCACTGGTAGACGTACCATGAGTTCTTCGTGTGTCGCTTTTTTGGGAGAAATAAAGCTATGGATTCACTGACAGACGTAGTATCCGCATAGATTCGTCCCTTCTTCCTGTCTGGCACACTAAAAGTGGAGAAGAATAAAGTTAGACGTAACAACTATATATTAGTGTGATTTTACGAGATATGCGGGTACACCAGCCACATACCGGAAAGTCCGTCTTCACAACCAATTTTTCTTTGAAATTTCCTCGAACATTTGCACAGAAACGTAACCATGCCATGTCAATCAGGTCTAAAACTGCTTGGTAATCCCCTTGTGGTTTCCGCATTGAGTCCAAGACAAATATTTGACCATCTTATATGATTATCACAAGGAGTATCCAGTGGAAGCTGTATATATATATATATATATATATATATATATATATATATATACATGCACAAGTATTGAGAAAAAAGTCTTAAAGCTATACATACATAGAGAGAAGTACTCACTTGAAATTGTATGGCAAAAGAATGAAATGCTTGCTTCTTTGTCTCTCCAGGTACAAGTATATGTTGTCCACCGTGTCTAGTGGCTTACTGGATACAAGTACGGCATTTACCATGCATGGATCCATGAAGCCGACATCATCATACGATTTTTCACGGCATGTATGGATCTCCATCCTACATGACAAGAATAGATTATTGTTATTGTTGCAAATTCTAATTAAGAAAGCAAGTATTGCGAGAATCTTGATGGTACAACATATACACATCCTTGAAATCCAAAATCAAGAGACTATGCCCACGGAAGTAATCACGATCTTGTATCAAAACATTGAGCATCAGTCTACCCTTTTTGGACACCTTCATGTACCACTCATGAAATCGGAACGCTTGAGTGGGTAGGTACTTCACAGAAAATTTGGGCACCATTGGTTCGCCATATCGAAATTCCCAAATTTTCACTGGTGTTGCCTTAGGAATTTCGCCCCGTAAAATTTGTGTCGGTGAGAGGCCTGTTTGCGCGCACAACTTCGCAAGTTCTTCGTCGTCAATATCCTGTTGCCCTTCTGTCCCCCTAGCAGAGCTCTGACCGACTTGTTTCTTCTTAGGAGTGGCCGCCTTCTTCCCCAAGGATCCACTGCTGGCTTTTTTCTGCTTATCATAAGACTTTGCAAGCTGGCGGTCGTAGTCAGAGGGTAAGAATCTCTTCTGATTCGCCACGCTCATTGTTTTGAAAAAGGTCTTCGCTGTCGGATCTATGGGTACCGGCTTCTCTGGCTCATCTGGTTTGAAATGCTCTTTGACCTGGGCTGCGACCACCAAAGCAGTTTCCTCGTCAGTTTGGTCGTAAGGTAACTTCTTCCTTATGGCGGCCAACTTTTCTTCTTCGGTAGGCTCTTTCTCCACCGATTGGCGCTTCTGGCGAGTAGTCCGCCGTGGGGGCGCAGCTTGGCGCTTTGGGGGATGCCGTGCTGGTGGAGGAGGAGACATGTGTGAGCTGGCATCATCCTGACCTGGAGGTGGCAGCTCTGGGTCATCCTCGTCCCTTGCTGAAGGTGACGGTGGCTGCGGGGGATCCCTGGGTGGAGTAGATGACGGCCCTTGACTGCCAAATTTGATGTAATGCTTCTTTCATAGAATGATACTACCGTGGGCAGCATCCGCTAACGTCTTTTCTCTGTCGCCACCTTGGATGTCGAGCTCCAAGTCATCATATCCTTCACAAATTTGCTCGACCCCCACCTTGCAGTAGCCATTTGGAATCTGTGCCCCATGAATTGTCTGCCCTTGCTCCACCGGATAAGCCATACTGTAAGCCACCTCAGTGGATAGGTTTCGGCTTGGTATATGAAGCTCACATGGCGTACGCAGAGTGATTTCGTCCACTGGATAGCGAGCACTCTCGTCCCCGGCATCGGGAGGTGGTACGTGTCAATGTCCGCAGGGAATGCAACCTTCCAAGGGACGACGCCGACACCTCTAGCTCGTCCGGGATGTTCAGGGTTCCCCAAAGCCCTTGTTAGCTCGTCGTTTTCTCTATCGGGAACGAATGTCCCATCGGCTTCTCTTTAAGTACCTTAAGGATAGCAACGGCCGCCTCTTTTAACTCATCATTATATATAAGCGACCCATCAGTAAGATCCAGAGTGCCACCATGAGCGTATTACCAATACCTTGATCGCTTGGGCCAATTCATTGTCGCCGGCGTGATTCCCCTGGCAATCAAATCTTCTTCCATCTTGTCCCAAATAGGAATTTTCTTCGTATAGCCAGTTGGTCCAAGAGAGTGGAAGTACCGTTTCTTCGCGGCATTGATCCTATTCTATCGCGAGTTCTTTTCACCTAACTCCGACCGCCTGTACTGCACGAACGAATCCCAATGACCCCTCAGCTTTGGGTAATCATCAAAGTTGGGTGTCAGGTTCTTCTCGCCATATTTCTTATACAGGTTCCTCTTCCATGTTTGAAATGCAGTACACATCGTCTTTAGAGCCCAATTTTTGACTCTTTCCTCTGAACCTTGAGGCACTGCGAAACGTTCTTTCAGACTGGCCCATAGCATTTCTTTCTCTGATTGCAGCACGTATGAATGATCTTCGCTCTGTTTCCACCTCTGCAGGCTGATGGGCACATATGAATGATCATCGCTAGGTTTCCACCTCTGCAGGCTAATGGGCACGTGGTCTCTCACTAGAACACCACACTGATTGGCCATCTTTATAGCAGCTTTCTCTGGCGCAACTGGCCGACCATCTTCTGCCACATCAGTGATTACAAGTCTACCCTCTAACTTTTTGGTCGGGCCACGTTTCGTCCTCTTCGATGATGAGGACCCAGAAGGTTGTGAGCCTGAGGGCTACACGTACGAGAAAGAAATGTATCAATATTTCATGCTTGAACATATATATATTCGATATTGATAATATATATACATATATACCTCCTCGGCCCGAACACCTCCAGCAGCAGGTTCTTCCATGCCATCACCTAACATATTCAGGTATTGGCTACCATCGTCACTACCTGCCTCCTCATCGACGTCGAGAAGGTTTGTGGCACGTGCACTGCCTTTTGCGATTTCTTCCATCATAATCATGTTCATTACGTCTTCTGTCATGTCCATTTCATCTTCCGTCTATCAAATATACATGAAATAACAATTATAGAGTTTACATGAAATAACACTCATAGAGTATACATAAAATAACATATAGAGTATACATGAAATAACAATTATAGAGTTTACATGAAATAACAATTCTATCAAATTCTATCAAATTCTATCAAATTCGATCAAATTCGATCAAATTCTATCAAATTCCATCAAATTCCATCAAATTCCATCAAATTCTATCAAATTCTACCAAATTCTATCAAAATCTATCAAATTCTATCAAATTCAATCAAATTCGATCAAATTCTATCAAATTTGATCAAATTTGATCAAATTCTTTTAGAATCTATCAAATTCTATCAGAATCTATCAAATTCTATCAGAATCTATCAAATTCGATCAAATTCGATCAAATTCTATCAAATTCGATCAAATTCTATCAAATTCGATCAAATTCTATCAAATTCTATCAAATTTGATCAAATTCTATCAGAATCTATCAAATTCTATCAGAATCTATCAAATTCTATCAGAATCTATCAAAATCTATCAGAATCTATCAAATTCTATCAAATTCGATCAAATTCTATCAAATTCTATCAAATTCGATCAAATTCTATCAAATTCTATCAAATGAGTACTGGAAGTTCAAACGAAAATATTTGTAAACTATTCTTTCTCATGAAATAACAATTATAGAGTTTACATGAAATAACACTCATAGAATATACATGAAATAACACTCATAGAGTATACATGAAATAACACTCATAGAATATACATGAAATAACACTATAACAAAGTAATCATTTCTAAACTATAACTAGTAATCATTTCTAAATTGACAATAACTAAAAATCAATATTTCTAAACTTTTCTTTCTTATAACAAAGTAATCATTTCTAAACTATAATTAGTAATCATTTCTAAATTGATAATAACTAAAAATCAATATTTCTAAACTTTTCTTTCTTATAACAAAGTAATCATTTCTAAACTATAATTAGTAATCATTTCTAAATTGATAATAACTAAAAATCAGTATTTCTAAACTTTTCTTTCTTATAACAAAGTAATCATTTCAAAACTATAATTAGTAATCATTTCTAAATTGATAATAACTAAAAATCAATATTTCTAAACTTTTCTTTCTTATAACAAAGTAACCATTTCTAAACTATAATTAGTAATCATTTCTAAATTGATAATAACTAAAAATCAGTATTTCTAAACTTTTCTTTCTTATAACAAAGTAATCATTTCTAAACTATAATTAGTAATCATTTCTAAATTGATAATAACTAAAAATCAATATTTCTAATTTTTTCTTTCTTATAACAAAGTAATCATTTCTAAACTATAACTAATAATTATTTCTAAATTGATAATAACTAAAAATCTTATAATTTCATAAAAAGGAGTAGTTGAATCTTGAAATTTGATAATATTAATGTAAATTCTAGATTCATATTTCTAAATATTTTCTAATAATCATTTCTAATATAGTATGATTCACACACACACATGAAATAATGTAAATTCTAGATTCATATTTCAATAAATTACATGAAAAATCCTATAATTACATAAAAAAATCTTATAATTACATAAAAATCCTATAATTTCCAATAATTACATGAAAAATCTTATAATTGCATAAAATGCATAATTCACACAATTCCAATAATTCACACAATTCCAATAATTAACACAATGCACAATTCACAATCCCCTGCAATTCTATCAATGCACAATTCACAATGCGGCAATTCTATCAATACACAATTCACAATCTCCTGCAATTCAAACACATACACGTACACAGGGTGGCGCAGGGGAGCTCGGGCCGGCGGCGATCGGGGGCGCGGAGGACCTCGGTGCAGCAGGGCGTCGGGGCAGCAGGGCGTCAGGGACCGGGGGCGTCGGGCGTCGGGGCCGGGGCAGCAGGGAGTCGGACGGGGCAGCAGGGGCGCTCTGCGGGGG